>VWZZ01004449.1:220168-236105 GCA_013399095.1 Psophia crepitans | reverse complement strand
TGGGCCTGGGGGGGCCCTGCCAGCTTGGGAGATTCTGTGATTTCTGCTGCAGATCACACTAGTTAAGGTGGTTGTGTGCTGTAAATAGTGGTTTCCTGTTGAGGGTCTTCCTAACTGAAGAAAAAAATAACGTACTGGAAGATTTTAACATGACGATCTTTGGGTTTGTTACTTGGAGCCACCTTGCTAACGAGTGTGCTCCTGCCACTGCCCACTAGAAAATTAAACTTGCAATTTTAAATTAAACTTCTAAATACCTGAACTACTCTAGCTCAGCCTGGAATTTCTTCCTGGCTATAACAGGAGGTTGCAGATTGCTGCATGCCGGCCTGCCCCACAAGTGTTTTGTGCTGAACCCCTAACGTATGATTCTCCGTTCCGAGCAGGAGCTGCGGGCTGCCTTGGAGCTGGAGTCAGTGCAGAGCAGCCAGCTGGCCGTAGCCTTGGGGCACCAGCAAACGGTGACTGATAACCTCCGCAAGGAACTCCAGATCGAGCACTCCCGCTGTGAAGCGTTGCTGTCCCAGGAACAGGCCAAACTGTCAGAGCTGCAGAGAGATTTGGATACCGAGAGAAATCGTGCGTTGGAGCTCCTGAATTCCTTGAATCACGAGCGTGTTTTGACAGAGCAGTTGAGCATGAGAGTGAAGGAAGGTGCTTCTTGTCAGCACAGGGAGTCGCTGCTGGAACAAGCCTTTGTTCGAGAGCTCCAAGCCCAGCTGGAAGAAGAGAGGTCCCGAACTATGGAGCTAGCTGCTGTTGTTGAGAAAATGCACCAGGAGGCCATTCGTTCCAAGAGGCAGCTGGAGGCCGAGGTACAGATGTGCTGTGAAGAAACCCAGAAGGAGAGAGAGGTCAGCAGTAAGCTGCGAGCGACGCTGGAATCTCTTCAGGGCCAGAAGCAAGAGGTAATCCGTTCTCTAGAGGCCCAGAAGGAAAGAGAGGCGAAGCTGAAAGCTGACTGGGAACAACTGCAGTTGCTCTTCAAGACGATGAAAGAGCAAGATAAAAACAAGAAAGGGGAGAGAGAGAGAGAGCGACGGCAGCAGCAGCCAACGGAGCTGGAGAAGCAGAAGGACTGGCAGAAAGATCAGGAGAGACTGGTGAGAATGCCTCGGCGAGCCTCGCCTGACACCGAAGTAGCCACAGGCTGGGACTAACCCTGTGGGTTGTGTTCTTTCATTGCAGTGTTTCCTTCCCCTAAACAAAGCGTTCTGAAAAACGCATTAGATGAGCTCTCTTCCTGCGTTTCTCAAATGCAGCTCTTCTCAGGGGGCCGTGGCTGGGTTTATCCTTGCCAGAGCCTGATCTTTACGTCTCTGCCCATGCTGGGAATTGCTGGGCGTTAACAGACAGAGAAGAATATGCATTAAACGCAGGCTGGAACCGCACTAAGCTTCATGTCATTACCCTTATTTTGAGCTAGGCTCCTAATTATGGTTTGTGACAGTATCCATTTCACCCTTCTTGTTTCCCAGCTCCCTCACTTTCATTAGAGGAGGAGGAGGGAGGTTTTGCAGGCTCTTTGGGGCCTTGTCTGTCACCACATCTGGAAATGGATGGAGAAATTGCCCTCCCCAGAGTCATTTGAGGGCTTCCCAGTGGCCCTGACGTGCTGTAAGCCTCCCCGTAAGTGGTCTGTGAGATGAGGAACCCTGAGATGGGTATGCTAGTTAGGTGGGGTGCTTCTATTTCCAGTCTGTCTGTGTGTATATAAAAAACCAAACACGAAACCCGCTTCCATGCAAGTACATATACGTCTGTGTTTGTATAAGATGCCATTAACTACTGCTTGTTCTGTTCAAACAGCAAAACTTGGAACAGCAGCACCAGAGGGATGAACAAAGAATTAAAGAGCTGCAGGAAATGCTGGCGGTGTTAGAAAAAAGAGAACGCAGTGTCCCATCTCCAAGCCGCCAGCAGGAACTGTTGCGTACCTTAAACAAAGACCGAAATGCCAAACAGGCCACGGCAAAAGAAACTGAAAAATCACATTTGCAGCAAGAGCAGCTGGAGAAGATAAGACAGCGGCTGCTTTTTGTAGCTGTGCACCTCAATGAGTTCATCCAGAAAACTGTGGATAAGTGAGTAGTTGTTCATAAAGTAGCAGTTTTCTTTCCATCCTGCTTCTGTTCTTGTGTGGGTCGTGGCTGGGAGCCCTGTGCTGAAGGGGGTGAGCGGTGTATCCGCTCACAAGGCTCAGCCTGGCAGGAAATTGTGGTTTGGTGGTGGCAGCGGGCTGGTTATCGTCGTCCCGCTGCAGCCCTTCCCAGCAGAAGCTGGCGTGCCTGTGTTTGAGCTGGATCTGCGAAGTGGCCCTGCTTAAAAAGAACAGCTCCAACAAAACCAACCAACCAACTGGAAAGAGTCATCTGTAGTTTGGCAACTGCAGCAGGCTAATTAGAGAGCCATCAAAAAACCAGATTAATCACCACATCTGCAGGTTTAGGATGGGAAACGCTGTTGAGTGTGGCAGGGCAAAGCTGGGTGTCGGGAATGAGCGGCCAAGTAGCAGGAACGGCGTCTTTCCTTGGCAGCAGGGTGCACCACCAGCGGTTTGGGGGTTTTGCTGCAGCCTGGTAGGATTTCAGACTGGTATAAAATACAGGCTTTGGGATCAATCCGATGCAGCGTTAGTTAGAAATTCAACTCTTAAAGTAACAAAACTTGCTAATTTCCGTGTGTATTCATAGTATGTTGGGTGGTGAATAGCACATCACCTCAGAGCTTAAAGGTCATCCAGTGGGGAGGAGGAATCGAACATACGATAACGTTACCGCCGCCCGGTGCTGAAGAAGTGTGTCTGTTTCACAGGACAGTTAACGCTGGCTCTGCATCGAAGGGTGAAGCTGTGGCCTCTCTACTACAGGTGCTAAAGGAACTAAAATCAGATTTATTGTCCCCTCCTGCATCTCAGGTGAGGAAAGCAGCCTACCTTTGTTATGATCAGTAAGTAGTTCTGTATTGCTTGGGTTGCAGTACACATGTAAGTGGGTTGGTTGGCATTTTTTCCCCCTCTCTCCTTCCTTTTTTGGTAAAACTTTGAGGAAAGCTGTCTTTTACCTTCAGGATAGAAGAAAGGTGTATTCTCATACTCACGCTGCCATTACATGGATATATTTCCGTATCAGACTCTCGGTTATTTTGTTGTATTGCAACGTCCACCTCTGACAGCAGTTTTGTCCTAGATCTGTAACATGTCCGAGCTCTCAGGCCCTGGGATGTGCCGCTGCTGCGGCCTCCAGACACAGTTGTTTTCCAGCAAATCATCAAGTAATTTTCAAGATGCGCGATACTGGTTTGTCGTCTCAGGAGGGCTCTGTTGACCGACATTTGTGGTATCGCAAATATTTTATTCCAGCCTAGGGATTATCAAAGACTGAGCTCAGGTCTATCGACACACAGTACGTAGATTTAGGTTCCATCCTACTCACCAGACATCTCTGCCCTCTCATTTACACCTTTCCTCAACCGCAGTGCAGCCCTGTCAGCCAAAATTTGGGGGTTTAGGGCTAGCTAACAGCTCTGGCTCTGGTTGATTCGGCCTCTCTCTGCTCCCTCAGCTGCTCGATAGCTGATCTCCACAAAACAAACCTCTGAGTTGTGACTGTCTGGGGCACAAAGAGGCTTTTGCAACTTGTGTTCTCGCGTGCTCTGTAATGCAGCTGATGGACAACAAGCTGGCCAGGCGCGCTGTGAGCTCTCCCTGGCTCTAGCTGCTTAAAAATACCATAAATATTTTCCTTCCGTTGCCTGTGCAGCCACTTCAGTGGTTGCCAAATGGATCATCTCCAGCCTCCAGCAGCGGGACGTAACCCCTTCCTGAGTAGGTGTTCCTGGGGTTATTTTGGTTAAACCTTCCTCTCACTACGGTTGAGAGTCCTGTGCTGCGGGCAGAATGCTGGGAGAGCCTGCGGGGGGAACCAGACAGCCTTGTTTAGAGGCTCTATTTAAGTCTGACTTAGCAGAACTCCCACCAGAGCTGAGCTGTGTTTCTGGCTCAGCTCCCTCCCTCTACTGAAAAAGGAAAAAATACAGTTTGGGTTGTTTGTTTTTTCCTCTGATGCCATGAATTCTGCTGCGTTAGAAACTCTGTGACAGATGCTTTGCAGGGCTCTAGGTTTTCCAGGCTCTGGTCGCCATCACTTAGCCGGCCTCTTGCCGGCTGCAGAACCAGCCATCCCTTCTCACGTTGGGCCGGGCTTTGCAGTCGTCTCCTCCCAGGACTATGACCCCAGTGAAATGAAGGGACTTGAGTTTTCTGACTTAAGCTTTGTTTAAGAAAAAGAGAGTTAAGTGGAGCACTCTAAAGACATCACAGAATCCCAGACTGGTTTGGGTGGGAAGGGACCTCACAGCCCCCCCAGTGCCACCCCCCCCGCCAGCCCAGGCTGCCCAAAGCCCCATCCAACCTGGCCTTGGGCACTGCCAGGGATCCAAGGGCAGCCACAGCTTCTCGGGGCACCCTGTGCCAGGGCCTCAGCACCCTCCCAGGGAAGGATTGCTGCCTCACAGCTCAGCTCCAGCTCCCCTCTGGCAGTTCAAACCCACCCCCTTGGCCTGGCCCTCCCTGCCCTGCAACCAGCCCCTCTCCAGCTTTCCTGCAGCCCCTGCAGGCACTGGGAGGGGCTCCAAGGGCTCCCCGCAGCCTTCTCTGCTCCAGGCTGGACAAGCCCAGCTCCCTCAGCCTGTCTCCAGAGCAGAGGGGCTCCAGCCCTCACAGCATCTCTGGGGCCTCCTCTGGACTCGCTCCAGCAGCTCCATGTCCTTCCTGTCCTGGGGCCCCCCGAGCTGGAGGCAGCACTGCAGGGGGGTCTCAGCAGAGCGGGGCAGAGGGGCAGAATCCCCTCCCTGGCCCTGCTGGCCACACTGGGTTGGATGCAGCCCAGGACACAGGTGGCTTTCTGGGCTGCCAGCGCACACTGCTGGCTCATGGTGAGCTTCTCATATGGCATTCTATAGCTTAGAGAGCAAAAAAACCCTCCACCATGATATCCTTCCTTCTGTGGGTGTAACTGTCCCTGTCTCCCCTCTCTGGCTCTTTTCATGCTTGTAGTTTTTCCAGAATCATCTTTGGTTTCAGTCTCCTCCCTGAACTTCTCCTTCCCTTAACGGATCGAATCATACGCTCTGCACACCCGAGGAATGTACCGCTGTCGTCACCTCGCGTTGGGATAAATTGGGGACTGTCGGGCAGGGAGACTGGCAGCATGCCAAAATGAAAGATCTGACCAAGATGGAACCAGCTGGTTGATGCGATGCCAACTGGTGCAGTAGAAATTCACATGATCCATCTACCTGCTTGAACTCCTCAGATGTTACAAATAACTGTTTCTGCCTTCAGATGGAGCTTTTGTAGGTCTGTAAAAGGCCTGGGGTGGTGGGACTGGTTAGTACTGGGATGCTTGCCAAGGAGGCCAACGTAAGGCAGCCTCCCCCTGCTTCAGTACGATGCAGGTGGGGATGGTTCCCCACGTTTGAACTGCTTTTAATAATTCTTACCTGAATAATTCTTACTTCTGTCTGAGGTATCTCTGCCCTTGTTCTTGAAACGCTCTTCCATCCCATCTCCGGGGGTGACGTGGCGCATCCGCCGGCCGTGCGTAGGGAAGCGCGTGCTTGGGTTCGTCTAATGTCGGTGCAAACCCCTGAAATCGTGCCGAGCATCTGTGAGTTAGATACTGGGTACAGGGCAAGAGTCGAACTTGGAGAGAAGTAACCACTAGTTCAAAACAATCCTGAAGGTGCTGTTAGGTTCTTGAAGCATTTTTTCAAACTCTGAGACGTGTTCAGAAGCAGCTGAGAAGGTTTCAGGAGTTTTAAAGACGTTGCAAAGGCAAAAGGGAGGGAGGTGGGTTCCGTGCCGTGGAGGTACGGATCGCATTGCCATCCCCGTGTGTTGCTGTGGGTATCGCAGGCAGTACAAACAATCAGCTGGCTGTGGTTTATTAAACTTTATTATCTAAGATTTTTTTACTAGTTGTGCTCTTCAGGAGGCAGATGTGAGTGACACGTGTTGGTGCCTTAAGGTAGGCATAAAAAGTTACCCCTGAAAAAGTTCAAACTCCGAATGAGGTTGTACCAAAATCAGTTGCTAGGAGAAGTGGGGGTCAGCTCCTCTCACGTGCAGATTCTGTTTCAAGGGACGAAACATTAACTGCCTCAGTGTCCTGGCTGTGGCCAGGCCGGGGTTAATGCTCAGGCCCGGGCCAGGTGAGCCGGGCCGGGCCGGCCGCTATTCCACACCACGTGACATCAGGCCCCTATAAAGGGACTGGCCGGGAGGGGCCCGGGGCTGCTCCGGGACGGGCTCGCTGCGGGCTGCGCCTCTGGTCCGTCTGGTCTGTCGGGTCGTCGGTCGGTAAAGTACTGCGTTTGTCACCGCGGGTGTTTACATCCCGGGATAATTATTGCAGCCCTATTGTCATTTCCCCTCTCCCTTTGTCGGCCCATTAACCGGTCGTTATCTCAACTCGAAGCCTTTTGCCCTTTTGTTGCCTCCCTCTGCCCCGTGTTTTGCTGCCGGGGCGGTGAGCGAGCGGCTGCGTGGGGTCGGCTGGGGCTGGGGCTGAACCACGACACTCAGAAAATGCCTCTCGTTCCTCTGTGGCCTGCTGTGTCGCACGCTGATTTAACTGTTGACCGTTAAATGGAGAGTTGATACAAAGAGAGTTGTGAAGGCAGAACTTCCACGGAGAACTGGCCCTGGAGACGTGGGTCTTGTTCCTGCAAGAGATGACTTGCCCCAGAACTGAACTGCTCAGGACATGGTGCTTTGCAGCGTGTTTCTGTGCACGGGTGTACACAGGCTCACAAGTCCCACGAGGAGCGGCTGGGGGACCTGGGGGGGGTCAGTCAGGAGAAGAGGAGGCTGAGGGCAGACCTGATTGCTCTTTGCAGCTCCCTGACAGGAGGGGTGGGCAGGGGGGGTTGGTCTCTGCTCCCCAGCACCAAGGGATGGGACAAGAGGGAACAGCCTCAAATGGCTCCAGGGGAGGGTCAGGGTGGAGACTGCTGAGGTTCAGGCTCATTGTTTTTACCTTCGTTTGCCCAGAAGGTGATTAATTCAGTTTGAGGTGTTTGGCTGTGGAAGTGACGTGCAAAACCCGTCACGGCTCACTGCCTTCGGCTTTCGTTTTTAGATCAGATCTATGGATGGTGCCGACTCTGCTCAAGAACTGGAAAGAGACGCTTGGCTGCGGGAGAGAAGCATTTTGCAGAATGCGCTGAAGCAGGCTGAGTCCCAGCTGGCTAAAGCGACTGCTGAAACTGAAAACAGACCAGCGGTGGAAACCTCCAGTCCGAAGGTAAAATGCCAGCGGCGGCCGGCAAACGGGCTGCCAGGAGCTCGGCGAGCGGCAGCGCCGTGGCCATCGGCGCGTCGTGTAACCTTTGGCACGCGGTTTGCTCTCGCTCTCTTGCCTGTCGTACGAGTTCGCTGTGCAAGAACCGAGCGTGAAACCTCTGGGGAGTTCAGTCCTTGGGAGCGGTGTTGGTGGGTGCTGCCGCAGGGACTAACGTCCGTGTAGGACTTAGTCTATGAGAAAACTTGTTGCGGAGGAGCCAGGAAGCACACAGCTCGCGCTTCTGGCCAGGTACCCGTCTGTCAGACTGCTGTGTTTACTCCCTGCTGTAATCCTTCAGTTGCTGTTTTAAAAGGTGATTGTGTAGAGGAACAGTTTTACAAGCCGCCTGTTAAATTAATGACAACACTTTCCCCGTCCGTCCCTCGTCAGGGAAGCTCCTTTGTAGCTCCCCCGGTGTCAGGCAGGAACCTGCCCAAACAGTGACCCAGCTCTTTGGAACCCCCTTCTATCCTTAAGTGAGAAGGAGCTTCAGATTTCTTCTCTAAGCAGGAAAATAACAAACATCCACAATTTTTAATGTTTTTCCTAATCTTAAATACTTTCTATTCCTCTGACACATTTGATTGTAAGCAAGTCAGATGGGCACTTAGCCCAACACGCTTTCTAGTTCATATTTATTTAGAGCAGATGTTATTTCCTTTGTTAAAGACTGTAACTGTTCCGGAGTTCTGGCTGTGGCAGTTGGGCTTTGAAACATGCAGGAGGCTGAAGGCAGTCTGACACACCGAACGGGGGTGTCTTTCAGCCAGGTACGGAATTGTTCCAGCTCCCCTTGTGCGTCAGCACGGGCCTTCGATGCGAAGGCAGCTTGTTTGCCCTGGGTTTTTGCACACCAGGCAGTCACCATGCCAGCATCGTCTAGCCTAGCCAAGGCTTCATAGAACCACAGTCTCCGGAGTTGGCAGGGCACCCCCAGGCCCATCAGCCCAACTCCTGGCCCCACACAGGCCCAGCCCCATCACAGCAGATGACTGAGAGCGTTGGCCAGACGCTGCTTGAACTCAGCCCAGCTCGGGGCGGAGACCACTGCCCTGGGGAGCCTGTGCCAGGGCCCCACCACCCTCTGGGGGAGGAACCTGTTCCTGATCCCCACCCTAACCCTCCCCTGGGGCAGCTCCAGGCCGTTCCCTGGGGTTCTGTCGCTGGGCCCCAGAGGGAGGAGATCAGCGCCTGCCCCTTGGCTCCCCCGCGGGAGGAAGCTGGAGGCCCTCATGAGCTCTGCCCTCAGCCTCCTCTTCCCCAGGCTGAACAAGCCCAGGGTCTTCAGCCTCTCCTCACACGCCTTCCCCTCTAGACCCTTCCCCACCTTTGTTGCCCTCCTCTGGACACTCCCCAACAGTTTTATGTCCTTTTTGTGCTGTGGTGCCCAAACCTGCCCCCAGCACTCGAGGTGAGGCTGCCCCAGCACAGTGGAGTGGGAACACCCAGAAATTCAGTGGACTTGGTACAGGGCTCCATGTCTGGTGTCCAACCTGCCAGCGTCGTACCGCTGCTTTGCACTGAAACTGGCCAAGTCGCGGGGCTGGTTACACGAATGCTTGCTCGGAATTTCATTTGAGATGAATGTTTGCTGCTTCCATACCTCACAGTTACGAAATAGCTTTCTGCAAAGCAAAACAGGTTTTAGGTACCCACGCACAGCCAAGTTGCTGGAGATGTCACTGGAAAAAGCAAAATTCTAACATACTGGATTTTTTTTTTTCTTTTTTTCCTTTCTCCAGCTGCAGAGATTGTACAGGAAGTACCTTAGAGCAGAGAGCTTTAGAAAGGCTCTGGTTTATCAGAAGAAATACCTCTTGCTGCTGCTTGGTGGATTTCAGGACTGTGAGCAAGCAACGCTCTCTCTAATAGCCCGCATGGGGATCTACCCCTCGCCCGCAGACCTGCAGCCTTCCGGCTCGCGTTCCCGGCCTTTCACCAAGTTCAGATGTGCAGCCAGGGCAATCATCGCCGTGTCAAGGTAAAGCCAGAACGCTCGCTGCCCCTCACGTGTGGCGTTTTCTTGGAAGTTTTAAATGTTGATAGTCCCTGTGCTTTATCAAACCATGTTAATATTAAGCAAAAGCGACCTCCAAAACTAGTTCACACATGACTTGGTAGCTCAGACTTTGGCCAAACCACTACTTCAGGGCCAGCGCTAAGTTGGATGCGCACTAAACTAAGGATTTATAAAAAGCTGCTCCTGCCTCGAGACGTGCACAGCTGCAGTACAGCTGAGGATGCCTGCAGACCCTCTGCACAACGCTGTCCTCTCAGGTCTGGCCCCTGTCTGTGGGGACGTGCTGGACGGTCTGTCTTGTGCTGGAACGTCACCATCTCGTCGGGGCTGGTTTTCCTCACTTGAAGCCATGACCCTGCGTTTCGTCGGGTATGGTTCTACCATAGCCCGTCACTTAGTGTCAGGCGGGTTTTGGTAGCCGTGCTTGGGACAGTGCGCCATCTCATAATGGCTTTTGAGCCCATTTAATGGAAAAAAACCCCCAACCAAACCCAAGCCAGTTTTAAGTGCAATAGGTGGTTCCTTCCCTTGTCCAGTAAAAATGATCCCTAGCATGTGTCTGGCTTTGGGGAGGTGGCACAGGGTGTGTTTGGGCTGTTGTCTCTGATGTGGATGCCACAACGACAGCAGTATCAAAGCGGGGGGAACAGTGAGCTCCAAACTACTCCTCGGAGGCAGGAGGAGCTGCCGTGGAACCTGGCAGATTAGGGACGGTGGAGGAGCTGTGCCAAACCGAGTCCATCAGGATCGCTGCAGAGCCGAGCGGGATAGGCCTTCATTCCAGAGACTGAAGCTGAAGAATTCCTCCTCCCTTCCCGCAGGGATTATCCCTTAGGTTGTTTCAGACATCCGGTGCCAACAAAGAGTTTAATGTTACAATTCCGTGTATTTTTGCTTATTTTTAATGATTGTACAAATTTGTTTTGTTGCGAAGGTTAAAGTTTTTGGTGAAAAAGTGGCACAAAGTCAGCCGGAAGAGTGCGCAGGGCGAAGCCGTTTCTCACAGCGTGGGCGGGAACGCAGGTAAGCCTCCTGACAGGCACGGCTTTAACCAGCGTTTCCCCCTGGTGACGGGTTTCACTGGGAAACAAAACCAAACAACCCCCCCGAAGTAACAAAATCTGCGTATCTGTTAACACAAATGTGTTTGCCCGTTTCCCGCACACCACGGTTATGAGCTTATGGGGACACTGAAAGAAATTACAATTCACAACTCCCCGGATTTATAATTTACAGCAGCGCCACGCTCCCCTCTCCCTTCAGCACACAGTCCTGTGCTCGTAAAACTCGCCAGAGAATTACATCTTGCGCGGGCTGGAGCTGCATGGAAATTAACGCCACGAGTTCCGAACATGGCAAGGACAAATCCTGCCGCCGCAGCGTGGAAACGGGTGCGCGTGGCATCGCAGTAAGCGCCAGAAGCACTGTGCGCCTGGCACTGGAAAGGGGTGTCGCTGGCGCCCGAGGCGGCGGATGTCCCGCTGCTGTTTGCTCTGGGGTGCCTGACACGCTGTCGGGGGTGCAGGCGCTGTGAGGCAGCTCAGGAGGGATGCGCTGCTCGGAGGTACCTGTGGGTGCGTTGGTGAGAGTCCAGACACCTTCAGGCAGCACCCGGTGCGGCGGAGCTCTCCCATTTTATGGAATGCTCTGTGACTCGTGGCTTTTCAACGCTGGACAAAATTCAGGTGAAATCCTGCATTTTTCATTACCTGGTGCTACATAATTTTCACTGTTTCTAAGTTGCTGGAAATACTTATTTAAAAACCAAAGCCAACTTCCTACCTAAAGCTGCTGTGGTTCCTGTGAGACCTGAATCCCCGAACGCAGGCTGCGCTTTTCACCTCACTACAAACCAGCATCCTGGCAGCCTCACTAAAAAATATTTGATTTCTTTTTTGTGATTTCAAGGACTTACCTGAAGGGGTTTTCCTCTTTTAAGGAAAACAAAACAGCCCCACCCCCAAACCGTCACCGTTCTCTGCTGTCTCCGAAGTCCGAGGGTGTAAGGCCACAGGGATGGGCAGTTAGAGCAACCAAGAATTACAATTTCTTGAAAAAAGCACTTTGTTCCTGTCGGCCACGGGCAAGTCCCCGGTGCGGCCGTAGCCGCAGCTGATAGAAAAGCAAGGCTGGAGAAAGGAAACAGCGCAGGTTCTCTGTTTGCAGGAAGCAGCTGTTTGACGTGAAAATGTCCAGCTTCTGTTCAATCTGGTTAAAACAAACAAAAACCAGCCGCTGGCTGTGGAAAGTGTATTTTAGCTGCATTTGAAACCAAACAGAATTATGCTCTGCTGTAATTCTTGTGGCGTTTATTAGTTACGCTTGTAATGCCCGTTGTGACCGGTTCCCAGCGTGTGTTTTAACCGTTTGATATTTAACGCAGCCTCTGGTGCTAGGACAGAAATCCTGAAGCAGCAGCAGCCCCCGGCTGTTCACCTCGGCTCTCCCCCGACCCGCGACACCGGGCTGCGCCACAGAACCAGCTCGCCCAGAGTCGTGAGCCGCTCGCCCCGGTCCTGCTTACACACCAGGTCAGTCCGCAACTTCTGCCCTTGGCAATGGCCCTGGTGGGCTCTGCCATCAAAATGCTCCCACCCACTGGAGCTGGGACGTGAACGAGAAGAGGAATTTGCTGATGACCCCAAGCTGGGAGGAACGGCTGACACACCGTAAGGCTGCGCTGCCGTTCAGCCAGACCTGGACAGGCTGGAGAGTTGGGCAGAGAGGAACCAGATGAAATTCAACCAGGGCAAGGGTAGGGTCCTGCACCCAGGGAGGAACAACCCCAGCACCAGGGCAGAGTGGGGGGTGACCTGCTGGGGAGCAGCGCTGCGGAGAAGGACCTGGGAGTCCTGGTGGACACCAAGTTCTCCATGGCCAGCAGGGCCCTTGTGGCCAAGGAGGCCAACAGTGTCCTCGGGGGCATTGAGAAGAGCGTGACCAGCAGGTCTGCTGGCTGGTGAGGCCCTGCTGAGGCCACAGCTGGAGTTCTGTGCCCAGTGCTGGGCTCCCCAGTTCCAGACAGACTGCGAACTACTGGGGAGAGCCCAGTGGAAGGCTGTGAGGACGATGAGGGGCCTGGAGCATCTCTCGTCTGATGGAAGGCTGAGGGAGCTGGGGCTGTTGAGCCTGGAGAAGAGCAGCCTGAGAGGGGATCTGATCAATGCTGATCAATATCTCCACGGGGGTGTCCAGAGGAAGGGCCCAGACTCTGCCCAGTGGTGCCCAGGGACAGGCCAAGGGGCACCGGACACAAACTGGGACACACCTGAGCATGAGGAGAAACTTCTTCCCTCTGCGGGTGCCGGAGCCCTGGGCCAGGCTGCCCAGAGAGGGTGTGGGGTCTCCTTCTCTGGAGAGATCCCAGCCCCCGCTGGACGCCACCCTGTGCACCCTGCTGGGGGTGCCCCTGCTTTGGGGGGGGTTGGGGTGGGTGATCTCCAGAGGGCTCTGCCCACCCCACCAGTCTGTGAATCCTAGATCTGGTAAATGTTTTATTTCTTTCAAGATGCTGCAGGAGAAGAGAACTTCTCGTTTGCTTTAAGCGTGTCTGACGTTCCTGGACTGAGAGCATTCCTAGTGGCGTTCCCCAGTTTAATTTGAGAGGCTGCAGGATTTACAACGGCCATGTCTGTCAGCCGTCTTTGTAGGGTCCTTCTTGTTGCCTTCATTGTCCAAGCTGGAGATGAATTTCTGAGCATCCTGTGGAAGCAGGTCCCCTCCCACGTGGCAGTGTCACATTAGCATTGGCTGCCTTCCGACTCCCTGCGCGCACGCGGAATGGGAGGTGGGGAGCTTGCGGGGCATGTGCTGTTGCGGTTTTTAGCCACTGATGGCTGGTTCTGCACAGAAATAGAACCCCAGCGACTTGTTGAACGGGTGATGCTCTGCACAGTGCTGCTGAGACAATGCCTGAGCGGCACGGCGGAGCTGGGGGCAGGTGGCCCTCGGCCCTTGCTGACCTTCCCACTCCCGGGCTTTCTGGGGCCCCAGGGGAACCTCACGCGTTGCACAGACTGGTATAGCATCTCCTCCCCTCGTCCGTGGCTCCTTCCTTAAAGTAAGGATTTGCAGGAGTTGATGTGGAGGGTTCCCAGTCCCACGGGCTTGGGGCGTGCTGTTTATTTCTTTAACCTCCTTGCTGAATTAGGAATTTCAACCAGCAGGCAAGGGCTTTCTTTGTAAAGGAAAAAGGAGTAGCAGGGAAGTCGCTGTGGTGATCTAGAGGTACGCAAAGGCAGCGGATGCTGCAGGCTATTTTATTTTTTTAATGTTGCTGACTGATTTGGGGGACAGAAGGACGGGTCACGAAGGACGGGTAGCGTTCTGGTTTGCATGGAATTTAGCAAAACCTCTTGGAGAGTTAGAGACCTGCAACCATGTCCCAAAAGATTGAATTCTCCCCTGCCCTGTTCCTGTGGCGGTGCAGGAGCAGTAGCAGGCCCTGCCCGACTGCTCTGTGTGACTGGGTGAGTGGTGGCTCAGCTCTGATGGGGATCTGAGACGGGTTAAACGATGCCTGCAGTGCTTTTGTGTCCTGGCAAAGCGAGGAGGGAAGGGGCGGATAGGAGCCACCTTCCGCTCATGGAGAGGAGCCAGTCCGAACTCCAGATGAGCTTGTTTGCACAGAGCGTCCCCCCCAGTGCCTACTGCTGCTAGTACTGGAAATCTGGCGCTAATGTCTGGAAAGGAAACACAGGGTGCGAAGGGGTCCCCTCTTTCAGCCCTGTGCCCCAAGGTAGCGTTTTACCTGTGGAACCGGAGAGTCCGCGCCCAGACGCAGCGCGTTTCCCCGGCAGCCCTCCTCCGCAGGAGTGGGTCCCTTCTCACTGGGCCTAACCACAGCCCTGAGGGACTTTGTGCTGGCATCGGTAGGGAGAGTCACGGATACTCCAGCTTCTACCAGCACATCGGTGTGACTCCCCTCTCCGCAAGGCTGCCCAGGCTATATTGCTGCGGATGGAACTCTGGGGTGGGGGGGGTGATTTTTACCGTTGTCCGAGTTTGCTTTGCACTGAATTACTGAGCGAAACTGGATCGTATTCATTTGAGAGTACAGCAGGAAAGGAAATAATTTGTTTTCTTTTTAAGATTGCATCCATCCACAAGTTCCGCTTCAGAAAAGTCACTCGTGCCCACTCAGGATCCGGAGCGATCGCTGACGGAATACATCCATCGCCTGGAGGTTATCCAGCAAAGACTTGGGGGAGCGCAACCAGGTAGGCACCACCGTGTCACCCCCAGCAGTCCGGGCTGCTTTGCATTGTTTTGATGGATAATTATAGTTGGGGGGTTGGGGGAGGGGAAATTAAGGCTCTGAAAGGAGATATTTTTGTGAATCATATCTAAAACTAGTCCAAGCGTGGCATTTGTCAAAAGAAGTTCTTAGTGACATTCTTCAGAGATCAGGCTCAATAATTTCAGGTGATTTTTTTTTTCCTTATTTTTTCTTTGCCCCATGCCTCCTGGTGTCAAGTCTAAATAAGCCAGTGCTGCAGTACAGAGTTCATTGGCGTGAAAGTGAAAGCGAACGGTTGCAGCAGCTGCACGGGGCTTTCTCTGCAGCACAGGCTCTACTGCGTCCCTCCTTTATCACTTCCTTGTTTCCCACAGCAGCTGTAGGAGAACTGTGGAGGCTGGTAAAACCAGGCGCCTAGTTCCAAGCCTGACTGAAGAGCCCACAAAGGATTGTAGGGACACTTATCTTTGCTGTTTAAAACATTCCCACATAACTTCTAGACTAAATTTACTGAGTTTAATCTTCTAGTTACTCGCTCTTGTTATATCTCAGTTATATCACAGGAATTCCTTGTCCCGAGGAAGAACTTAAAACTGCTATCACGTCATCCGCAAATCATCTCCTGCCAGGCCACGATTAGCTTTTTTCCCATGGTTTGTTATTTTTGAGACTTTGGTCTCAACCTTGTCCAGCGCATCGGTGTCTCTGGATGCAAACGACAGAGCCAGGCCCCCAGCTGCAGTGTCCTTGGGATGGACCCAGCACAAGAAGTCTCCTGCACTGAGCTCGTACAGGCCACCGGGTCAGATAACGCCACTCACGTTTTCACCCGGCCGTTGTCCCTTTCACCGGCTGTGCCGGGGTCCTTCCCCATGTCGCTGCTGGCTGCTCATCCCACCGTCAGTTTCCTTCCTTGTGCTGCTTTTGGGGCACTACTGCCCTTGGTCTCTAGGGAAGCACTAATTGTTTCTGTGGTGGGGTGACCCTGGCTGGGGTCCGGGTGCCCCCAGAGCCGCTCTGTCACTGCCCCCCTTAACCAGACAGGGGAGAAAAGGTGGAACGAGCGGCTGTGGGTCGGGATAAGGGCAGGGAGAGATCGATCACCAGTTACTGTCCCGGGTAGAACAGCCCAGACGCAGAGAGGAATTCATCTGATTTATGGCCAAGCAAACACAGGGCCGGGAGAAATAAACCCAAACCTTAAACTCCTCCCCCAGCCCTCCCTTCTCTTCACCCCCATTTCTCTCCCTGCCCCCCAGTGGCACAGGGGGACGGGGATGGGGGTTACGGTCAGTCCATCCCATGGTGTCTCTGCCACCCCTTCCCCCTCAG
>VWZZ01004449.1:200112-212187 GCA_013399095.1 Psophia crepitans | reverse complement strand
CGGGGGGGCGGCTCCAGGCCCCTCGGCTGGCGGCCCCGACGGAGCGCAGGCCCCTCCGAGGTGGCCATGCGGTGTTTTTCCGTTCGGTCTGGCGCCGACACGGCCAGTCGTTGTGCCGCCGGAGGCGCTGGAAATGCGCTTCGGTGGGTTTTGTGTTTGTTCCGAATTAAAAATCTGAGATCTGTCACTGCAGGCCTCGCTGTGGTCCCCGGCATTTCTATGTTGTCCTGTACATCTCAGGGCAGGGTGACCTTCCCTCTGCCTCTGTGGCTGCTGACCCCTTGGTCAGGGGCGGCAAGGCTGCGGTGCCGGGTGAAGGGTCGCTGTGACAGCGTGCCTGAGCCCGTCTGCTGGCTTGGCCCCCCAAAAGGGACGGTTCCAGGCTTGTGCCTGGGGGTAACAGCCCTTCCACGGTCCCCGTGGGAGTCGTACTTGATTTCTTGGTAGAATTGTTTTGGTTTTTTGGCACGTTGGTTCCCTGGCGTGGCCACCCTGCAGACCGGCGGGTGTAGGCGCTGGGTCTGGCAGAGCAGAGACCCAGGCAGTTTTCTGGGAGCAGCTCATTGCGGCGTTTGCCTGAGCTGCGTTGTCAAGCCGCACCTTGGGTGGAAGAGCCAAATTTCCGTTAGTGCCCCAGCCCTGCTGCAGGCGTTCGGTCTGCTCTGCAGGTGTTGCAGTTTTCAGATCAGAACGTTCAGGTGGGGGAAACAGGTTATTTTACCTCCATGTGCCTGCTGACGGACGTCGCGGTTTAGGAAGCGATTCACGGATCAACTGTCCTCGCCTCCAGTGCGGAACCTTTGGTGCGGAGGCCGGGGAAAAGCGTGGGGTTGTTGTCCAAGTTTAACCTGTTGCTGCATGTCTGCCAGCACGGTGGGAAGCAGTACCTGACACGTACTGCTGCTTGTGCAAGAGGAGCTCCTGTGCCTCGCGAGCTGCGGTAGCGTGCAGCTCGTACCTGCATGCTCGTGCTCTGCGGCCGCGCTTGGTGCAGCGGTTCTCGCCTGCGTGCCTCTGGTGCTTGCAGATCCGCCGGGTCATCCTGGGGTTGGCTCCTCTGTGTAGGTCCTAACCGTGCGTGTGCGTTTAACCACCGGAATCTTTTCTTAGATATGGGTCTGCAGTGTCTTAATCTGTGAAACGCCCAAAGCGATTGCAAATTGGCTTCGTGCAGTGTGTCTAGTACTGAAGTTTCTAGTGTTGCGTAGCTGCTGGATTAATTAAATGCTTGGATGAAGTGGTAACGTTAGCTGAAATGTCTTGACCCCTCTGAAGACTTAGTTTATGATTTCAGGTGCGATTTTCGATCTAAGGCACGATTCCTTTTCTGATTGCCTGAATGACTTGAAAGCGTTTGCGGGCAGGGGTTCTTCCACACCTGGTGCTGTGTTACGTGCTCGGGTTCTGCAGTCACTTGCAGTTTGTATATGCTGCTTTTCATGGACCCCGCCATTAATATTCAGAGCTTGCTTGCCTGGAGAGGAAGGAATAGCGATCTAGGATTAGGTACTTGCATTTTAATCTATGTAAAGTGGACACGAGTTTTGTATAGCGCTCCACTCCTCCTGGAAGCACGTTGGTAGCTGTGGAGGCGGTCAGTTACTTTATGTGAGCAGAATCCAGCCCGTAGTGGAAGGCCGCTGCTGCCAACAACTTCCTCAAGCTTTCAGCAGCCTTGTTGCTGGATGCAGTGCCCTTCTGCGCTTCGGGTGGGGATGTTGTAGCTGACCTCGGCCTTAACGAAGGCTTTTGTGTGTGGGGGGGCGAGTTTTAACGGGGGGTTTCTGATGCTGAACGTCCTATCAATTGGAGAAGGTCATACTTGGGAGGATGTTACCGTAATCTGAGAGGAAGTGTGAAGGAAGGAAAAGAAAAGAAAAGAAACTTGAGAGCAAGTTCCTTTCTACTTTCTGTGTGGAATTTGTTAATTGAAATGTTATGTGTGCTGTGTTGGGGCAGGAGTAACGTGTTCTCTTTGATTGCATTATTTTCACCTATGAATATATCACGAAAACGAGTAGAAGCTTCCTTTGCTTTTGCCCCAGGTTGTCGTAGTGAAAATTGGGAAGAATGTTTGCCTTTAGATGTTGAGAAAAATTACGACTGTCGGAGTATGTTGTTAAAGACAACTCAAAATCCCAAATAAAATGTTCAGCTTAAGAGTTTTGGATGAGGATGAAACTCTAACTCTTGCTACACTTTGGTCATGTGCAGTGTGATGGATCCTTCCACTTCGAGATCCTAAGCGCTAGGCTGACAATTGTTTGTATTCTTCATGTACTGGAAAAATAATGGGGGTGAGAAAGCCTAGAACAGTGCTGCAGTGGTGCTTTGTTCTATCAAGGCTGTAATTTCTTCCTTGCTGAAAAAAGACAATTAGTGAATCTTCTAGTGAAAACTAAGACGTCTGTCACGACCTTTTTGGGAGATAAGGACAACTTTGAGACGGTGATTGGCAGCCGAGCAGAATTGGAGCTCCTTGAGCTGTAGACTAAGCTTTCTTACCTTAAGACTGTAAGATGCTGCGGCTTTCTGATGTCATGGAACAATGTGGAGTTGCCTCCTCAGTCTGGCAGGATCTTCTGTGAAAGCATGAAAGTGATGCTGGAGAGTCCCGTACTTTAGGTTTTTATTAGTCAGTATAAAATGTGTTTTCTTCTGTGCTCTGAAAGAGAACTAAAGTTATAAACCCCCTTTTTAAACAAAATCCAATCTGCAGCGGGGACTTTGTAGGAGAAAGAACGATGTGCTTTCTTTAAAGCCTGTACCTGTTTTATGACAGTGCATTATATATTTGTGTGTATTTTTACATATCTAAATGTATTTGTACACTGCTTTTCACTATGGCATGATAATTTTGAACAGCAGGTCTCATTTAGACATTGTCCATTCATGAAAACTACATTTTGTTTGAAAGCTGTGCCTCAGAACAACTTCTGACTGTTCTCTTGTGCAAAAGGCTCCTCATTTTTATCCTTTTCAGAGCTTCCCCAGTTTTTTCTGCTACAGTTTTTTTTCCCACGGCACGTAGCTATAACGTGCTGGCTTGTGCAACAAGGGGCATTTTTTGGGTAAGAGAGAAAAGCTTGAGAGGTGGTGAAACCCCTTCTCTGGCAGAAATGGATCTTGGCGTTCACAGACCTCTCTAGGCGCTGCGTGTCCACTTGAGCAGCTTCACTTTTACTCCCCTAAGCCTAGGGGATGGGGAACTGGGTCGTTCACTGTGCTTCTTCCAGGTCATCTGCGCAGGAAGATGCCTCACTTGTTCCTTCCTAATCCAAGGACAGTGTACGTAGGAGTAGAAGCAGTCAGCGATCGCACTGTGTTCTGTGTCCTTATTGCAGTGAGGACCATCCCACTGGTGGTAGCTTGCGTGGCTTCGTCTTCTGGAGGTGTTCAGGGTCTGCAGGGAACGTACGACTACACTTGTTTCTTTTCTTGGAAATTTTTTGTACATGTTGCCGTGTGGTTCTGGTGAGACCGGGCCGTTTGGATGCGTAACATACCATTTGCGTTCAGTAAATGTTTACGTAAAAGCTGTGGAAGGAAAAATGTGGGTTTCCAGGCATTCAGGTGGCTGTTCGACCAGCGCGTGAATGTTAAAACGCTGCTCTTCTTTTTGTCTGAGTTTCTGATCAGCTTTAAATGTTGATTTTGTTTTTTCTTCAGTTTCCTAAGAATTTGTAGGTCGGGCTTATTTTGGGACTGAGCTGAAACTCTTAACAGAGATTACCTACTGCAAAGATGCTGAAGGTAGCGTTCATCTGTTACCTCACTGATTGCCAGGTGGGAGGTGCTGCTCTCGATGGCTTCTGTCAAACAGGCTGTGGAATTAGTCCTGAGATAGAAATGTATTGTCACGTAGTTTACAGTCTTAATTATCATTTAATTTCCCTGCTTACCTGGGATGCTGTGTTTTCCAAAGGTTCTTCTGAGCCTGGTTAAGTCTTGATGGAAAGCGTGGTGGTTTAGGTGGAGAATTTGATACACGGGTTGCTCTGGTTCCTGATGAGATGTTTGTGTCTGCCTGGACAGAAAGCTCACTCTCATATAATTTTGATCCCATTTACTTATTTCCCATTTGAGAAAGGAAGAATTAGTGCGTGTGACAAGGAAGGTTTATTTGGTTTTAGTGGGGTTATTGGGGGGAGAAGGTGTGGGGGGGATGTTTTGAGGTACTGCAGGTAGCGTCATGCAGACAGCTGAGTGGAAGAAGGTGTCAGCTGAAAAACTTTTCAGGAGAAAATTAAGCTTATTTAGTGTCTGACATTTTTGGCTGCTGCAAATACTCTAGCAATACTCCAGCAAATTCTTTTTGTAGTAACTACTAGCCAGTATTAGCCCTGCTAACAGCCTGGTTGTTTTTTTTTAAAAAATAAGTTGATAACAATACTTTTTTCTGGCAGAGCACCTTTCTTATAAAAACTAAAAGTAGAGGTCAGAGCTGAAAAGTTTAATTGTTTTTGTTATAATAGCAGTGTTGGTGTGGTATTAAAATATTGTATGTGAAATCAGGTGAGGAAGAGACACACACACATACACTTAACCTGTTATCCTTGTGATAAAGCGTGCTATTTGGATGTTAAGTTTTTTCTGGTCCTAAAGTGGTAGTTTTCCATTACAGAAGTCTTCAAAAAGTATCTCTGCAAATCGCAGTCGTTTACCACTTCCAATACCTAAAGGGGACCTACAGGAAAGCTGGTGAGGGGCTGTTTATCAGGGAGTGCAGTGACAGGACAGGGGGGAATGGGTATAAACTAAAAGAGGGAGGATGGAGCTGAGCTGTGAGGCAACAGTCCTTCCCTGGGAGGGTGCTGTGGCCCTGGCACAGGGTGCCCCGAGAAGCTGTGGCTGCCCCTGGCTCCCTGGCAGTGTCCAAGGCCAGGTTGGATGGGGCTTTGGGCAGCCTGGGCTGGTGGGGGGTGTCCCTGCCCATGGCAGGGGTTGGAACAAGATGATCCTTGTGGTCCCTTCCCACCCAAACCATTCTATGATCATTTTAATACTTGGAGATAAGTATAATCTGAGGCTGCCGGTGAGATCTGTTGGAACTGGGCTTGGTAAGTGGATGGTAGGTAGGCTGTGAAACTTGACCTGCAGCGTCTTTGTTGCTTAATTTCTGGGCCTCTCCAACAGAAACTGTTAATTGTGTGACAGTACGTGGGGCTTGCCAAATGCCCGTGGGGACTGAGTAAGTCTACAAAGCTTGTTCTCACACGTTACACCCTGCACAGGTCTCGGGAAGCATCTAACTGACAGACGTCCTTCAGACTAGCTTGTGTCCTTAGGTCCGATCTGTGACTGGAATAGTCACGGAGCCTTTGAAGGGAAGCAGCTTTCTGATTTATTTATTTATTTATTTATTTATTTATTTATTTGTTATGAAACAGTCTTGTGGCAAGGAGCGGTTGCCACTGCAAGCTTCATGGTTAGGGTACAAAGGGATCCTTTAATTCTGGTCACGTAAGGTACCTGAAGAAGGGGTCTGAGGGCTCGTTGTTGGTGCCTGTCAGCTGGTGGAACAACTAGCTCTGTCTGCCAGCCCTGTCTGGAAGTCAGGTACTATCGCAGTCGTATATAGCTTTAATAATAATTAATATAGCTTTATTGCTGTATTGTATATAAGCCAACAAGTGGCAGCCAACTCAAATGTGCCTCGCGTGGGTAGAAGCGTATTTGAATCCTTTATCAAGGATGAAACTAGTTTTGCTTTGACAGATTCTGATTGTAGATGATGCAGCTGACATTACCTTCCTGAAAGATGCAGAGAATCTAGTTACAGTGGCCTGACCTTGTGGGAGGCCAGTGTTTCATGGGTGGATCTCCAAGCACATTCTCAACTTCTGCCATTCTTAGGTTTATGTTGTTTAATGTGTGTGTTATTGCTGGATGGAGTTACTGTCCCAGCCTTGCTGTTTCACTCATGGCATCAGCCATTGACAGGCTGGTGGTGAAGTAACTACCCGGCTGGCTATCATTGCTCTGTCTCGTCCCACTGCTCTGACCATTGGAGAACCAGCACTGTATGGCTTCGGCTTTCTGAAGTTGTGTTCTGGCCGCAGCTACATTTTCTTTTAGAACAGCAGTGGCTGAAAAACAGATTGCTTTTAGAGCCCGCTTGTTTTCCAGGGAAAGCTTCCTGATTATGGTAGAAGACTTGTCCAGTAAGGTGATGGTTGGAATGAAGACTTTTTTTTCTGTACTGGTTGTAACAACTTTAATGATACTGTTCCTATTAAACCATAAAAATGAAATAACATCCTTACCTGATATGGTCAAGAATGGTGTTTTCTTTCCGGAAGTAGGTTCAGAATCTTGCTACTCTGCTTCATTTTATGTGAAAGCCATGTGTCTGGTGAGGTGCAAGACAGTCCAGCTACGGGGCTGGTCGGTAGACACTTGGTCTGCGGGATGCTTCCATCCATGGTGCTCCCTTTGGCCACAGCATGCTTTGAAGACTGTTCCAGTGTTGAACCTTGCCCTAGCTGTGAACTAGTTCACTGGTAGAGTGGGAGAAGAAGGGAGAGGTGGAGAAGAGAGGCATCGCTGCTGGGCTAAGTAGGAGTACTTCTGCTGAGCCAGGCTCCTGGCACTGGTGACAGCAGCTGTTTTTCCTGTACATTTTTGTCTTCCTCTATTCTGTGCATCAGCCACTTGAGGCTGTGAAGATTCTGGTCTGCAAAGGTGCTGTTGGGCCTGTGGCCAACACTGGTGGCTGAGATTGAGCTGTCCTGTCTAGAATGTGCGGGACGCATTTTCCTAAACTGAGTTAGATCTTGTAATTGGGACCATTCCCAACTTTTCAGTTACCCCATCACATTAGTATAATTGTAGCGGTGACAACGGAGACTCTTGTAGATATCTTTGTTTGATTACTACAGTGGAAAACAATTTTACACATTTTTACGGCTGTCTTTTTACATACACCTTTTAATTTTTTATTATTTTTTTTTTTCAGTGAAATGCCTGTGGGGACGCACTACAGTTGAGGTTATTATTCAAACCTTGCTACATCCTTGGTAAAATTAATTCATAAACTGGATTTCATAAAAAGGATTTAAGAGAGATGGCAGGTGGTGTGAAGAGTTCGGAGTATATCGTGAGAGAAAAACAAATTGGCCCATTTTTTTTTTTCATACCTTGTCTGATGTACGGGATGATCAGAGTAGAATTTTTTTGGTCTCTCCTCTTTTGGAAGGTAGTGAGAAGCTGCTTTAGGGGCTCTTTTTGGGTTGGCCGTGAAGATTAGCAGCAACTGTGCTGGAAAGTTCTGTCATGGCAGTGGAATAATATGGTTGACTGTGGTTTTGAGTGGTCACACACCTTCCCTTTCACTCTGACTCCTGCTCCATCATCATATTCCTTTTCCATCAGTGTTATTCGTGTTTTTTCCTACCTTCTGGAACACAGGAGAATGAGCAAGGTGTCTTGTCTTAGCTGAGAGTGTCATTATGCTTTTTATCTTTAGCTGCTTCCAATGAAATCAGTCCTGTCAGCAGTGAGAATCTGCAGAAGACATAAGGATATCCAGTCTTTTTCTGACATCTGTGACTTCCAGCTTTGGAGTGATGGTGATGCACTTAAGGGCTTACAAAAAAATAAAGACTAAATCTACTGTGGTGATATCTTTACCACTTTGAGGAAACAGAAAATGCACAGCCAGGAGAACTGGGAATGCTAGGTCGTCAACTCTCTCTCTTCAATCCAAGCAGAATTTCAGACTCGACCAGTTAGGTGGTTGGGGCTTTTTTTTGTTTTTTTGGATTTCTGCTGTAGGTACCCAGTGTTTAAATTATTCTCTTCCCTCTGCGCAGAAGAATAGAGAATACTCTCCATGTCTATCAGAACCAATTGTGTATGGAATGGTTGACTGCAGTTGTTGGAGGTTGAGGTTGAATACTTAAGTTGCAGTTCACTATGTTCTTGGGAGATTCTTTAATTAATTTCTGGGCTGAATGGCAACTATAATGGTAGCTGTGAAATGCTCGGGCTTATCTAGTTAAGACTTGGGTAGAGTTTGTCATAAATTCCTTTAGGATTTCTTCAGATGTGATCCTGGGCAGGCTGCTCGAGCTGACCCTGCAGGAGCAGGGGGCTGAACTACGTTAAACTTGAGGTGTCCTTTTCAACTCGACCCCCTCTCTTAACCTTGTTATTCTGTGTGTTGCTTTGGCCAGGGAGGTTAAATCCTGGTGAGGAGCAGCAGGAGTATGACAGCAGCCTGTACTTGAGGAAAATTCAAGGAAATATATTTTCTTCCAGGTGTTTTCATGCAAAAGTAAGCTTCCCTGAAAATCATGAATGCACATATTTATGAAGTAAACAGACCTTTATAAAATGAACATTGAGTGCTGTCCTGCGTTCTGCCTCCCTATCCTTCCCTCCAAACCTAAATCAAGCTCTGCCATTCTTGAGAACATAAAGTGATTGTTTTTGTTTGTTTCCCATTTGCTAGTTCAACACCTTCGTACAGAAACTGTTTTGGGTGGGTTTGTTTTGTGGTTTTTTTTTTTGGTGTGGTTTCTTTGTTGTTTTGTTTTATTTAAAGAATATTCTTCTAAAATATGTTATATTCTTCTAAAATGTGATTTCATTGATGAAGGGCTGCGGGCATTTTTTGGACTGAACGGTATGGCCCAGGGACTCAAGATGCCAGCTTGATGTCGCCTCATACCGCTGAGTTACAGATGTATCACCCAGTTCTGTTATTGGAAGAAAGATCTCTTTACTGTACCTATATGCAAATACAGAGGCAAAATATTTCAGCCTCTGATTACATGACAGTCATTTGGTTATAAAGGACCTGTGTATTTACCTTGGCATAAGTATCAAAGTATTTGACAGCTTCTTGGCACGAGGTTTGTAGCTCTCAAGGAAGCGTAAACTACAGCATTCTCCTGATTCTTCTTGAAGCAATGACTGCAGACCAAAATTTGAAGATCTGCAGTAAGGTGTATGGTTTTCCTCTGCTAAGGTTGAAGAAAACTGTTCTGCAATGCAGAATTCAGGGGACCAAGCTGAAACCTGTGGCTAAATCATTAAAGCCTCCACATCATTGTATCCTTCTACCTTCTTCTTGTTTTATTACTACCTTTACTCTTTCTCACTGTTGCTTCCCCAGTGACACTCAGCAAGACACAAGGATAGGTTGTCTTTGTTTTAACTCTTATCTGAAGTCTTGTTGAAAAATGCGGCGTTTGGCTCGCCTCCGAAGGAGTGCATTACCTCCCTGCGTCAGGATTCAGTCCGCTAACTCGCTGGTCAGTACGTACAGATTGGGAAGCATCCGGCGTGGACAACCGTCTGGTTTTATGGTGATAGAATAGAATAGAATCATTAAGGTTGGAAGTGACCTCAAGGATCATCTAGTCCAACCATCCCCCCACCACCTATTACCCACCAAACCACGTCCCTAAGTACCATATCTAACCTTTCCTTAAACACCCTCAGGGATGGTGACTCCACCACCTCCCTGGGCAACCTGTTCCAAGGCCCGACCACCCTTTCAGAGAAGAACCTTCTCCTCATCTCCAACCTGAACCTTCCCTGGCGCAACTTGCAGCCATTTCCCCTTGTCCTGTCACTAGTGATGTGCTGGGGCTCAGCTGCACAAGTCAGCTCGGCTGGTTTGCTCTGTGGTTTACCTGATCTCTGAAAGAAGTGTTTTGGACAAGCTGGATTTTAATTGGTTTTATTAACTCCTTTTTAATAATCTGCTTTCTCTTAAACCTCCTTGGATATTTGCTTTCCTTGTGTCTTGTAGTGGGTGGGTATGATAAGCTTACTGACAAGACAGTGAAAAAAGAAGCAGCTCTTGATGTTCCATGTCACGTTACCTTTTAAAGCTCAAGATGTTTCTGCTTTATTGTCTCTGGATGTGTCCATTAAAGAACATGAGTAGACCTCTTACAGCTGGTGAATGTAGTTGGGCTCGTCCCTTCACTAGCGGGAACTTCTTTTTCAGTGTTCCTCCTGGACGCCAGCAAGAAGGGTCTGACAAAATTCTGCCTCTTCTAGTATTTGCTGTTTGTGCACACTGAAACTATACTAAATGCTGGTGTCTTAATATGATGCAAATCATCTTTTATTCTGTCTTTTTATTATAAATCACTGTGTCTCAAATTCTTGAGTTTTTTCGTTTTCCCACAGTTTTCTTGTTTGTTTCCTTCCTGCTTATCTTTTTTTCCTAGAGCGCCTTGCAAAGTAAACAGCTACTTCAGAAGAAAGTTATGATGGTAGCATGTCCTTAGGTATCCTTAAAACAGTATTCCACACTCCTGTAGAAACTGCTGATTACACTTAACAGGCTGCTGCTGAAGTCTGAAGGACGTGCGGTGCACGTGTAAACGGGCAGTATCAGTTTGGCTAGCTCCTTCCTTCCTGCTCAGGGGAAGAAAACAGGGAAGTAGCAAAATCCCAGTATTCTTTCTGCCCTGTTATCCTTTGTGTAGCGGTTTTCTGCTGAAGTTTGGGGGCACCCTTCCGCTGCTGCGGGAGCTCATTCTTTACATTTCCCATCTTGCACACGAGAGTTGCAGGTTTTACAACGGGGATTCTGTGCTTGCCTCGCGTCCCTGCTTGCTGCTGTGAGGGAGCTGGAAGGGGCCTCCGTCCGTCCCTGGGTAGGGTGCTGTTTCACCAGGCGACTGAACTAAAGAAGCAGCCGTTGCCCAAAAGGGGAATTCGCATCCCCGAGCTTTTGTCTTGGGCTGCATCTGGTGCCTGTCGGATGCTGTGATACAGTGGCAGCACGTTAACGTAAGAAAAAGTGAGGGGATTTGTTTTGTTTTGTTTTTCCTAAGCAATTTAGTGAGTTAAATTGGCTTAGTGTTAGAGCCGGATGGGCTCAGAGCTGGCTGGAAGGGTTGGTTTAAGGGGAGGAGAATGAAGGAGGGTGCCAGTCCTTCAGCTTAGCTGCAACATGAATCCGTACCCAAAATGAATTTTTTCGGTGTCTTCCTGCGTCTGTGCGGCTGTTCTTCAGAGCTGTCCTGGATCCAACCTGGAATGAAACATCGGCCTTGCTGGCTGTAGCAGCTTTTGTCCTTCTAGAACTTGAAATATAAAAACTCCTGTAAATCATGGTGCAAGATCAATAGATTAGTGTCCCACAGATCTGCGATTAATCAGATACAAGGAAAATACAAGCCACTCAGTATTTTATCAGATAGGGTTTGAAAAAGCTATTTGTGTGTGGAGGACTGAAATCCTGCAATGGTAGGTGGCTGACTATAACCAGAGGGCCTTCAGCCCCATCCTGCCACGAAGAGGCTTCTGCAGGGTGGTCCGGGAACTGTAGCTTCATAGAATTGTAGATCATTGAGGTTGGAAGAGGCTTCCAGGACCATCTAGTCCAACCGTCCTCCCACCACCTATTACCCACTAAACCACGTCCCTAAGTACCACATCCAACCTTTCCTTAAACACCCTCAGGGACAGGGACTCCCACCACTTCCCTGGACAACCCGTTCCAATGCCCGACCACCCTTTCCGAGAAGAAATTTCTCCTCATCTCCAACCTGAACCTCCCCTGGCCCAACTTGCAGCCGTTCCCCCTTGTCCTGTCACTGATTATCTGCAAGAAGAGGCCGACCCCCAGCTCGCCACAACTTCATTTCAGGGAGCTGTAGAGGGCAATAAGGTCTCCCCTGAGCCTCCTCTTCTCCAGACTAAACACCCCAGTTCCCTCAGCTGCTCCCATCAGACTGGTGCTCCAGCCCCTTCCCCAGCTTCGTTGCCCTTCTCTGGACACGCTCCAGGGCCTTGATGTCTTGTTTGGAGGTGAGGAAGGGTGGGGGTTTCGGTTCTGTTTTTTACTGTTGCAACAAGGGACGTAGGTAGGAGGCAGCCAGCAATGAAGGGTGTATGTCCTAAGGAGGACAACAGTACTATGCGGAGGCTGAAAAGAGAAGTCCTGTGAGTGGTATAAAGACTATATATATAAAGACTATATATGGTATAAAGGCCAACGGGATGAGGTTTAATGTGGCAAAGTGCCGGGTCCTGCACTTTGGCCACAACACCCCCAGGCAGCGCTACAGGCTGGGGGCGGGGTGGCTAGAAAGCTGTGTAGAG
>VWZZ01004449.1:151087-200089 GCA_013399095.1 Psophia crepitans | reverse complement strand
CAGGTCTTATGAGGAGCGGCTGAGGGAACTGGGCTTGTTTAGTCTGGAGAAGAGGAGGCTCAGGGGTGACCTTATTGCCCTCTACAACTACTTGAAAGGGAGACGTGGTGAGCTGGGGGTTGGCCTCTTCTCGCAGATAACTAGTGACAGGACAAGGGGGAACAGCTGCAAGTTGGGCCAGGGGAGGTTCAGGTTGGAGATGAGGAGAAATTTCTTCTGGGAAAGGGTGGTCGGGCCTTGGAACAGGTTGCCCAGGGAGGTGGTGGAGTCACCGTCCCTGCGGGTATTTAAGGAAAGGTTAGATGCAGCACTGAAGCACATGGTTTAGTGGTTAATAGGTGGTGGTGGGGTCGGTTGGACTAGGTGATCCTTGAGGTCTCTTCCAACCTTAATGATTCTATTCTATTCTATGAATGAGCTTTTTTTTTTGGGTGGAGTAGATGCAGCTCACAGAGGCGCTGTGCAAAGCCCATGATGGGAGCGTGTAATGTGGGGGGGCAGCCATGACTTCCCCCTCCCCGAGGAATGCCGCACTGCACACTTATGCTGGTTACTGTCCCCTGCGCCGTCCGGGAGCTTGGTAATTACAATCCCAAGGTAGCAAAGTAAGGAAGATTTCCAGCTGACTGCATCACGCTGTCTCCTGTGACAGGTGCAGGATTTTTAGTTTTGGTCTCTGGTCTGACCTCTTCTTGGCAGAACCAGCATGCCGTAGTAAGTCAGGGCGAAGCAGCTGCGGGGTAAGAAAGCATGCTACTGCGTTTCGTTATCTTCGAGATCATTTTGCTTCCTAGGATGAAGCTGGAATTCTGTAAAAGCCCAGATATGATATCTCTGCCTTGCATTATAAGTAATAGGAAATGTTAAGGAAATGCAGGAATTTATTGTTGCAAGGAAAGCGTGTCAGACGTGGCGTGTCGTTAAAGCACGCTGGGAGGCAGAGCTAGGAAAAGGCATTTGGGATTGCTGGGGAAAAAAGTCTTGTTTAAAATTATATGTTGTTTAACAAAAATATTTAAGTTTCTCCTTACAAATGTTTGTGTATAATTTGTATCTGGTTGGAATTATTTCCATTTGCAAAGAGGATTCACTGTTTCCACACACAGCAGCTCAGTAAAGATTTTTCTTCCCCCCGCCCCGAAACAGTATTTGAGGAAAACAAATATTTCAGTTTCGGCATCTTTTTCTAAGTTTTTTGACTAAGTTTTCATTTACTAACTAACAATCACTAGGAAACTCAAACTATATAAACCAGCTAGTTGAGGTTGTAGTACACGTTGTGTGGAATTGGGACTGTACTCGGGACTGCTCATTGCTCCTACTGCCCTTGGGTTATACATGTGCATAGTAAAATTAATGACCTGGGAATGTCTCAGCAGACAAACTGATGAACCCTGAGTCACTCTTTAAGCAGGAGCTAGAGGGTTTTGTGGGGTTTCTTTGGGTTTTGTTTTTTTCTTTCACCTGCTTGCTCTAGTGCAAGCCCATTGCTCTGGATGAGCTTGCACGTCGAGACCTCTCTGGAGTGTTCCTGGTTTGACTCCAGATAGTCTTCTCCACAGTGATTTTTGTGCTACACTTACGGTTTACCATAAGGAGTCCAGTAAGGTAAGGGTTAGTTGGACCATTGTGGATTTGTGTGTCATATTTTTACTGGTTCTGAGTTTGTCTTCCTTGAGTAGTTTGGTAAACTGAGTAATAAGCCTTGTGGAGAGATCTGGGCAGATCGGAGACCTGGGCAATCACCAACTACAGGACATTTAACAAGAACCAGTGCCGGATCCTGCCCCTGCGCAGGGGCAGCCCTGGCTGTACAGACAGACTGGGGGGGAGATGCTGGAGAGCAGCCGTTCTGAGAGGGACTGGGGGGTCCTGGTCAACAGCAAGTGGAACATGAGCCAGCAGTGTGCCCAGGCTGCCAGGAAGGGCAACCGTGTCCTGGGGGGCACCAAGCCCGGCATTGCCAGCCGGGCCAGGGACAGGATGGTCCCACTCTGCCCTGCGCTGGGGCGGCCTCACCTCGAGTGCTGGGGGCAGGTTTGGGCGCCACTGCACAAAAAGGACATAAAACTATTGGGGAGTGTCCAGAGGAGGGCAACAAAGGTGGGGAAGGGTCTGGAGGGGCAGGCATGTGAGGAGAGGCTGAAGGCCCTGGGCTTGTTCAGCCTGGAGAAGACGAGGCTGAGGGCAGAGCTCATGGGGCCTACAGCTTCCTCCCGAGGGGGAGCCAAGGGGCAGGCGCTGATCTCCTCCCTCTGGGGCCCAGCGACAGAACCCCAGGGAACGGCCTGGAGCTGCCCCAGGGGAGGGTTAGGGTGGAGATCAGGAGAAGGTTCTTCCCCCAGAGGGTGGTGGGGCCCTGGCACAGGCTCCCCAGGGCAGTGGTCTCCGCCCCGAGCTGGGCTGAGTTCAAGCAGCGTCTGACCAACGCTCTCAGCCATCTGCTGTGATGGGGCTGGGCCTGTGTGGGGCCGGGGATTGGGCTGGTGGTCCTTGTGGGTCCCTGCCAACTTGGGAGATTCTGTGATTCTGTAATATATTTTGTGGTGGTCAAATCTGAAACTGTAGCTGGCCACATCAGTTTGAGCAGCAGTGCAGGAGTAGAGGCAACGTGCACCTTTGTCCCCGAGTTCCCTTTCCAGCTTGTTTGCGAGGTTTTGGGTTGCTTTTCTTGAACAATGCGGTGAACTGATCTGTTCAGAAGCATTGCTGTAATAAGTGACCGATGTGATTGTGTGACAGTGAGGAATATGTGGTATTTTCACACAGGAAATGCTCTTCTGATTAACTTAAAGTGGTTAGAACAAATTACATCTGTAGCACTAGACTTTTCGAACTCGTGATGCCAAGATTAGATGTATCAGCAACTATTGCCTAAATGGGTGCAAAGCCATGGTTTTCCTCAAGTTTGGGTTTTAGCAAACACTGTTCTGATTTGTGGGGGTTTTGTTTTTGTTTTTTTAATTTCCATAGGACATGAAGTTACAAATTTATCAGTGCCTGTGACTGACCATTAATTTGTAGCAAATGAGACTCTTCCTGAAGAAAGGTGGTTTTTAGATGTCCTTCAGAATGTTTGGATTCTGTTAGTTGAAAGAAAAACTTTGGGTGCTGGAGATACTTGTACCAGAGCTGTTTGCAGGAGGCAGACAGACACCACAGAACGAACATTTGCAAAAGGTAGCACAGTGATTATCACCCTTTCCTTTTTCAGTTAAAGTGGGGTTTTTTTACCTTATTGTTAATAATAGAAACTTGTGGAACAGCACACACTAAACTAGAGAGACTTTCCGTAGTTTTCCAGCAGGAAGAGAAAGGGAACCATGCAGAACCAACATAGAGTAACTTATAACCCTGCCAGTCATGTGCCTCTGGGATGCGCTTGGCTAACAGGTCACGGGTCCTGCACAACGTAGAGGGAGCTTCCTTTTTCCAGGGTAGGTGACAAAATAAGTTACTTCTGGACTTAACTGTATGAACTCTTACTTGAAAAATGCTGTAATCAACCACGATCTGATAGCACTGTAGTAGAGATATCAGCACGATTCCAGGTTCCTGAGTTTCTGTGAACATTTGCTCGTAGGGGTCCCTCACGTTCTGTATTCGCTTGTAGCTATGGCTCAATGTTCTAATCTTACGCTACTGTTAAGATTAGAAATAATATTTTAAGTAATAAAATGGCTGAGTGTAAATCCTGGTATATATTACTTTTGCCCCAGTAAGTCATATGGGTCTTAAACTTTGAGATGAGTCTGTACTGCAAACCCATAGCCCAGTAGTTGCGATGATGATGGTAGTTTACAGGCTGGTTTGAAATGGTAGTGGAAGAAAAGCAAAATTCCTAGTGAAAACCAGTAAATGGTAAATAGGAGTAAGAAATAAATGAAGTCTTGTACTTTTTAAATGGCAGCTGTATAAATAAGGTTTGACAGATTCAGTGGCTGAGTAGGCACTTACACAGTTGCGATACCGCTGCTCCTTCTCCCATGGCAGGAGCAGTGTTGTCTGCCATGCATCCAGAGGAGAAAAAATAATGTAAAAATAATTTTGAATATGCAAAACTTGTGCATAGTTAACATCTGACAACTTGTTTTTGTGATCATTACATGTCTCTTGTGCCCTACAGCACTTCATTGCATCTTCCACTTGGCAAGCTCTTCATCAGGGTTGCTTTTAGTGTTTATTTGTGTTGTTTCCTTTTGCGGTTAGGCCACTTTAGTCATGGTTGTGCTACAAACAGGTAGCTTTTTCTGGACTGTGGAAAGAGCCCATTCTTGGTTTTATCCAGCTCTGTCCAAAGTCTTCAGCACTAGTGATAACCCACAAGCTTTTCGGCGCTTTACCTTTCTTTAATGGGTATTTAGAAGTAGTGAAGTGAACCAGTACTTTATGCTTAGCTTTGAGCTGTGCTCTGCGATGCTTCTGCTCTGCCTGTGTAGTTTGAGAAGCCCAATAAGCTGAACGGTGGGCGTTCACCTCTATGTTTAATGTTACTTGATGTTAAGAGAACATCGAGTTTTTGTTTGTTTTTTTTTTTAGTAATCAAGACTGACGATTGTAAACGAGGTAGATGGTATCTCTTGTAGGTGATTCAGTGCGTGAACTCAATGGCCACTCACTCTGTCATATTGGTAATTGAAGGTGTGCTAGCAGGGTGAGCCTTTCTGGGTTCGGGGGCAGTTAACAGCAGTCTCACAACTTCAGGCAGACGCTTTCCTTAAGGAGAGACGTACCTGGCGGTATTCCGTGAGCCGTTCCTTCTTCCCTTGCTGTCTCCAATGTTGGGGTTCGGTTCATTCTTTTTTTCCTGGCAGTTATTCACTGAGCCCGTGACTAGTGATAGTGATAAAACAGAAGTGACGTTGGCTAAGCCATAACAAGGGGTAGTCTGGCTGCATTCAAACAAGCAGTGTCTTGACAGTGCAAACTGAAGAGGGGTTATGTATTGGTGCGAGAGAATTCCCTGGGGAGGGGCAAAGAGTGCCGTTGGGTGGATTGATGACTCATGCAGTACTGATGTTATCAAAATTGTTTTCATCACAAGAAATAGGTTCTCAGTGCCCTTTTGTAAGGGAAATTCTGAGCTTCAAAACTTGAGAACTGTTTTGCAGTCGTTTTCACTGGGTATCGTATTTGGTGGAATGACTGCAGTAACATGGTTGACTGATGCTGTATAAAGACCATTGTGTACTTTTGCGCTAGGAGGACGGTATGGATGTTCACTCGAAAATAACGTTGTGCATAATTGGTAGGAACACATGCAGCAAAATGTGGTTCAGATCATTTTAAATAGAGATATTTCTGTAAGCACAATGCTTTTACATTGTGACCAGAGGGAGGGGAGAAAAACCCCAAAAAGCTGATCATGTTGACCTTCAGTGATAAACCAAGTGATAAAATAGTAATTTTGCAGGTTTATGGATTTGCAGATGTGTTTTATAGCAGTGAAGTAGTAGATGTTTAATGGAATGAAATCATTGGGTGCTTAATGGTAAATGCCAGTGGATTGTATTTTAATACGAAGGAAACTCATGGTTAAGAAATCCAACTACCAACATTCTGCGAAATGGTGTTGCTCCTTTGAGACTCATCTTCAGGTTTTGGACTTGCTTTTCCATACAAATGATTTATCTGATTCCAGGCGTATCCAAGTATTTTGAAATTGTTTATTGAATTGCTAGTTTCTGCAGTCTGTGCTTAATTGACATAAGCATTTTTAAAAAATAATTTCTGTTGGTATGTTTACTTGAGAAAACGTTTGAAGACTATTTTTTGAGACAACCAGGAGGCACCATTACTCCAGTTACTGCTTGGATTGAATCATAGAATCACAGAATGGTTAGGGTTGGAAGGAACACATAAAGGCCACCTAGTCCAACCCCTGCCATGGGCAGGGACATCTTCAACTTGCTCAGAGCCCCACCCAACCTGGCCTTGAATGTTTCCGGGGATGGGACATCTATGACCTCTGTGGGCAACCTGTGCCAATGTTGCCACCCTCTTCATAAAAGTTCCTTCCTTCCTTCCTTACCTCCCAAATAATAATTCTCTTTTTTTTCAGTGTCTCAGTACTTGCTCAGCTTAAATTCTTTTTGCCCAGTATCTGGTACTTGCTCTAACATTTTTCTTCTACTTTTTCTACTGCACGGAGGAAAACCTAACAGTGTGCTATTCCTTTCTGACTCGAGACAGTAGGACGGCTGGAGATCAGCTTAAAACAGGTGACAAGCAGAGAAGTAGTTTTCTATTCTTTGCTAGTGCTAGCTAAGAAGTTTTTATTCTACCTCTTTCTCCTCCCAAGATCAGTTCCAGCTTTCGTTTTCTTCCTGAAAAACGCCCGTTGTCTTACATGAAATGCTTGCAAAATATCAGGCAGAAAAGGCTTCAGGAGCATGCAGGTCTATGTTCCTAGATGGGCCTTGGTGATGCTTTTTGTGCCGTAGGAAGTTGTGACTTTTTGCTGCATGCAGACCTCTGCTACCCAAGGAAGGTGGGAGCTTGGGACACAAGGAAACCCTTTGCGCTGGGTGGTTACTGCTTTACAGACACCAGGAAAACAGGGTGGAAAGACCTCAGGACATCGCCGTTTACACGTTCACATGGACAAACAGTGATGCTTCTACCAGGAAAACATCCACTTGTGTTCAGAAAGGATGGTGAAGCAAGCTCTTATTAGTTTCTAACCTTTCGTAGGCGCTGATTAACAAATGTTGGCTCACCACAGTTCTCGCAGGTTTTTCAAGGGAGTTGCTCACATCCGGGCTTTCCCATGACACTTCTTGGTGTGTCTTGAATACACGTGAGGAGGTTCTGTGCAGCAAGTCCTTTCATGACTGAGGGCTGTTGAATGAGAAATAAATACAGAAATCTGTCACTTGGCAGAAGAATGTCATGTTGATGTCTTTCACCTTTTGGGTTTTTTGGCATTTCCAGTAGATTTTACTGGATCTTGGTGCCGTGTTAATAATATTGCTGATTTCCAGCTTCTGCAGGAAGGAACTTCACTGGTACCTTCTGTAGTGAGTTTTATTCTTGCTTACACCAAGGAGACTATCAATGGGACCTCAAGGAAAATCTGCGTGCAGAATATGGACTTTGAGATGACTTTTTCTTTCTTTCCTAGCTGCAGTGACTTGCAGAGCTTTTCAGGGATGTTGCTGATGACTGACATTGAGTAATCGGAATTTCTTTATTTCAGTCTTTCTTCTTCTGGGAGTAAAGTTAAAGTAGCATTGCTGTCTAGAATATTGGGGAGTGGGAACCTTAGCAACTGTAAAAGCTTTAGAATTTTAAACTCTTCAAATATATTTCATAATTTGAGAACTAAAATTACTTTCTAAATTTATGAGTAAATCAGTTTACCTGTTGAAAGAACCCTTGAGTATCTAATAGAGATATATGAGGCTTTGAAATTATTACCCACTTGTGTCAGTTTTTGAGTGTGTTAAACCCATGGGCTATAGGTTAAACCATGTACACTGAAAAAGTTAGTAATTATGGAACACTGTGATGCCTTTGTTACTGAGAGAAGCTAAAAATGGAGCATCTCATTTCTGAAGCACAGGAGGATTTAGCCACCAAACTGTAGAGAACACAGAACTATTTGAATTCAGCTGTTTTCAGACAGTCCAAGGCACGTACTAAGAAAATATGGAAAAATCAGAAAAGCTTTGCAGTTTTGGGATATGGGAAAGTTTAAAACTGCAGAATTTCAGCTGAAAAATGGAACTGTTAATATTATTATAGCAAGACGATTTTCCTCGGAAAGGCGTTGAATTTCCAAACCAGAAATCTTGTACAAATATACATTTGTAGTATTACAAAGATCTTGCTAAACAAATTTTTTTTCAGGAGTAAAAAAATCTAAATACACCCTAACCTTCTCTACAAGCAAATTGTATTGGGCTACTCTCCAGATTTACTTAAATATTTCCAATTAGTGGATAAGGGGGAAGCTGATGGTAACTCAGGACATAGGTGTTTACAGCTCTCTTACCAGACTTCTGGAGGATCTAAATTTTCCAGGAGTAAAAAGCCAAATGTTCTCATGAATTGATGAAAGTTATGGGAGGTAAGTGGATAGTAGCTCTGGTGGAATATTTTTTTTTTTCTCATATCAGTCAAGACTGAAGGAAGAAGACTGGGGAACTTGAGAAACCTAATCGAGTTAGATGAATGGGCAAGGCAAGTGAAACTTAGCATTTGCACAGGTCGTGTCCGCAGCTTCTACATATTAGATTAACAGGAATTTAATTGATTTAAAATTCCACAGCTGCTTATAAAATGCAGTAAGGCCATTAAAGCATCTTCTGATCATCAGTCAAAGTGAAGGGACTAATTATAGTGATTTGGAATCCTTAGCTCCAAGGGGTATCTGTATATTTTTTGTATTAGCAATGTAGGGACTTCTTTATTCCAGTCTAAAATAACGTAAAGCCCTGAAGCATTTGTCTGTTGTGAACAGGAACAGCTTTGTCTCATAAATGTTTAAGCCAATTACTCAAATTTAACCATGATTTGGGGTGTCAATTAAAAATGCTAGTGCATTTCATGTGTTATCTCAAAAATCTTTAATGTCTTGGTGGTAATTGAAATAGTCACCATTGTAAGATGTGGTGTCGAATCATAACTGTTTATTATGTAGTGACTGTTGTATTCAGGAAAAGTAACTACAGTCATAACTTTCAAGTAGAACAGGCCGTTTTGGGCATTTATTTGGATCTATGACTACGCCCCAGCCCCGTCCGGTGACAATAAAAAGCAAATCTTGATTTGTAGTGCTGTCCTGAAAATGCAACATTCAGACTTCATTGGTTACTTAAGAAATTAAACAACCCAAAAGCCTTTTGGTAAGTACTACTGCAAAACAGATAATTTTTTTTTAATTTTTTTTTTTTAAGTAAGTGAACTTCTGTGCTGGAAATAAGAGTTCAGAAAGCCTGCTGAGAGAGCTTAGATGGAGCAAATATTGCAACCTGAGATGGAGTGGCTGTCCTCTGTGTTACATTGCTCCTGTGCTGCCGTTCAGCCCCCATCCGTGGGGGCTTGCGTTCCCTGGAGGGCCGTTTGCTTTAACTTTGGAGGAAAAATCAAGCAGCCTTCAGCATGATCCCTTCACACTTTTGTCTTTGTCCTGACCGGACGTTAAGTAGTTTAATATGCTGCTGTTAAACATGACCTTGTAGTGGGCTGACAAAATGCTTCTGTAACACAGTATTTGGAAGGGTCACGTCAGTGGTGCCTTAAGTTTGCCAAGGCTTTTGGAGGTAAATGTCAACACCTATTGCTTTGAACTAGGACAGTTTCTCTGCTAGTGAGTTTCCCGTGTGGAAACTTTTATGTTCCAACCTCTTAAGTGTGAGAGATTGAGTAAAAACCCAACTTATCAGTAATAACTCTATTCTGCACATATCTGGAAGCTATTTTAATACAGGTTATACAAGGTGGAACCAGACACAGATGTTATCTTTGAAGATACCAACTTCTGTGCAAGCAATGCCATCTCTTTTTTTTAATTCCTACACCCACCCCACCCCTCCTTGTGTGGGGCTGCTTTCCGTGCTGCATCCAGTCCGAAGCATTCAACAGGCTGTTGCTGCTGCATCGGGTTCTGAACACCAAGGAGCACTGCTGGGGATCTTGGTGGGGCTTCTGAAATAAATCCACACTCAGACTAAATCTGAGTTGAGGATCGGGTGGTTTTTTGTACCATAACATATCTGAATGAGACCTTTTTGAGTATAAACAAATACAGATTTCCTATTTTAGGATGAAAAAGTTTGACTGTGCAATGCCAGCCTATTAACTCCTTCACAAGGACCTCCAACCATGACCTTCCTGTTCATATGCTCTTGCATTCTAATGCCTGTTCTATCTGGGCAAAAGAGTTAAAAAACAAAACACGAACCTATTCAATATTCCGTTCATTGAACAATGTCTCTTCAGTGCGCGGGATGAGTCAGAGTTCTTGTTGAAAAATAAACGTGGTCGTGTAGATTTTCCCAGTACTTGCACGCAAGGGACCACGTTGGATTGAATGGACGAGCTTATGTCTGGTGTTGTTGAATTCCCGTGTTTGTCTTTAACGTGTTTGTCTAAACGTGCATTTTGGGCAGTCAGAGTACGTTGGTGCTGGGTAGCATTGCGTGCGGTGAGAGTTTGTGCTAGGCTTCACTGGTTGCGGCATCAAATACGTGAGCTTTCTAAACTTTGCAACCAAGTACTGTTTTAAAGGAATTGCTTGCAATCACTTTATTTTAATAAAGAGATTCCAAGTGATTAAGTGATTAGTGATCACTGTTAGGAGCTGTGGGGGAAAGCTGGCAGTAATGGCAGAGCTTGAGGAAAACATAACTGTTTGCTGCTAAGCTGAAGGACTTTGATATTTCACCAGTGGCTGAGGACAGCGGGGTCCGTTGCTGCTGGGCATTTCCTCATGTGCTCTGGGCCACGGGTTGCTGCCCTGTATGCCAACTGTGGCACTCAGCAGGCCTGCTGATGAGTCAGTTTGGGTCACTCACTGAAAACTAATTCTCCCTGCTCATCCAGTTTGGTCGCCTTGCAGTTTGGGTTGCCTCGATGAATCTCACTGATGTTCTGGACGGGCCTGAGTGCTGGAGCTGATGCAGAGTTGTGGCAGAAGCAGCTGTGAGGGACATGCTGAAGGGGAGCAGGTCTGTCCCTTCCAGCCGCAATCCTGCCTTGTGCAACGGCACTCTTTGCCTCCTTGCCAAGGTGCAAAATAGTTACACTGCCGCACCCGTCCTCAGCCACCCTCTTAATGAACTGAAACAATTTTCAGCACATTTAAATGTCCTTTCAACAGCACTTGGGGTAATTACAGCACCAAACATGGACACCAAGTTTGACGTGAGCTCTGGCTGTATGGTATGGACATGGGCAAGGTGCAAAAGGAGTCGGAGAGAAGGTGGATGGAGAGTATGAGAGAAGAAAAAGGAGAACCTCTGGAATGAGTCGCCTGGCTTTGACAGCTCATGCTGTGTACTTCATTGGTATTTCCCTGTACGGAGATGTCAAAAGTGAAAATCATAGAATCATTAAGGTTGGAAGAGACCTCAAGGATCATCCAGTCCAGCCGTGCCCCCAACCACTAAACCATGTCCTGAAAATGAGGACCCAGTTCCCCTGTAGGAACTCAGATAATCTGCAGCTTGCTGGTGCTGAAAAGAGAGCTCTTTGTGTTCATTAACTGAGCAGAAGGCTTCCCTGGCACAAAGTGAAGGGGTCTGGCTGTTTGTTAACTGCCCAGGTTAGTGATCTCAGTGAGCGTACTTTGTGATCAGGTGAGCTCCAGGGCTGACGTTGGGGGTGCGGTGCTTGGGAATTAAAAACAGAGCTACGTCTTTCAGCAGCAGTAACCTGTTAAATTAGCCTAGGTGTGTTGTGTGGCCAGGCTTGGAGAAATGAATCTGTTTTCTTTAATCCTATTTCCCTCAGTATCCTTTGGACTTGGCTTGGGAACTTACATACATACTACACCTGCCTTCTTGTGCTATGTACCTGCTGACTTTGAGGATCTTCACCTACCTGTTGCTGCTGTTGAAACCTTCTTGAGAGAAGGTCTGTGATCTTTTGATCACGTAATTTTGTAATGCAGACATTGCATTGGTCTCCTCCTGCTGATCAGCAGTGGGTGAACGCTTTCCTCTTTCTGACCTGAAGCCAGACTTTCTCTGCATGATGTTTGTATTGGTGGCTCCATGGGAAGAGAGCGTTGTGGTTTGGAAAACAAAATCTGACAATACAGAGAATTGTCAAAGTCGTGACTCTCTCCAACACAATTTGCAAAGAACTGGTTCCCAGGCTTAAAGAAACTGGCCACCAAGAAGTTAGAGGTTTAATATGGCAAGTTGTAATGGAGCAATTTTATTTTGTGTAACTGGAGGCAGGTGAGATGATAATGCTGTGAATGTGAGAAGACTGGATGAGGAGATACTGTCTGTAGTTTAAAATGTTACCATTTTCAGGTTTAGAGCACAGAAACATCAAAAAAATAATCAAAATGTAACCCGTTGAGACTGAAAGAAGAATAATTAATCAAGGACAAAGGAATCCCAAGAAACACTGGAGCATAATCAGTAACAAAATCCCATGTTTCTCAAATAATTTGGGAAAGGCAGGAGTACTGAAAGGAATTCCGTGCTGGGCATGGGGAAGGGATAGAAGATGCTGCATGTGGTGTTTTTCCAGCTGTAATTGAAAATGTTAAGCCTTGTCCGCTGGAGTGAGAAAACTACATGAACAATTGAGGGCAGACCGCATTGCAAGAGCCCTTCAAACAGTGGGGGGAATAGACTAGCGGAGGACGTCTTTGAACAGTTGATGTCCCTCATCTCCAAAGCAAATGGAGCCAGGCACTTCAGAGTGGTGCGTGCAAGGAGAGTGAGGGAAGGGACTTAAAATGAAGCAAGAGAGATCTGGGTGGATATAAGGAGAAGGACTGAGATTGGCCTCACCATGAGGGTGATCAGAATTTCCAGAGAGGCTGTGCAGTCAAATCCAACTGGGTAAACACCTGAGCAACCCAGCCTGGCCTCTACATTTTCCTTCTGAGGTCCCTTCCAGCCTGCATGACTCTCCAGCTCTGCGTTAGTTTTTCAGTAGCGCTAGAAGGAGCAGGAAGAGAGGAATTAATTTGATGAAGGCTTAGCTTGAGGATGAAGGCAAAAGACTTGGGAAGCTTACAAGGAACCCTCCACAGGTTTGAGAGAACCCTTAAATGGGTGGTTTGGAAGGAACTGGGAAGCACTGGGTAACTCAGGCATCTAGCTGATAATAGATGAGCATATCCCAGGACAGAGTGAGGCTTGTGTGAATAGGGAAGACTTGAGAATCTGGGTTGTTTGTATGGACCACATAGTGAACAGCTACCACAGGGGAATCCCTGAGAAAACAGAGGTATTGGGGTTCGTGGTGTGATAGTAAGAAGCTGGGAAGATTACTATGAATGGTTTTAAAAAGCAGCTTAATGATATGACTTTAACAATGGAATTATAAGTACGACCGCTTCCTGAATCACAGTGGTTTTAGTAGCTTTTCCAGGTTTGACCCAGTTATAGACAAATTTTTCTCAAGCAATTGGCATGTGAATACTTCTAGATTCTAGTGGGAGAAGTAAAAGTAAATAGCTAAGTAGCTTGCTAAGGAGATTTAGAGGTGATGTCATGAAATACATGGACACAGGATCACAGGGTCTGTATGCTGTATTTTGGGAAGCAGCAATTGCAGAGAACAGGGAGAAGGGGTGGATAATCGGTTGCCGCAGGTTCTCGGTGCGGCCTGATGGTGTGTAACAGTGGCTCTCCGATTTGAGGCATGCCAGAGCATGGGGCAAGCCTGAGCTTGGCCAGGGTGTTCTGTGCCGGTAAGTTCAGGTACTGCTGAACTGCGCTCTCAAGACTGGGGGCGTTGGACAAGTTTAGGTGTCTGAGTGGCTTCAGATGGAATCAAATTGGGTCCCACTTAGTAGTGAGAGAGGAGGGCTGGGAGATGCGAGGGCCGAAGGTCCTGCAGGAGAACATGGTCGGTTTTCTCAGCGCACAGCTACGGAAAGTCCAGGATTTGTTGGCCGAGTCAGATGATGTTTGTGCTGCAAGTGTTGGTGGAACTCTTAAATAGAGTATAGCAGCTTTTTGAAGTGATGTTGTGTTAATCTGCTGCTGGGAATCTCTGTGCTTCTGCGACCTGCAAGCTGGGAAAATGGAGGGCACTCAAAGAAACGGGGGAATAAGTTAAGGAGTTGGACTTGGTAGTTCTGCATTGACTGAGTTTATTCAGGGGGCTAGTTAGTGTTTCCACAGAAAACAAAGCTGATGAGGACTCTCAAAACTAGCACAGAAGGAAACCGTAAGAAGCAAAGGCTGGAAACACAACCTTAGATGAAAAGTAGATGCATAGTTTTTTTAGTGGTGGGAAATACTGGAACGACATTTTTGCTGTTAGAGTATTTGAAGTCAGGGTGAGGTGTGTTTGTAAAGATGCTGCCGTTCAAGCACAGCCATTGAACTTGAAGTTGAAAGCCAGTGCAGGGTGAAGGTCTGCGTTAGGGAGGGTACAGAAGTAGATAAACCTTCTGCGTGGTGTTGACCAACACTGAGAACCTACCCAGAGGCTCATAAAAACCTACATACCTGGTTTGGCTTAGTAACGAGGAGAAGGTCTTGTAAACTCAGGAGTGTGCTCACATCTTAATGATCACGTCCCACGTTTTGGGGTAGTTCTTCTTAAACCTCAGTTCAATACAAGCTGCTTTTGTTAATCCTTGAAATACCAAGGTGTAAAAATAGGTCCCCAGTCATAACTCCAGCACTGAAATGTGCTGTATTTGTGTGAGTTGGTAACTCTTGAATAGCAAATGCAAGATTACAGTGGAATAAAATTTTTGGTAGATAAAATAAACTTGAACTTTGGTTTGTTTTGGTTTTTTAAACTTTTCTAGATGAGTCTTTCAGCTGCCATGCATGTTCAACCAAGTGAAGGCTGAGTCTGATCTCTGAATTTGAGCAGATACACAAAATGGATGGATACTTAGAGAAACGAATTATTTGCTGGATTCCCTTTGAAGTCAGTAACTTCTCCTGAGAAGAAGTAACACTTTCAAAGTTTGCACTGAGAAAAATTTTAAAGGTGATACTGTTTGCTGACAGTCACATATATATATACAAACATATATATATGTATCTATATCAAGGTTTTAATGGAGCGTGGGAGTAAGAGAAAGGAAGGAACTGTTATGTGGGCTGAAGTAGGCTATAATCAGTAAACGAAGATAACCGTGCTGGTTTATTGTGGTTTTTCCCCCCAGTTTTGATTTCCTGGCTGAGGTGCCAGTCCACTCCTTATGCTTCCTCTGTTATTTTTATTTTTGCAACTTAATGCGCTCATCTGCAGCTTCTAAAAGGGGTTTAGATTCCGTTGAACACGTTTTTCTGATAAAGAAGTAGCTCAAATCAAAGAAGAAACACAGAATAATTCACTTGAATTAGACTCTGCACATCATATGAGGAGCAAATGTTTGTTCGGGCATAGTCAGGTTGATGAGGGAAATTGCCCGAAGTCCCAATGTTCTTCGCCTTGTCATTCTGAAGTCTGTGCATTAGTAGACCTGAATTATAAAATAAAGGTTAAAAAACCCCCAACCTTTCAGTTTTATTAATGTAAATGCTGGGCTATAGATATTGTTAAATTAAGTAGCCATGTTACCAGAGTTGTTAAAATAAAAACTAGTTATGTGCCTGAATAAAAACCAAGTGAAATCCACCAACCTCCTTTCCATATTACATTTATAGAATTACCAAGTAAGTGTTAGGTTTGGGTCAGTCCTAAGTAAGGAGGTAGGTCTTTGCTCCGTAACTAAGATGGAATTCAGCAGCGAAGCCTGTGGCAGTGCTTTGCAGTGTGCTTGGGCACATCGAGGGCTGTAAAACCCCTCTGAGCCAACTGATTCCACCAGAGTCCTCGACACTGTTCGTGGAGGATTGCTGACCCCTTGTGCTGGCTCTCTTGGTCACTCCAAGTGAACCGTCTGCAAGCAAATTTGACAGGAAAAAGTTCTGTTCAGCAGGTGGTGTGTTCACACTGCGGTCTGAGTAGTGACGCGGTCCTGCTTGGCAGCTTCTCCACAGATGGGGATGTTTAAATTATTTCAGAAAGGAAAGAAATGGACATCTGAACAGACAGCACAAACACGTGTGCAAAGGTGAGGAGCTTTTCTAGTAAGTATGGATGAGGAACCAAATAAAGTTTTCTTCTCAGCTTTTTTCCTCAGTTCTTGAATATTCAGTTTTCCATACAAAGGAATGTTGCAGAGAGGAATAAAAATTGTGCATTTTACTACCTGAGTTTTAACAAACCGTCCTTTATAGAGAACACTGGTAGTTAGCCCCCGCCTCGGCAGCAGCGTGTTACGTTCAGCCTCAAACAGGGTGCTGGTGGTGGGCTTTAGCACCTAAGACTACGGGTGCTGAACCTGGCTTTCCTTTGGCTCTTTTGAACGAGGTAAATGAGGAAAAAACGCCGCCAGCGGAAGTGACAACGTTTTTGTTCCTGCTGTTCAGGAAGAATTGCAGTTCAACAGAAAATAGATGTCTGTGTGTTGAAGGAAGATTTGTCAAGGAAAGCGCGTGAAAGCGTTTGGAAAGAAATCAACATCTTTGTCTTGAGGAACTCATTTTCCTGGTATCAGTGGCCAACTTGGCCTTTACAAGCTGTGTTCTTGCACTTTTCAAGTCCTGGCTTCAGGAAAATCTCTGCTGATCATGTGTAGGTTCCTAACTTCAGCTAGGCCCTTAGTAAGTAGCGTTGCAGCTAGAAAGAAACGGAAGTTCAGCCATCGCAGGGACCCGTGCTGGGGCTTCCTGGGCTTGTGAGCACTGGCGTGTTCTGGTCATGACAGGGATTGATGGTTGGTTGTTTTCTTTTCTAATTCCTGCCGTGAGGTTGGCTGTGGGCACCAGCTGGCTTGCTTTTCTGCCTGCTTCCATGCATCATTCAGCTGGTTTCTTTTCCCAGTTTTTTGGTGTAGTTTGTCATTTTGTAGTTCAGCCAGGAGCTCTGAATCACTTCATCTCTTTCGTTGTGATCCAGTATGAAGTCTTTTGGTGAGGTCTAATTTCCTAGTAAAGTTATATTGTATTATGTTATTTTGTAGCTGTGCTATGGTTACTGATGACTTCTTAAAAAATACATACTACCTTTTTCCCTAAAAACGTGAGTGTCTGCATTCACAGCAAAACTTGGCCCAGTAGCCACCCCCACGCTGCCCCAGTCATTTTGTTATCAACTTGAGATCTCTGTTGTCCACTAAAAGCACGGGTTGACAATGCACGCCAGGGGCTGGTAATAATGAGTCAGGAAACTAGTCAAAGCCGAAACCCAGACCTGCAAATCCATTGAAAAAGTTCCGTAATTTACCAGTTGAGATAACGTGCGCTGTGTATGGTCTGGATATTGCAGGTTAGGTGACTTCTCTCTGCATTTTTTGAATGGACTCTGTGAATTTTTAATACCGTGCTGTGGTCTGGGATTTTCTGGTAGGTTTTAAAAAGATTTTTTCATGGTCTAATTAATGAGTTGGCTCTTCCTGTAGCTGTGGATTTCTGAATGAGGCTGCTTCCGTCTCTAGCATCGTGTGTCGTGCCTAAGTGGCATCTTTGCTGTGATCTGTTGGGCTTTGGTTGCCACCAAAGTATGAATGTGAGCTTTTTGCAACTGGTAAATAGGAAATGCTTAGTTGCTTGTAAAGCATCTCCCTGTGGAGTGAGCGTAAGGATTTGCTGAAGCAGTGTAAGAACAATCCATTAATTGGGCTAACTGAGCCTGGAAACTTGCCAGGTTGCTTTTGTGATCTGATTATTTAACCTTCTTTTACCCTGGCAGATGAAGTGACTAATGGCTTCAAGCCAGGCAGCTCAGTATTTAAACAGGAGCAGCTCTCACCTTTGCGCTGTCTTCAAGTGTGGATTTGTGCAGACCGGAATAACCTGGGATGCACAGGCTTTTCTCATTCTCGCTGTGCTTCATTCGCCTTCACTTGTTTATTTTTTTTTAGTTTGTAACATGTAAGTGGTGCCTTCATCTAGCTGCTGCTTTGAAACTGTGAGGTGAAAGAATGGAATCTTCTAATTCTGACATTGAGCCTTGCTTTGCCAGTCCTAAAACTCCCAGTGGCTTCATGAGGCTGAGCTTAGGCCAAGAGAAAGCACAGGAGGCAATCAATGGCACTGTAAAATGGGTAGTCCCATCATGTCCTTGTGCACAAAGTGGACAATGTAGTCTTCTGCTACAAATGTATTGGTGAAATTACGTCCCTTTCTGTCGTTGATACATGCAATTAGCTAAGCAATGTTTGTCCACTCTCTGGGACTCGTTATTTCCATGACTTCATTGTGTGTGCAAAGGTTTAATGAAACTGTGTGCTTTGAAGTAGTGGTGTATCTCGACGTTTTGTGCTTTGATAGCTTAAATTCTGTCAAAAGGATGAAAGTCCTGCTGCAGATTAGGAATTAGCAGTAGCATTTTCAGGGAGGTTGTGCTAAGCTTCTGATAAAAAGGCATCTTGATGGTCCCGGGATGTTTAAAATAGGATCTTCGAAATAGAATCTCTTACAGGATAGTCAAACGCGTTGCCATATGGAATGACCAGATGTCACTTCCATTTTGAACAGATTCGTATAATATGAAAGATTAGAATTGAGACTTTCACACTTCACTTAGCTCCTCATATGCAAACTAAGTTAAGGCATCAATTGATAGCCCTTACTTGAGAAAAGAGCAGTGATGCAGGATAAAGGACCGCACGCTTACGGATGTAAGAAAGTGTTGTTTTCTTGGTATTAAAGATAAAACTTCACCCATCTCTCATGCAGCTACAGTTTCCTACACTTTTCAAAGACAGTGTGAACAGAAGCTTAGTTGTGCCTGAAACACTGTACTGTAGCATGACCCTTGGAATGAAGGTATCTTGTATAGGAGGGGAAAACACCCGGGGCTTTTCACTAGAAATCGTGTGCCAGAACGGACTTCGGGTTACCTGGCAAGTTAAAAGTGCTTCTTCACAGCTGTGATTGCAAAGTGTGAATTTTACAGAAGAGCGAACAATTGGAAACAGTTGTACTTAACCACTCTTTTCAAAAACACCACCAAACCACTGCGTTTAGCAGTATAGCTGATCGTATACAGTCAGTTATTACATTATGAAGTTCAGTAATGATGGAAATACAGCTTGTAGTACAATTTTAGGAAAAGAATCAAAGGTTAGATTGAAATGGGAAAGACAAGAAGCTAAAAATGTAGTCTGTTACCAACCCAACCCATCCTATTATGTAGTCTTGGTTTCATTTATTAACAGAGCTGTGAGGTGTCCTGCTGATTCAGCCAACCCAGTGTTGGTGAATAATTCAGCTACTAGGGAAAAAATCCATTGGTAAACTTCTGGTTTGCCCAGGAAAAAAATGGTGGTTCCTCAGCTGGCAGAAAAAGGAGAAAAAAACCCACCGTGGTTTGCAGAAGAGCTGTGTTGGTGTGGATCCAGTTTGGAACCAGTTTGTTTAATAAGTGCACAGATTTCCAGATAGGGTAGGTGATAGTTATGGAAGATTTTTTCTTTTTTTTTTTTTTTAATAATAAAGTTCTAATGGTATTTTTGGGGATTTTTGCTTTTTTCCCAAGCCAGTAAGACCTCGGTCAACTTTGTCAGCCCTGCCCTTTAATCCCAATGAAGGCTGCGACATCCCAATGTCTCACTTTCCCTCCTTTGCGGGATCGTGTGGTACTTCTCGCCCGTACGGCAAGTACTCGTATACGTAATCTTACCTATTGCCAGCACAGTGTGCTGTGCAGTGTCTTGTAGCCGCTCCCGGTTAGAATTTTAAATGCAAACTACTGATTAAGGACTGGAGAAGTTGCTTGCTTCACAGCGAACTCGCCTTTCCATGAGCTGTTCAGTGTCTGTCCACTTCTTGCCCATCTTCCCTTCTCTTTCAGAAGCCTTCAAGGGACCCCTCAATGCAGGGATACAAAGCTACAAAGGAGCTGGGGATAGCATAGAACCCCAGGCTGGTTAGGGTGGGAAGGTTTGGCACAGCCCCCCCAGTGCCACCCCCTGCCATGGGCAGGGACACCCCCCACCAGCCCAGGCTGCCCAAAGCCCCATCCAACCTGGCCTTGGGCACTGCCAGGGAGCCAGGGGCAGCCACAGCTTCTCGGGGCACCCTGTGCCAGGGCCTCAGCACCTTCCCAGGGAAGGATTGCTGCCTCCCAGCTCAGCTCCAGCTCCCCTCCTGCAGCTTCAGGCCCTTCCCCTTGGCCTGGCCCTCCCTGCCCTGCAACCAGCCTCTCTCCAGCTTTCCTGCAGCCCCTGCAGGCCCTGGGAGGGGCTCCAAGGGCTCCCCGCAGCCTTCTCTGCTCCAGGCTGGACAAGCCCAACTCCCTCAGCCTGTCTCCAGAGCAGAGGGGCTCCAGAGCACTGGATGTGCTCTGCCGTGCATGGTTGTGCACAGGAGAGCAGGGCAGAGGCTGCCACGCTTGTGCATGTCCTTGGGTGAGCAAGAAATAATGTTCTGCTGGGCACCCTGTATTTATTTATGAACTATTTATGAACTCACATGTGCCCAATTCCTGGCTTAAAAGAAAAAAAAAACTCAAACAAAACCCCCAAACCACATGCTTTTCCTAAGCACTGCTATCCGGTGGATAGAGCTGCCATAAAATACTTGCGATTGCAAAGTCAGGATTTTGTGGCGTGAGGACTGCGGCGCGATGAGGCGCGGAGCTGTACCCGGGAGTAAGGCACGTGCGTGTTTCCTCTTGGGTTTTTGAAGAGCGTTGAAGCCCTTAGTGTTCACCACCTACCTCTCAGAATTGAAAATAAGCTAATTGAAATTTTTGAACCCAGCAAGTGGATAGCCAACAAAAAACAGTGCATGAGAAGCCAGTAAAGTGTGGGTAATATTTATGCAGTTAATTTGGTATTAAGATTGTCGGCTGTAATGCTAACACGGTGGAATTAAAACATGCTTGGGTAGATTGGAGGTAGCTGCGTGACAGGTTCTTTGTGCACTTGTTAAGAAAACACTATTTTTTTTTAATAGATCATTTCTTAAAAATGCTAACGCCTTCATCTCTGTCTCGATTAATTTTCTTGGCGCCTCTGACTTACTTTACAATTATCAGCTATTCCAGGCGGAGAGCTAACAGCTCGCCCCAGTGTCGAGCTTTGTCCAGGCTTCCCAGCTGGTTTGCCGAGGCTGGGGGACCTCAGGTTGCTTTTGTGTCATCTAATAACTCGGGAGAAAGTGAGGCCAAGTGGCAGCAGCTGTGGCCCTGCTGTACCAGATGTGGCTGGGTGGCTCTTTTTGGGAGAGGTGAGGGATCACAAAGGACCCCAAATGATGGGTTAATCCCACCGAGGCTGGGGGAGCCAGGGGGTGGGTTGCAGTTGTCACGAGGAGTCCATCCACCCCTGAGCCCTTGGGAAGGGAACAAAGAGCGGCTTTACAAGGCAGCGAAGTCTGGCTTGCCAGTAGGGCTGCAGAAGTCGGCAGAGATGCTTTTGACTTTGGGCTTCCCTTAACCTGATTCAAGGAAAAATCTCCAAGTCGGCGTTCCAGCCAAATCAAAGGATTTCCAAATGCAGCGAAGTGCCACAGTTTGAGATATTCTGCTTTAAATGTGACTGCTCTTCACCCCTGTCTTCTGATCCGCTGCTTCCCGGGACACCTCTGCGGCTGGGCGGTACCTGCCAGGGTGGCTGACCTGCGCACAGATTGGGTGTAGGGATTACTTGAATCCTGCATGAACCTGAGAAAAGCCTCACTGAAGTTACGGTATGGCAGATTCCTGTTCCGTGCAACGTTTATCACGTAAAGAATTTGCTGAGATTGCTTTGGTCTTCCAAATTACTTATGTTTTGAGAGAAACTGTTCTTCCCACTCATGCTCCTTCTCTGATTGTTTGGGGTTTTTTTTCCTCCTCCATAACTGATAAAGATGCTTTTTTTTTTTAATCCTTTTTCTTTCTCTGTAGAACTGACTCACTCAGAGTGTGATTTGTCATTTTCATCAGCTATTCCCAGGCACACAAACCTGCTTGGGCATTTGTGGGTTTTGCTTTGGTTTGATTTCATTCTTCTTTTGAGATATATATATATATATATGAAAAAATCTATTTCTAGATATTTCTTCTGCTAAAAAATTTTCTGCTCAAGAAAAATGCTAACTGAAGCATTTCTGTCTTCTATCTGAATTTTCGATGAAGTATTTACACAGATTTATGAGTGAAAACTGACAAATTCCATTTGGTTGTAGTTTGAAATACCTGCAGTGACTGAAGCACGCCAGGATTTGCTTCCCCCCACCCCCCTATTTTGAACAGTGTCTTCAAGCTCTCGCTACTGGTTTTGGCATCCCATAGGTAACTGTCCGTGATGGATATTCACTTAGCTGGGGGGCAGTGGTAGGATGAAGTGACTTTGTTTCTGTTAACGGTGTCCCCAGTGTAGGAGGGAGGTGGATGTTTGGGGAAATGTGGAGAGCACGTACTGCTATGGGCAGCGTTAAACAAAAACCCAAACCGACCCTTAGGTACCTGAGAAACGTTTTAAAATACAGAGTAAGAACTTTTCTATGTAAAAATCTGACTGAGGAAAAGGAGGTCTTGCTTCTGCGTGCCCAAGCCATGCCACTCGTCTGGATGAATGAAAAATGACTGTTTCTAGGAACGTAGGATCTTGCATCTCTATATCATTTTATAGCCACTGTCTTTCTCTGGATTGCGCAGCTCTGGAATGGCTGAGGTCAGAGAGGCCTTAGAAATAGCACGGGGTCATAATCTGGGAGTTCCGTCAAATGCAAGACCTAAATCCATTCAAGCACCAAATGTGTTAAGACTCAGAATGCTGGGTTTTTTTATTTTCGCGCCTCTTAGGGTTTCCGGACGTTAAGTTGTGATTCCATGTGTGAATGGGGTGGAGAACGAGTTTCAGGTTGGGCAGAAGGCAGATGGCCAGAGGTAGGCTGTTATACTTAATGCGTATAGAGGTAACTTATGCCTTTTTTTTTTTCCTTCCCCTCTGTATTTGGCTTTGATACACTCCTTCAGCAGTGTGCTGCTGAAAGAATGTCCTTGAAGCAAAGATCTAAATGCGGAATTTTACTTTTGTGTCCTAATCGAAGTCAACATAACTCTTAGCCTACGTTTCTGCGATTCACCTTCTACTTGAGTATGTTTTCAAAAATACCAAATATTTTTACTCTCTCTAATCTTGGTGCTATTTCATGCTGTCGTGATGCGTTTGCCAGGTGTGCAGGGAGAGAAATCCACTTCATTGGTGGAACTGCACAGTATCTGGCCGTCCTGGAGCAAGTGTGAATTTTGGGAGGTGGGAGGGCTTTTAAGCTATTAGAGATCACTGTTTGCATGTCTATGCTGAGATCTAGAAAATGGACAAGGCTCATACAGTTTTGATGGAGTTTGGTGGGTTTTATCTTTGTACTAAACTTGCTGCTGGTTTTGTGAAGCCACCTTGGATGGTTGGTAGAATCGTGGAAGTACAAACTCCAAAATGTCTCAAACTTATTTTTGATTTCTCGAGAAGTTTTCCTTTTATTGTAGTCCGTGTGAAAACACATCACGTTTTACCACTGGAGTCTGCAGTATATGTTTAAAACAAGATATCAGGTGACAATGGTGAGTGAAGACTAATGCTAGAAGGAGGTTGTCACCTCCTAGAATTTGAAAGCGGAGACTGATGTGCTGCTGAGTGGACAACACGGTCTAGAGTTTGAGAGGCACTACCGAGGTGCTGGGGGATGGGTGTTCTCTCAAGCCCTGGTTCATTGAGCATTTCAGATGCCCCAGAAGGGCGCAGAGCTGGGATTGTCAGCTTCCTTGGCTTCTGCTACACTGCAGATCTTTTGTGCTGCGTTCTGCATTATGGCAAATACCTCCAGACCCGGGTTCAGCAGAGGTGCTGCAGGCAAAACCACTGTGCCTCTGTTGTATACCTCCAACACGCTCGCTCTGATGTGTGCGCAGACAGCGCTGCCTGGGTGGTGCGTGTGTGGCCGCGAATTTCTCCGACATGCCCAGGTCTTTGGTGTGAATGTGACTGATTCAGAGTTAGTGTGTTTAATCATAGGTATTGTGAAAATGTGAAGACTTATTTAAAAACTGTTCAAAACAATATGAATGTCTTTGTTTCCTTAGGAGACATCACTCAGAAAGGATATGAAAAGAAAAGAGCAAAGCTGTTAGCACGGTACATACCACTAATTCAAGGTAAGAGACTGCATGTAAGTTACATCTTTTGTGCAAAATCTGTGAAAATATGTAATGGAGAAGTTCTCACTAAATAGAATAGATGGATTCTGGCACAGGGTGCCCCGAGAAGCTGTGGCTGCTCCTGGCTCCCTGGCAGTGCCCAAGGCCAGGTTGGATGGGGCTTTGGGCAACCTGGGCTGGTGGGGGGTGTCCCTGCCCATGGCAGGGGGTGGCACTGGGGGGGCTGTGAGGTCCCTTCCCACCCAAACTATTCTGGGATTCTGTGAATTAATAACATTTGCTTGACCTAGCATCAATAGTCAGTAGTGGAAGATGGCTGTTAGAGAGATGCAGAACAAGAGTCTGAAATGTTTGGAGTTTTTTAACATTTTATATGAAATGTTATACAGTAACATTTTTATCAGCAAACTTCACTTGAGAACTGCATCTGAGACTTTAAGATAATTTTAAAAATGAATGAAGTTACTCCTGAAAGTAAGTTGGCCAGTTCTATTAAATGGAAACACTCCCTAGTAGTCACTGTCATTCTTTAGTGTGCTTTTCTTGCACGTGCCCTCTGCCTCCCCTGCCCCAGTTTCTTCAAAACACTGATTTTTTGTTACAAACTAGTAACACCGAAGGTGGTTATTATCAGGCTTTATCTTCGATGGCCAAAAGCAAAACAGCCGACTGGCTTGGTTTTATACAAGGGCATTTAAATCACTCAAGGCTAAAGCTGTTGCGCTGTCATTGAACTTTGGTCCTGTGTAATAACGCGAGGGCAGTTCTTCCTTAGCTTGAGAGATTCCCATTGAGATAAGGGAGAATGAGAAGACAACCGAGATGAGTGAAACCCATCACGAGGCACTGTAGACAGATGAGAGAAAAAGCCAAACAGATTTTACAGCGTTAGCGTTACGCCTTCAGATCAGAGAACAGAGGGGGTAACGCTGTGGGTTTGGTCCTGTTTTAGTTCTCATGTTTACAGAAGTTACCGATTGGAAGGAGGACTGGGCATCTCCAGCCAGTTTTGTGCAAACCGTTGGATTGATAGTCACTTTTGCTTTTGAAATCCTGATGCGGTGACCCTTGCCACTCTTTGTAGCAGGACAGACAGAACTTTTGGTCTCATGAGTTCCGCTGGCTGCTGTGTTGTGGTGTTTTAGAAGTTTTATGGTGTTTATTTGGTGTTGAACATGATCTGGTGTTTCATCATGGGGTGTCTTAGCACAGGCTTGTTGTTGTGGGGGTTTTTTGGGTTTGGTTTAGAATCGCTGTAGCTTTTCCCCAGATTTATAATACTCTGGACACCACACAGGACCTAACTCATCTCTCTGAAATGGCTCATTCCCTGAATTCCAGTCAGCAGCAAGCCCTAGCGTTGCCTGCCACAGCCTCTCCTCCTCAACACCATTGCTGTCTGGGAACTGTTGTGCTCTGCTGTTCAAATCACCCTGTCCTCCGACCCGGCTCAGTTAAAGGTTTTGAGATCAGGCGGAGGATGGATTTTGGCTGAGGGTTGACAGTTACAACAAACATTCAAGGTAGTCAATGAACTCTGTCTACTAGGAAGTGTTGTCTTTGGATTTCTGTCTCTTGTTTTAATCTCTCACAACCATTGATTTACTCTGCCTTCTCTCCTTTCTGTTGATAACTATTTTTTCATTATTTTTCCCTCTCAACCCTTAAACTGAAAGGCTGTTTGCACCAATTGCTCAAGTTTTGAGCTCTCCAGTGTAGCAAAGTAGAGCACTTTGTCTTCCATGCTATTTTAAGTAAGTTTTAAAGCTAGGATGCAGTGTGAAGTATCTTTGTTCCCCTTTTCTGCACGAATATTGCTGGCCCTGTGTCATATCCTAATTCTTGGGATCTTAGAAGCAACACTGCCTCAGTCTTTCCAGGGGTGACCGACTAAATTTGGTTGTCAGCTCTAGAAGCCTGCTGTGGTGCCTGTGTCATTTCCAGAGGCTTTCCGTTTGGGTAACCTGCTCATTCAGGAACTCGCTCAGCTGAAGCAGTGTATGAGAGTACAGAACCAACTCATCAGATGCATTTGGAAGAAAAAATGAGTAGGAAAAAATACGTTAATGGCACTTTTTTTAGAATTGTTTTCACTGAGGCTTCTCTTTCAAACTTGAGGTGTTCAAGAGTGTTTCATTCAGTAGAAGTGACTTCATATAATTTATGTTAACACCTCAACATCCTAGATAATAATTGTAAAAAGCGTGTCCTCAGGAAATAGCCGTGCAATTCAGCAGTCCTCCTAGTTTGTGATCTGATATTAGGCTCAACTAAGAATCTTAGGTCCCTTCAGATTTCCAGCTGCTTAAAAATTTCTCCTTGTTCAGCTAGGTTTTCCCTAATCATCCTGAGGAGTGGTTGAAAATCAGCTGATCCAATGGTTTGACCTACTTGCTTGATACCACAGTTCCTAAGAAACACCGGATTACCCGATTTGTCTACCCCTTCTGCCTAGCTTTGCAATAAGATGACAGGTAGCTTTAATATGCTAAAAAGAGAGTGAGCGAGCTGTCTGCCTCTGAGCACAAAGAATGATGCATTGGCAAAAAGACAAAAGTTTGCTTAGAACCCGAAGCTAGATACTTAATTCAGTTTCCTGACATATGCTCCATTAACCCAGTTCTGGCTTGCAAATTTGTTAATTGGCACATGGCTCAGATTAATGTGTGGGAGTCCCAGTGGGTTTGAGCCTGCAGTGATTTCTTTTTTTTTAATCATTAACAATTTGATAGCAGGATTTTTTTGTGATGTCCTTTGCTCAGTAGCATTGCTGATATATTTCATTAAGTTTCCCATTATCCATCCAGTTTTTGCGGACTGCTGGATATTGGCATTTTAGATTCAAAGAGTTCTTAATCTGTGATTTGATCATCTCCAGGACCCATAACTCGTGTCTTTCTCAAGTTGATTTTTCAAGTATATGCATTGTTGTCTTTTGTCTCTTGATCTATGAGGTAAAGATGGCTGACCAGTTAATTTTATCTCATTTAGAGGCATAGAATCGTTAAGGCTTTAAGAGACCTCCAGGACTATCTACTCCAACCGCCCCCCTACCACCTATTCCCCACTAACCCATGTCCCTAAGTGCCACATCCAGCCTGTCCTTAAACACCCCCAGGGACGGGGACTCCCCCACCTCCCTGGGCAACCCGTTCCGATGCCTGATCACCCTTTCTGAGAAGAAATTTCTCCTCATCTCCAGCCTGAACCTCCCCTGGCGCAACTTGCTGCCGTTCCCCCTTATCCTGTCGCCGGTTATTTGCGAGAAGAGGCCGACCCCCAGCTCACCACAACTTCCTTTCAGGGAGCTGTAGAGGGCAATAAGGTCTCCCCTCAGCCTCCTCTTCTCCAGACGAAACAGTCCCAGTTTTCTTCCCCAACTTCATTGCCCTTCTCTGGACGTGCTCCAGCCCCTCCATGTCCTTCTGGTGCTGAGGGACCCAGAACTGACCCCAGCCCTCGAGGTGCAGCCTCCCCAGACCCCAGTGCAGGGGGACGGTCACTGCCCTGCTCCTGCTGGCCACCCCACCCCTGATACAGGCCAGGATGCTGTTGGCCCCCTTGGCCACCTGGGCACACTGCCGGCTCATGTCCAGGCTAGTGTCAACCAACACCCCCAGGTCCTTTTCCTCCACACAGCTTTCCAGCCACCCCGCCCCCAGCCTGTAGCGCTGCCTGGAGTTGTTGTGGCCAAAGTGCAGGACCCGGCACTTTGCCACATTGAACCTCATCCCGTTGGCCTCTGCCCATTGATCCAACCTGTCCAGGTCCGTCTGCAGAGCCATCCTGCCCTCCGGCAGATCGACACTTCCCCCCAGCTTGGTGTCATCTGCAAACTTACTGAGGGTGCACTCAATTTCTTTAGGACTTATTTGAATTTCACAAACCCTGGTGTCTTCCTCACAGTGATTAGAGAACTCAAGATAGGATTGCGTATTGATGTGGTACTTGAAGGAAAAAGTGGTGGTACAAGTTTGGAAGCAAGTGTGGAAGGAGATGGCTTAAACCGAGAGGACCGTGCTGTGAATCGGCTGTAGGTTCTCCGACGCAGACCTGAATGTGGACAAGGGTTTTTGTGATCTTGTGTAGAAATTGGGAACTGATACCTGTAATCATACCTGGGTAGTTGATGGAATCCTCTTTTAACAAATGTTTATGAATCATCAGGTTGTGTGTGTCTTAAAGGTTACTCATTCTGGTAAGATTTGTTCTGGAATTTGAACCTTTTTTTGTTCTACCACGTCAGCTGCCACACAAAAACTAATCATATGAGGGCTCCTCTCCCGATGCCACGTAAAATGGATTGGATTAAGTTTCTACTGCGCTGTGTAGGTGAATCTGTGGGGAACCCAGTGATTATACAGACAGCGTTAAATAACCCCGCAAAGGGCTTGGTGAAGAGAAAAAGACAGAGCTGGCTGCAAAGCATGTTTTCAATTAACAGTAAAATGAAGTAGAAGGTGTTGGTATTCAGGATGGCATTCCTGTAGGCTCTGGTTTGCTTTCTAAAATAACATGCAGTTACGAGACGTTAGCAGAAATGTGAGATTTCACTTAGGAACAACACAGCTACATGGTTACGGGGAAATACTAATTAAAATGTGTTATCTTTCACTAATCCAGCCAAATGCACTGTGCAAAAGTAAAACCAAGTGGTGGGCAGTAGCAAGTGTTAACAGCGATTGGTTTTATCGATTTCAGATAAAACTCTGAGGAAATAGCTACACTATAGGCAACCTGGCATGCTGCTAGGTGAAGCTTCCGAGGGATGGATAACATCGGACACATGGCAAAAAAGACATTTTGAATGTGGATAGAGCTTGGGTGTAAAAAGATTCAGAAATAACACCATAAAATGAGCAGTATTTACAGTGAAATTTGGTAACTTGCATCCTGACGCGTACTGTCCTGACGGGGAGCAAATATGGTGCTTCCATCACCCTCCTTCCCTTGTGACCAATGTTCGTTGTTATTCTTCTGTTGAATTTTAGGAAATTTTCGACGGTTAAAGGAACTGTGTCTTTCTAAAATCACTGTATATTCCTACCTGTGGGATATATCTCAGGATGAGAAACAATACCAGGGATGGTGGCAACTCCAAAAGCCTCTCTATGAGCAATCTCAGCGCTGTGCTTGGGAGGGCAGGTAACTTCTACCCGTGAAGTTACATTTGTCATCGAGCATTAAAAAATTCATACCAGGAAGTGGAATGTTATAAGCTGGTTGTTGACTGTGAAGTAAATAAAACTTCTTCTCTGCACTGAAATGTGATAGATGGGTAACTGTAGATTTCTTTTTAGTGTCGCCATGCTGTACCTGAATTCTGCTGATACTTCAGATACTTGAAACCATTTCAAAGCTCTTTTAACCGAAGGGGAAGATGAAATACAAACCCCAGAGATTCTGACAGCAACCAGTCAGTCACTCGAAGGCAAACTGGTTTTCTTTTGTTGAATCGGAATTACCTTGGAACCATCCTTTGCTCCTGCAGTAATTTGCTGCTCACCTACCACCTGTTTCTTTAAAATAATGGACATTTTCTGTAGCTTTAAAAGCTTGACCAGTGCTGGTCTTTCTTATATATACAAGAAAGTATAAATACAAATTTCAGAGATTCCATCTTGGGCACCATAAGTGATTTTTAAAAGCACTTAAATGTACTTAAGTACTTAAAAATCGTTTGTCAGAAGCTGCTAGGACCTGGTGATCTTAAAGATTCCGGAACACTTCCAAGCCAAAGCAGAAGAAACAAGATAGTCAGACACAAGAAATACCTTGGTTGATTTCCATCTAATGGTGAGATGATGGAAGCGACCTCTGTGAACCTGAAGGTAATTGTTCCATCTCGAGGCCGTACTTCTGCAGTCAGTAGTGGGTCTACACTGAATCGTTTGATAATACGGACTACTTCTATCTCAGCTACATGATTGTAATTAGCCAGAGCACATAACGGACCCGTTCCATTAGCTTACGTCACGTCTGCTTTGGTAGGTGTTGGAAACAAATTTGGTACAAGAAGGAACAATTAGTGCCAAATTAAAACTTGCTGGTTTACCCCTGCTGCCTCTGATTGTCTCTTCAACCATCAGGTTTCACGTAGGAGTTCCAAATGTCTGTCTTCATCTTGAGCAAATACAGCTTTAAGATTGTTGCTTTTATGGATTTACTATGAAAGAAGATGAGTGATAAGTTAACAGTAGTGCGGCTGCCGCTGCTGCTTAGCCATTAGTAACAGTGTAACAAACATGAAAGAGAGCAAAAATTGAGAGAGAGATAAATACTAAACCAGGCATTCTTTTGCTTTATAAACTTGGGAAAAAAACCCCCACACATTCTAGGACAAGAGGGAACGGCTGCAAGTTGGGCCAGGGGAGGTTCAGGTTGGAGATGAGGAGAAATTTCTTCTGGGAAAGGGTGGTCGGGCATTGGAACGGGTTGCCCAGGGAGGGGGGAGAGTCCCCGTCCCTGGAGGTGTTTAAGGACAGGTTAGATGTGGTACTTAGGGACACGGGTTAGTGGGGAACAGGTGGTGGGGGGACGGTTGGAGTGGATGGTCTTGGCGGTCTCTTCCAACTTTACTGGTTCTGTGCTTCATTTTCCTCTGAGAGCTGTTATTTACAGGACACGGTGTGTTTATCAACCCTCAGCACTAGTCTAGATTAATAGTGGTTTTGAGAAGCTTAGCTGGGTGAAGGCTGGCATAAAGTATGACCTACAAAACCCATGGTGTGTAGGTCAAGCTGCTTATATTACTGTCCAGAAAAAAAAAAAAAAATTAAAAAAAATCTGTGAACATGTGAAGCTTTGTATCTCTCCTCTTGGGGCCAACATCGGTTTGTTCTCTTGGCATTTTCCTGTAGTGGATTAGATTTAGACTTGCATCTCTCCAGGGTGCTTTTTCAGAGAGTAATAGTTTAACTATTGAGAACAAAAATCCCTGAATTCATTGTCATCAACACATTACTACTTCTAATATTCAGGATTTAAAAAAAAAACATGTAAAAAACCTCAAACCCCCTATATAGCAGCAAATCCCAGGTTATTTTGTTGAGGTAAAAGTGATCCTGAATGTTGCTCTTTAGAAATACCAAGTAGCCCGAGCACGTAGACACTTTTTAACGCAGCGAACCCTCGCCTTTATCGTGAGATGCAACGGTCATTCTGCGGTGTGGCTTCAGTCAACTTTTCACAGTGCTTTAACAAACTAACACATACGGAGACATCTTTTGCTGCTTTTACTAACGCTGTCGTGTATTTCAGTTGGAGAATAATCAAGATGAAGTAGTCTTAAAGGGAACAAGCTGATCATAGTGGGGTTTTTTTATTAAAACACGTGGTTCTTCAGATTTTTGTAAAAATAAGGACAAATGATTTCAACTTGTTCTTTCATAGATCTCTGAGGGGCTCTTTGAGGCCTAAAACAGAAATGCTATTCAGTCAGCGTCCTTTACTCATTCGTATGTTCCCGAGAGCTGAGATTTTTCTACTGCATCAACATCCTTATCAGTGGGGGCTTTATAAAGGCAGTTTGACATCTGAAAGCACCATGGGTACCACTCGTGGTGCTGTTGCTTGGGAGCCACGTAGTGCAAGGAGCTTTTGCCAACAGGGGTTTTGTGAGCGGGGAAATGTTCTACGAGCTGGTATGTCCGGTAAAAGTGAATCACCTCCAGGTGCCCAGGAATTGTATGATAAGCCATTATATCTGAAATCGAGGCGGAGGCGGGGGAGGTTCTCCTCTTCTTGTCTACGTTGTCCCCACTATTACTGGTCCTAATAAAAGGCACTGTATTTCTGCGTAAACTTTGATATGATTTGGTTTGCGGTTTCCTCTGTTCCCCTTTTATCACTTACGGCTTCCCTGTATTTGGGTCATTAAACCCCCAAAATACTAAAAAGCTTGTAAGGCGTTAGTCTTTGTCATTCTTGAAAACGGATGAACTGACTTTGGCTTCGAGGCACAGTCAGAAGGAAGGGTTTATGTGCAAGCAGATCAGGGAAGAGTTTATTCTTCAGTGTAAACAGGGTTATGTAAACTGGATGGCTGCCCGGGAGAATCGTGTTACAAAACTCCTCGCAATATTTGCAGAAGGGTGTGGTAATGGCAAATATGAATTAGTTTAACAGCTGAGAGGTTTGACAAAGGCCTCGTCGTAAGCAAACCTCCAGATAGGAGTACCAGCCAACTCCTTAGCTCATTTAGAGTCTTCTCCTTTGCTTAAACCTAATGTTAGTAACTGCATTCTGACCCTTTCTTCGGGTACTGTCTGAGCAAGCAAAGTAACCGTAAAATCCCCGGTCCTTTCCATTTGATATGCAGTGCTGAGTAGGAGCTTGATGTTGGGGCTGAGGGGCTTCTGCTCTGGACATCTGCAGGTGCTACTTCATTCTTTCTGCTGAAATTCCCTCTGGAGAAGTTGGGATGCGAGATTGGAATGGACAGTTTCCGGTGGGGTGGGTGTTTCTGGCTCTCGCCTGTGGAACAAGTCCCTCTTCTCCATCTCCTAGGCACTACAGTGGGTACATTAGCTTTGATAAAGCTTTGGCAAAAGATGTCTGGAGGAGATGTTTAGGGGGAGAAAAATACAGAGAGAATGGGGAGCCTCGCTGGAAGGGAAGAGATGGCTGCATTGTGAAGGAAAAGCATATTTCACTTGGAGGTAAGGGGAGGAGGCATTCAAAGGTAATATCTCTACAACAGAAGACAAGACTCTCATCTGATTTGTGAGATGGAGCTAGGGGCTGGTGTCTGCCATGAGTGTTAATTTTGCTTCTGTACACTTGTAGATGCTCTGTTGCTTGCCGTGCTGGTGCTTATTCTTCCAAAAGCTTATCAGTTTCGATTAACTGGGAACACTTTTTTTGTTCTGCAGTTTTCTCAGGTGTGAGTTGTCTCCATCTCCTGCTGTAATTCCCTGTCTTTTATGAGGAATAATTATGCTGCCACGAAGGTGCTGTTGTTCAGCTTCCTTTCTAAACAGCTTGAGTTGGAATGCCGAAACCTCTTTCGTACCTTACTGGTGCCTCTTACGGCTCGTCCATCTCCGGCGTTTTGCAGGACCACGTTCAGATACATTGTGAGACCTTTTCACCTGGCAGGTCATCTCGCTCTCAGATACTGTCAGAAATCTACACAGTTGGTTTGTGGTAGAACCTCCTAAACACAGTAGTTCCCTTTTCCTTGTCCCTAGAGAGGTGTCTATCAATTCAAAGGTATATCTGGCCATCTTATCAAGCAGACCTATCATGGAATAATTTCTCCTTGTTAGGTTGGTGCCGTCTTGCATGGAAACTTTTTCTCCTCCATTAGGGCTGCTAATGTGGGAGCAGGACCTCTCTGTGACGCCCCTGAATTTTCTTGTTGAACCTCTTTCTCCCTTCAGGGGCCATTTACTCGGGTGTGTCAATGAAACTTTTGTCCCTGAGGTTTCTGTTTTGGTGAACTGGATCTGGAGTCTGAGGACCTTTGGCCAGCTGTGCCGTGCACACTCCTGAGAATGTGGGCATCTACCTTCTTGCCTCATGATGGTTGTTTCCTTAGTATCCTTATTTCTTACTGATCTTTTTACATTCTTAATGGTTATTTTCAAGTTGCCTCTTCTGCTGCGTGAATCGGGTTACAACGGCAGTCTGTGTTCGGGTGCTGCTTTGCAGAACAGGCTGGCTAAATGACTTCACTAGATTTCGTGCTGGAGAAGCGCCTTGCTGACTAACTTTATTTTCCCTCTGTTGTCAAGAGTGATTCTGCCGCAATTAAAATTATTTTCTTTTGTTCTCCCCTTCCTTAGCACTTCTGTTCCAGCAAAATTAAAATGTTAACACTGTCAAATTTTCACTTTTTAAGGAAAATGATGATCAAAATTCCTCTAGTTTTGGTTGAGGACGGCACGTCCCATGCTTCCATTTTTCTTACATTTTCATTGTTTTATGTAACTTACTTGAAAAACGCTGTTCTGTAGGAACTCAGCGAAAGCATCAAACAATCGAATAGTACGTAAGAGAACTCAGCACGCCTGATGGCTTTGTCTACGGGCCATATGAAGTCCTGAAAATAAAAGAGCATATTTTTTACACTATAATACTTTTGATTACTTGAGGAATGGTGAGTGCGTATTCTGTTAGCCATGCTGAATAGAAAAGCGTGTTAGGGTGGGATAAAGTGTAGGAAACTGGGTTTAAGACTCTGCAGTTATTTGAAATTTCTCCAGGCTCCGTAAACTGTTTGTGCAGCAAACAAGGATACGTGCCATTTCTATTCCACACAAAAGGACAGGTCATCTTTGGAGGTCCCTTCCAGCCTGGGCTGGTCTCTGCTTCTATATAGCTGTGACTCTTGGTTTTACTTCTTTATGGGTACTGCAGCCTAGCGTTCGATTGGAATGGGCTGAGTTTTACATATGCTATAGTGCTTTATTATGTAGTTCCTTTTCTAAGGAATGTGGAGCTTACCCTGGTGGTGGAGTCTCCAATAGCTTTTAAAATTTCTTATAGTTATTGGGAAAAAAAGTCAAGTTACCTTTCTTGATGCTACTGAACTAAAAGTCCTACTTTATATTACAGATATAACAGCTATGATCAAAGTGTGTCCAAATTTTAGTGGACTAATTTGGTTGGATCTTACTGTAATTGGTTTAAATGAAAATGTAATGTGATCACTTGAGTAGTTCAAAAAGCTTTTTATAGCCTCACTGTTCATAGTTTCTGAACATGAGCCGCGAATAGCATGAGCCAGCAGTGCCCTCACGGCCAAGAAGGCCAGGGGTGTCTTGGGGTGCATCAAGAAGAGTGTGGCCAGCAGGTCAAGGGAGGTGGTTCTTCCCCCTCTGCTCTGCCCTAGTGAGGCCACAGCTGGAGTGGACAAGGACCGCTGTGGACAAGGAACTGGGAGACCTCGTGGACACCAAGCTCTCCATACCCAGCCGTGGCCCTCATGGCCAAGGCGGCCAGTGGTACCTGGGGTACATCAAGAGCAGCTTGGCCAGCAGGTCGAGGGAAGTTCTCCTCCCCCTCTGCTCTGCCCTGCTGAGGCCACAGCTGCAGTTCTGTGTCCAGTGCTGGGCTCCCCAGTTCCAGACGGACTGGGAACTACTGGGGAGAGCCCAGCAGAGGACTGTGAGGATGGTGAGGGACCTGGAGCATCTCTTGGATGAGGAAAGGCTGAGGGAGCTGGGGCTGTTCGGCCTGGAGAAGAGAAGCCTGAGAGGGGATCTGATCAGTGCTGATCAATATCTCTAGGGGAGTGTTCAGAGGAAGGGGCCAGACTCTGCCCAGGGACAGGCCAAGGGGCAGTGGGCACAAACTGGGACACGGGAAGTTCCACCTGAGCATGAGGAGAAACTTCTTCCCTCTGCGGATGCCGGAGCCCTGGGCCAGGCTGCCCAGAGAGGGTGTGGGGTCTCTTCTCTGGAGAGATCCCAGCCCCGCCTGGACGCCACCCTGTGTACCCTGCTGGGGGTGCCCCTGCTCTGGCAGGGGGTTTGGGCTGGGTGATCTCCAGAGGGCCCTGCCCACCCCCACCAGTCTGGGGTTCTGTAATATCAAGAGTTTGCTGTTCTTGTACCGTTTTAATTAAGTGACTTTTTTTTGGTATTACACCTTTATGACCAAATTTCATACCACATTCTTTTGGGAGCTTGGATAAGGAGGTTGGACTATTAGATCAACTATGGGTTTTATTGATTATTTTTTTTTTGGTGATACATTAATTTTTCATGAAAAGTAAGAGTCATCCTGCACCAGTCTAACTATTTCTGTCTAGGTGCAGCAAATATTTTTGAGCTTGCTGCTAAGGGAAGAAAGAAGATGTTGGTGATTGCACTCTGTGAATTAAGAGAAATAAAATTCGAAGAAACCAGTCCTCGGGCAGGGGGTTCTCTAGTAATCTGAACTCAAGTAGTCAGGTTCAAGCCATTCATCTTTTCACATGGTTCATCTGGTGATTGGTTGGTGGTTACCACCTAAGTAAAGGCTACCTAGATAGTATAGAGCTTAATCATATTATTTTAAGGATGGTGTAGTCTGTTTGGATCTTTATGCTATAGAATATTTGGCTGAGGGTGTAGAATCTGCATGAAATATACATCTTGGTGTAAACCTTCCGGCACGGTCAAGAGCGAATGATTGAGTACCATACTGACCTCAAAGGATTTACTTCTATAGGAAACATTGAGGTAAATAATTTTAAAAAATGATAAAATTAGAAGCTACATTTCTGTGATCTCAAACTTTTATCTAGAATTAATGTATTTCCTGGAAATAAAGTGGACTTGCATTCAGGATTCTTAGGTTTTTGTTTCCTTGGCCATGTCTTGCAGGTGGCAGCCCTTCATGCTCCCTTGTGCTTAGGAAGCGCTGCTGCAGTGTGCCTTTTCTGATAGGCAGTGCCTTGTGCTTTTCTCAAACTAGCGATGTAAGACCTCTGTTCCTGTCAGGAACCCAAAATGTCGTTATATCCATCATCCATGTGGTTGCTTTCTTCTTTTCTAATTAAAGTGCTTAAATAGACATTGCCTCTGCTGGCTCCGCTAATCTAACCAAATTCACATAAGCGACGTGGCCAGCATCACCTTGAAAGTTGATAGCCAAGCAGGGAGTGTTTTAACAGGGTTATTCCAAGGTCCAGGGACTGAATTGTCCCATTGCTGTCTGCTGGAGCTGGGTGCTGCACAGCCAGCCGGCTTCCTCTGACTGCTGTGCTTCGCCCTGCCCTGCTCCTGGGGTCCATCTCGCTGACTCTGCCATGGGAGCTTCTCATATCTGGCTTCTGCTGCCTTTACTGCCCACTTGGATTAGACTCGTGCTGTGTGGGCACTTTGTATTAATTTGGTCTGTGACTAACGGGCAGGATCAGCTTACGTTAGGAGACCTGGGCTGTTTGTGAAGCATCTCCTGAACTGCTGTTTAGAATCGACTATTATTGTGAGAAATAAAAGTTCTGGCTAATGATACGTAGGTGTTCTGCTGAGCAGTCAGGTCATAATGTCTAAATAAGTATGTCTCTTGCCTTTGGTATTTTGTCATTGAGACAATTTAGTTTCCTGACTAGAATATGGAGTCATTGAATTTTTTTTTGAGCAGCATCTTCTAGGCTTTTGTATTTTTGCTGCCCTTGTATGCTTGCTTCAACAGAAAGTAATAACGCCCTTAAAATTCTTTTATTTTCTCCGAGTGGAAACTTTGGAGATGAAGTTTAATTCCCTGAGCAGAGGGCAGTGTTACAGAGCAGTGGAAGATTATCAAGAATAATGCAGGTATTAGATGCCTTTTTAAATAAAAAAAAAAAAAAAGATTTTCCAGTCTCTTGTTCTGGATAATAAATTACAGCGGCTAGCCCCTTGTTTGGTCTCGCTGACCTGAGAAGTATGAGCACTTAGATAGTTTCAGATCTTGAAGACAAAAGCATGTGCATTGGGTAATACATCCTGGGCTGTGGTATGACAGCAGGGAATGATAGCATAGAACTGTGCCCTGGGTAAGGACTGAATGCTTAACAACTGAGCTGAGCGAGCTGGAAAGTAGAGAGAGGTCCTCAGGCCTCATATTTCACAGATTGATAGGAGTTGGAAGAGACCTCTGAAGGTTTGACCTTTGCTTGATTTCCTACTCTTCAGGATGCACTGATCTTGACCTCGGAGGAAGTGGTGCTTGAATATTGACCGGCTCTCTTGGGCCTCCTTACCTTCCAGAGCCTTAACCCAGGGGATTCTCCTAAGCAGGTCTTTGAAGAGGCCGAAGTTAGCTCTCCTGAAGTCCAGGGTTGTAATCCTACTTACTGCCCTGCTCCTTCCATGTAGGATCCTGAACTCCACATCTCATGGTCCCTACAGCCAAGGCTGCCCCCAACCTTCACATCCTCAACCAGTCCTTCTTTGTTCATTAATACAAAGCAGCACCCCCCTCCTCGTAGGCTCCTCTACCACCTGCGTCAAAAAGTTGTCATCTGCAGGAATCTCCTGGACTGCCTGTGCTTGGCTGTGTTCCTTTTCCAGCAAATATCGGGGTGCTTGAAGTCCCTCATGAGGATCAGGGCCTGTGATCATGAGGCTACTTCCAGCTGTCTGTAGAAGGCCTCATCGACTTCCTCTTCCTGATCAGGTGGCCTGTAGGAAACACGCACAACAGTGTCACCTGTATTAGCCTGCCCCTTAATTCTTACCCATAAGCTCTCGATGCCTCCTTCATCCACTCCTAGGCAGAGCTTGATAGGTTCCCGTTCCCCTTTCGCATAAAGGCCAACTCCACCACGTCGCCTTGCTGGCCTGTCTCTCCTGACAAGTACATAACCAACCATGACAGCATGCCAGTCGTGTGAGCTGTCCCACCATTTCAGTCTTTTGGGGAATAATTGCCATTTAGTCTCCTGCCTTAAGTTGTCTATGAAAAGGTCAGCAGCTCAACGTGTCTGTTTCATGTAGAACTTCAGCATTTCAGGTCATTTTTGTGAGAAGAGTTTGCGGTTTTTTTCCCCCTTTACAGCTCAGTGGGAAATAACTGCATCTAAAATTTCATTTAAAGAAATCTGGAATTAATATGACTGTTACCACAGAACTGTACTTAAGCCAGGTGCGCAGCTTTGCTTGAGAAGCCACTGAGGAGTACGAGGTACCTTACTGATGGTGGGATCAAGGGGTTACATGCAGATACTTCACATGATGGTCCTGTACAATGGTGCACCTCTTCTGCCATGACGTATAGGTTGGAGGAGATGGGCTGCAGAGCCTGGGGGTGCAAGGGGCAGTGAGGGAGGGAGCGTGCCGTGGGCTGCTTGGCTGGCCATGGTCTTTGGGCAGAGCTGGGTGCTGGCTGCGGAGGAGACAGCCGAGAGCAGGGCTGGCTGGACCGAAAGGTTGGCCTAGAGCCAGACCAGGAGTTTCCCACACATGTTTTATTTTCTCCCTTGTCATACCCCTTTTCCTTTCTTCTGGTGCTTTGAACCTGGTTGTCGTCTTTTGTTCCTTTCTTATTTCTAGTTCCAGCTCAACAGCTGCAGAAAGGTTCAATAGTGTACGAAGACCCCAAAGTTTCCTCTTTGGCCTCCCTCTTCCTCTCTCCTCTCTGCAAAGCCCTTTAATGTGATACTCCATCTTCTGCAGGCTGTGGATGTTTGGAGGCATGATACGTAGCCGGGTAGCAATGCAAGTAAAACTGAGATGGGAGAATTGCCGCCACGCTCTTTCAACTCCTTTGGTTTTACTTCTCAATTTACCATTAAAACTCGGAAGAGGAGACTTGGGAAATGTTCAGCTAGTAAACTGGTACAACTTGCATAAATTAACCCAGTTTAGAACTGAAATTACTTTGTTTGAATTTCTATTTTGGGAGATGAATTTCAAGATGAGCCTTTTTGTGAAGGTAATTAGGGTTGAATGTCTCCTAGCTGTTTCAAATCAGAGTTTGCGGAGATGTTGGTGAAAGTCTCTAAAAACCGTTGGGTTTGACGTTAAGATGTCACGTCTTATACAGAGGAGATGAAAGAGGCAATAGCATGAGTGGATGGAAAAATACAATTGTAATTCAAATGTTAACTTTAATTTCATCCTGTAGAAGCGAATTGTGGAGTTAATTGGAACAAACAGCCTCTTCAAGATGAGTTTTCATTCCTGCTAGCTTTGATATGTTAAAAATGGACAAAATACAGTGATAGTGGATCAAGTGTCTTTATATACTTCTTAAAATGTTGTTTTTGTAAAGATCTTTGATGTGAATGGGGGGAGTTAGCCTAATTATCCAGCTGCGTTTGCCGAAGGCTAAGGTAGTGATTTGCATAGTGCCAGAATAAATTAACAAGTCCACCAAGCTTGTGGAACAGGATTTTTCTGGCACGTAGTTGCGTAGCCTACGAGTTAAATGCAATGTCTCACTATTTTTACCAAGAAGTGATGTTTTCCAGACTCATCCTTGGTATTTTTTCACTATGATGTGAAACCTTTTTTCTTTCAGAAAGCAAAAAGGGAGATTTAACCTGAAGAAACACAGTTGTGGGTTCCAACAGCGCAACTGATTTTGTGCGTCGTTGTAGTTTAAAGCGAACTGCTGATGTTGGTTAGTAGGTATTTCATCACAGTACAGCTGCCCTAACCCTGATCCACAGAAATCTGTTTGGTAAGCGTTGGAGGAGGAGAAGGGTTCTGGTTTTGGGGTTGGTAAGCCTTCGTGCACTCTTAGGCTTATTTGGGGTCCCTTCTCTTCCCCTCTCCCCCTGCCCGCAGTACTGGTGTGGCCAAAGAGCAATGCCCAAGTGGCACATGGCTCAGAAGCACCCCACATGTACCTTGTCATCTGCTGAGTGATGATTCCAATTAGCTCCAATTTTCCATATTATTTTCCCCATGCTTTCAAGGACTGATCCCTTGTGCCAGATGCAGCAGTGTCATCGATCACAGGTCATGCTGACAGCTTTAACGGGCACATGGGGTCGGTCACGGAGTGGGGACGGAGCTGGGTTGTGGTCTTGTGAGTCCTGATTCCAAGGCTCTGCAGTTCCTTGCTTACGTACCAGCTGCAGGAGTTCAGAACGGGGATTCATGGGCTATGCCATGCCCAGGGAGAGGGACAGGTTTGGAAGCCGCGTACTGAAGCGTAGGACTGGAAAGGACAGGAGTAAGGATTTATGAGTAGAGTGCTGATCTCTTCTTCCACTTAAAACTGATAATCCTTTTTTGGAGGAAGAAAATGGCATTAAAAAAAAAAAGTAAATCTCCTGCTACTTTGCGTTCTTCACCCAAGGTGATGATCAACCAAAATTGAGCTTATGTTTGGCACGGTGACCTTCCAAATGTAGATATGCTGTTGTCTGAAAATGTCGTAAACAGGCAGTGTGGCGTGGGGAGACTCCCAGCTTGGCTGCCAGTCCCCTTTTTCACCACCTGAGTTACCTGTTACCTGTTTGCATCTGCTCTTTTTTTGGCTCAGGCTTTGAGGAGATGACTCGCCTCAATCTTTTCAACAAAATCTGAAGCTGTTGTTTACTGTTTTCAGATCACAAATCTCGCTGGACTCTTGGCTTGTGCTTATGTAAAACCTTTGTTCACGTGAAACGTGAAATACAATGCTCGAGTGTTTGCACGGCTCTGCATGTCAGATACATGGAATCGATTCAGTTGGTAGACTAAATTTGTTTTTCTTTTAGAAACAATTCTGCTGAACTGTTTCAGGCAGTGTTACCTGCCTGAGTAGAGTTGAAACATCACCTGCTTACTCAGCTCCATGTTCAACTGCTCTGTGGTGGGGACACTTGAGTTTCACAGATTTCACAGGCTGGTTGGGGTTGGAAGGGCCCTCTGGAGATCATCTAGTCCAACCCCCTGCTAAAGCAGGATCACCCTGAGCAGGGTGCACAGGATGGTGTCCAGGCAGGTTTTGAGTCTCTCCAGAGATTCTCTCCTCATGTTCAGGTGGAACTTCCCGTGTCCCAGTTTGTGCCCGGTGCCCCTCGGCCTGTCCCTGGGCACCACTGGGCAGAGTCTGGCCCCTTCCTCTGGACACCCCCCTAGAGAGATTGATCAGCATTGGTCAGATCCCCTCTCAGGCTTCTCTTCTCCAGGCCGAACAGCCCCAGCTCCCTCAGCCTTTCCTCATCCGAGAGACGTGCCAGGCCCCTCACCATCCTCACAGCCCTCCGGTGGGCTCTCCCCAGTAGTTCCCAGTCCGTCTGGAACTGGGGAGCCCCCACTGGACACAGAACTGCAGCTGTGGCCTCAGCAGGGCAGAGCAGAGGGGGAGGAGAACTTCCCTCGACCTGCTGGCCAAGCTGCTTTTGATGTACTCCAGGTACACTGGCCGCCTTGGCCATGAGGGCCCTGCTGGGCATGGAGAGCTTGATGTCCACCAGGACTCCCAGGTCCTTCTCCACAGCGGTGCTTTCCAGCAGGTCACCCCCTAACCTGAACTGGTGCCTTTCTTCAATGGCCTGTCTCGTTCCCCCCCCATCGGAAATGCATTTGATGTCACTTAGTGTGTTGTCATCTTCAAAAGCTTCACTTTTGGAGAGCAGAAACATTGCATTAGGGGAGGATGTGTTCGTTTCTTCTCTGTAGCAGATTGTAAAAGACAGGAGCATGTCTCTGGAGGTGGATTAATTTCTATGATCTTTGATCTGTGAGATTTATTAAATGTTCCTTCCTCTTCTATTTTTTAAGCTCTTATTTTCCCCCCGACAGCCTCTCTGAACCCGTGGCTAACTCAAGATTGCCTTCTCAACACCTGCAGGGGTTAACTCTCACCTGCAAATGGGGATGGAGGAGGGATTACAGAGCGTGTCCATTCACCGAGTGGTCTTAGCAGGTGCCTAAAAAAGCTGATGTGTAGCAACTGATGCAGTCAGGAAGATGATAAAACACGTTTCCTGAGTATATTATATTTAAAGAGAGTGTTTGAAAGCTTCATTTTGATTATTGAGGTAGAACTGCTACGTTTAATCCAATCGCTGTTTGAAAACATACACTTTGGATGTGAAGACGACATCTACTGAAACATCTTAATAAATTTTTTTTCTAATTGCTAGATTTATTGATAATTCATTACCAGATTCTTTCTTGATACATCCTTGGGGTGAAGGGGAAGGAACAGAAACACCATGAGAGAAAGAGGAGTCCTTTCTCACTTGTTAAAGTAACAGCTTTACTTGCAGAAGAGCTGGTATGGATTCTTCTTCAGTGATGTCTTCAGGGAAAGCTGCTTTCTGTCAACATTTGCATTTTGAAAATGTTGTTTCTAGTTCTAGCAGGGCTTGAGAGCAGGTAGGAAAGCAGAAGCTCTTCAAGGGAAGAAAAGAGTAAAATGAAAGATACGCTCAGCCCTGTATGGTCCAAGGGCTAGAAACGTGGTGAACTTCGTGCAGCAGATCTTACGTGGGTAAGGGAAGTTTGCTGTGAGACACAGCACTGACCCAAACAACCACATGAGTTCATGAATTTACGATAGCTTCATGCAACATCACCTTCCAGCTGCACTGTAATTTGACGTGTGCTGTGCTTGGTATGCAGTGCCTCTTGAACTTCTGAAGGTGATGGTGCGCCAGTCATCAAACAGTGCAAGCTGAGGAGTCCTGCTTTGCTCCAGATGCTCCTCTGGCGTCCGGTGGCTGTGGGTGTTGCATATCCTCAGAGAGCACCTGCAGGGGTTTCGGCTCTTGGTTTTGTACTTAAGTGCAAATGTGTAGTAGGTGAGAAAGTAAAATTGCAAGTGAAGTCCCGAGTTCAAATTTGTGTGGTCCTTGCAGGTGTATCAAGGGGGAGTCTCCTCATCTTGGGGGGTCAGGGAGTGATAGGAAATATTTAATAGTTACTGCCCACCCCTGTGATTCCCTATTTCTGCTGAGCTAAAATGTAGAGGTGAGATTCGTCTTCCTGAAGGCCAGCCAGCCCAGAGGCAGGCGCCTGCCCTGTGGCCTGCCTGCAGCCCTCTCCCAGGCGGGTGCCCAGAAGCAGCTGCAGACCCGTCAGTGCCCCTTACTTTTGTTACCCTTCTTGGGGACGGGAAGGTGTGCAGTCCTTCAACGAGCGTGTAGAGTACCTGGCCAGCCTAGGTTAGGGCAGTGGCTTTTAGGCAGCTGAAGCTGACAGAATAATGCTGCTCTTAATATCCACAAAGTTTTGATTGCAGAATCGCGGGGGTTTGGTACAATGTGAGTCGTTCTGTTAAATGGGAGTAGGTTCAACAGATGTGCGCGTTCCTGAATTTCACTCAAATTAGCTTCTTGTTTTGAGAAGCAGAAGAAAATTGACAGAATAGTTGAAGTTTTATTTCAAAGATGGAGCAGTATCATCTTATCTTCTCAGGACCTCCAAGGCCAGTGCGTAACTGTAACCATTTCTGCAGCACCACTGCTGGTGTCCCGCAGATCCAGTACTCGCGATTCCCCCCCTCCATCCGCGTGCATCTGGCACGCGGAGCGCCTTGTGACAAGTGATTGTAGACTCCTGCAGGGAGGAAAGGAGCAGTTTTGTTGTTCAGAAGTGTTTCTCATCTTCTGTGTAAAATGCATATCAGGTCAAGCTAGGTTTTTGGTTAAATAGTTTAATATGCAGTTGGAAGATGAGATATTTTTTTTAAAGGTATAGACCTAGCGCTCCAGCTGAACTTGTAGGTATCAAGGGTGGCAGAACAACGTGGGCACGTGAACCGATGTTTTATTTGCAAACCTGAATTTGTGCTGAAATGAAACTGTATTTCAGGTGTGGATCCATCCCTGCAAGCAGAGAACAGAGTCCCGGGCTCTGCACAGGCTACCGCCGCCGTAGCTAAACAGCAGAAATCCCGTTCTACCAACTCGAGGGACGAGCGCTTCCGATCTGGTAAGGAAAATAAACGTCATTAAAACATCGGGTCTCTTAAGAGGGAAAGTGTACCAGTAAAGTGGTACCTGTGCCTAAAGAAAACGTTGGAAGTGCTTTGGAAGGTAGGAAGAGCTAATAAATATTTTTCAAGTAGCTTTTTGTATTTTGTGTACGTGAGTGGTTCTGTTCGAATCCAGAATGGAGGAAATGCTGGAAGGGGAAGAAATGGTAGACACGGCTGCTGATGTTTTTCTTACTGTGGGTTTTACACCGTGCTTAACAATTCTCCCTTGTTTGCCCACTGGGTTTCCGGTCTGTAGAACAGTGCCGAAGACTACAGCGTGTGGGTTGTGGGGTTGTTATTTGCTTGGGTGCTTGGGCTGTTTTGTTAAAGGAAGGTTATAGGATTATCGTATTTACTGTAGCTCACTTTCAGATATTTCCTGGTTTAAAGCAAGCGCACAAAAAAGGGAAATGTCACAATGGATATTCTACTTAATTGTAAATGGACACCACTGTGACGAACCTGTTTTGGAAACTTCTGTGAAAACACCAATATCCTCATCGCATCCTGTTTCCATTGTTGCTGATCAGGTGGCTGAAGTGCGCTGTTTCCCTGTGAAATTCCTTGTCACAATAGTGAGAAAAGGCAGGTGTTTGGAAGCTTTTCTCTCCAAATACCTTTGGACTTTTAACTGCGAATTTTTCTCTTTGTTTTCCAGGGTAGTTACACGCCTTGGGTTTGGGGATGGGAAGTGCAAGCAGTGGCACACACTGCACATCCATAACATCTTGTCGGTCTTGCGTCGCCTTGCTTTGCAACTGCTTGGGCATAGTGGTTCTTGCACCGTATGTGCACTGCTGACTGATAAGCCTGAATGGGTTCCTTAGGCGTAACTGCGGGATGAACGGGACTCCTTAATTATTCCGAGGGTACATATGGGCTCCTGGGAAAGATGCATGTATTCAGCTACACAGACTTGTGACTGTCAGGGAAGATTACAGAGTATCAAAACTAGATGACATGTTTAAGAGTTTGTACAAATTGGTCATTTAAATTTATTTTTGCATTTCAAACGTATGGTCAATATAACTCTGCTGTTGCATACACGCCAAAAATGCCCCAGACTTAATGGCTGAATTACAGCCATAGATTCCAAATAAACTACAAGCAGTGTCATGAATCTGACGAAAATTCATTCATTTAAAGTAGCATTTGATGTTGTTAAACTAACAGAAATAAAATCTGCAAGAAGAGCACAACTGCAACAGGGAATACTTGAGAGCCATTAGGTGACAGAGCTAGGAGGGTCTGGAGCAATGTGCTGTGATTTCCCTGTCTGAGCCTCAGACGGCCCACTTAATTTGCACTGAGGATACTTCAGCCCAGAAAGCCAACTGTGTCCTGGACTGCATCAGAAATAGTGTTGGCGCACAGAGGAGAGAGGGGATTCTCCCTCTCTGCTCTGCTCTTGTGAGACCCCCCTGCAGTGCTGCATCCAGCTCTGGAATCCTCAGTACAGGAAAGACATGGGGCTACTGGAGCAAGTTCAGAGGAGGCCACAGAGATGATCCAAGGGCTGGAGCCCCTCTGCTCTGAGGACAGGCTGAGGGAGTTGGGTTTGTTCAGCCTGGAGAAGAGAAGGCTGCGGGGAGACCTAATCGTGGCCTTCCAATACCTAAAGGGGACCTACAGGAAAGCTGGAGAGGGGTTGGTTATCAGGGAGTGCAGTGACAGGACAGGGGGGATGGATATAAACTAAAAGGGGGGGGATGGATATAAATTAAAAGAGGGGGGATTTAGATTGGACGTTAGGAAGAAATCCTTTACTGTGAGGGTGCTGGGGCCCTGGCACAGGGTGCCCTGAGAAGCTGTGGCTACCCCTGGATCCCTGGCAGTGCCCAAGGCCAGGTTGGATGGGGCTTTGGGCAGCCTGGGCTGGTGGGGGTGTCCCTGCCCATGGCAGGGGGTTGGAACTAGATGATCCTTGTGGTCCCTTCCAACCCAACCCATTCCATGATTCTATGAAAAAAGCCGTGCTGCTGGTGTTGGGGGGGGAAGTCTGGCACAGGGCTGATGAATCTTACAGTGGGAGGTGTGTAGGAGTGGGAGGATATTACCAAGCTAGCGTACTTGCTTAGGAATAGATGTGCCTTTTAAGTGTTAATCTGGCTATCAGTGCTAATTATCAGTGCTTCCTCTTTTCCTAGAGTTAACATTTCCACAGCCTCGTTAATTTATAAAAATTCTTGTAATCGGCTTTCAGCAATTCTGAAGCACTCCTCGCAGGCTCGTTGGCCTAGAGCTGAGCTGGTATTTTTACTTCTCAACGTGTGTTTCTGACCCGAAGCGTTCAGGCAGTCCTGCCAGTGGACAGTTACTCAATATGAAGCCTGATGTGAGGGGTTTTAGGTTATTTCTTGTACTTGTCGCTGGCCAGTGCCAAAGCCGTAGGTAATACTTCGTGTAGGCTGCTGGGCTTTCCCATCACTGCTCAGCTAACTCATGGTTCATGAAGTGTTCTTGCCTAGAAAGTGTTCTTCACTTGGAAATTCAAACTCTTTGGGGAAAAGTTCTTAGTTGTAACACATGTAATTTGATTACTTTTTTCCGTCAGTGATCTGTGATGAGGCTTAGTGTGCTCAGGTGGTATCCAAACCAAACAGTGATGGTTTTTCTTGACTTGATTTAGGTTTAACTTCTGTCTAGGGAATGTAATGTCGATACAGCTTTCAGAAGCTAGTCTCTTTTCCCCTTTTTCCTCTTCAATTTAAAAAAAAAAAAATTCTTCAGATTTATTGCGTTAGTGGTTCTCTTCTTTACCCGAGTGAAGAGGTAGACTGAAAGAAAAATGCACGGTGTTTGTTGCATGGGGTTTTACTCCTTGAAAGTCTTACTACTCTAATAGCGGGTGACTCATCTAGTTGATTCGAGTCTGAAAATGCTTCGCATCGGAGTTGATGTTCTTTTTCAGGGCTACTCATGCTGTGAGATATCTGTATACATTGAGCGTGACCAGAAATGTTGACAAGACGTCTTGGAAAACACCAGTTGCTGTAAAGCAGCTTCGCTTTGTTCCTCCCAATGCTTTGGCATAGTGGCACAGTTTTGCTTCACAAAGCAGGGCCAATTTACCTGAGACACTCTGGCTGTGCTACAGGCACGTTCTACCTAGCGACAAGATGGCCACCACCACCAGCTTGAACTGTTGTTGCCTTTCCACAGTTCTCTCTAGGATGACACACATTACCTGTTGTGAAGGACAAACAGCTTTAGGCTCTAACTCTGGAGACTGTTGCTGCGTCTCTCAGTTGCATGCCTTATTTATTCTTCAGACTTCTGGGGGGAGCAGAGGGTGTGTTGTTTCTTCCTTTTTTTAATTTCCTTCCAGTTTTTATTTCTTTCATTCCTTTCTTTGCATCTCATCAGTTCTGCTGTGTTCTTTTCGAGAATAGCTGATGAGGGTGGAGTGCAGCTTCATGGAACAGGATCTCTTTCTGGAACAATTATAGTTATTTTAGAACCGTCCACATAAATTACTTAAAATAAGCAACTGAAACAGTTGTCTTTTTAGGCAATTAATCTACCATTTACTAGCTCCAAGCACAGTTTTTTGTAGTTTCTCAGGGTTGTTTTCCATTTAAATGAACTGTCGTTTTGATCATCCACAGATTTTTGTCTTCAAGCAGTAAATATTACCAAAAAATTTCTGACAGTGAATACCATCAACAGATACCGAAGGCTACTAAATTACCTAAGCGTTGCCAAACGGCAGTTAACATTACAGCGCTTTAACTACGGTTTGCTTCTGTTGAACAGAACGCGAGGAAGGCAGAGGCTTCGCAATCCGCTGCCGTGCTGAGCACCAAGACCCTCGCGCCCGCAGCTGGGCACTCGGCGATGGGTGTATTGCCCTTGCTGTTGGCTTTTCCTTCAGGGAGGGCATGCGTTTCTGGTGGGGGCCCCCTGCCTTCTCCTGTGTTCGGTCCCACTGCTGCTTGGTTTTGGGTAAGAACACAAAGGAGTTGACTGGTAAGCCTTTAGGGGGTCTGAAGAATCCTTCTCAGCAGCTGCACGCCCTCTTCCCACTCTTGCACTCTCTTCTGGTTACTTTCTTCAGCCTGTTGCATGTGCGGCTGTGACATACAGGCTGTTGTCCCTGGAACAGGGTGCAGAGATGCATTTGGGGAGCTGCTCCAGGGGAGGAACACAGGAGTGATTCCTGTACAGGAGCATGCAATATACGGTAGCTCACTTTCATGTCATGTCAGAGAGCATCCCACATGGATCCTCTCCTCTCTACCAGCCTTCATGGAGTCATACTAGTTTTTTTTTTAAATATTTTTACTTTAATTTGTTTTATTTTGGGTTTGTGTGTCAAGGTTTTGGTAGCAGGGAGGCCACAGGGGTGGCTTTTTGAGAAGCTGCTAGAAGCTTCCTTATGTCTGATGGAGCCAGTGCCAACCGGCTCCCAGACGGACCCACAGCTGGCCAAGGCTGAGCCCAGCAGTGACAGTGGCAACGCCTTGGGGGTAACAGAGGTAATAAGGGAAAAAAACCCAGCCACCAGAGGGAGGAGTGAGAAGATGTGAGAAACCCCACAGACACCCAGGTCGGTGCAGAAGGAGGGGCAGGAGATGCTCCAGGCGCCGGAGCAGAGATTCCCCTGCGGCCCGTGGGGCAGCCCCTGGGGAGGCAGGCTGTCCCCCTGCAGCCCATGGAGGGATGATGGGGAGCAGAGATTCCCCTGCGGCCCGTGGGGCAGCCCATGGGGAGGCAGGCTGTCCCCCTGCAGCCCAGGGAGGGGTGATGGGGAGCAGAGATTCCCCTGCAGCCCGTGCAGGACCCCACGCCACAGCAGGGGCAGACCCCTGAAGGAGGCTGGGACCCCGTGGGCAGCCCGCGCTGGAGCAGGCTCCTGGCAGG
>VWZZ01004449.1:109662-151040 GCA_013399095.1 Psophia crepitans | reverse complement strand
GTGAGGGGTCCTGCCCTGGGGGGGACGGGGCGGCAGAGACACCGTGGGATGGACTGACTGTAACCCCCATCCCCGTCCCCCTGTGTCGCTGGGGGGGTAGGGAGAGAAATGGGGGTGAAGGGAAGGGAGGGCTGGGGGAGGGGTTTAAGGTTTGGGGTTATTTCTCCCTGCCCTGTGTTTGCTTGGCCATAAATTAGATGAATTCCTCTCTGTGTCTGGGCTGTTCTGCCCGGGACAGTAACTGGTGACTGATCTCTCCCTGTCCCCATCCTGACCCACAGCTGCTCGTTACCCCTTTTCTCCCCTGCCCGGTTAAGGGGGGCAGTGACAGAGTGGCTCTGGGGGCACCCGGACCCCAGCCAGGGTCACCCCACCACGTTAAAAAGCTGGCAGTCCATGTGGCAGAGGTGCAGTCGTACGGAACCCCGGTGTGCAGCAGCCGTGTGTGAAGACAGGCAGCGCCGGCTGCTTTACCTGCTGGTGTTTGGGGCTCTGTGAGCAGCAGGGGAACTGGTCAGCCTGTGACTGCCATTTTTTCCTTCTAACTGTAGAAATTCTTCCTCCAGTGCCTAAGGCAGGAAGGAGAATCCAGAGGCTGATGAACAAGCAGAGGCTACAAACAGGAAAGAAAAGAAGTTCTTCTGGTAGCTGGAGGGTTTGGGGTGTACGAGTTTGGGTGATTTATCGCCCACAAACTATTTCTCAGATTTCCTCCCCCATCCTTTTTTTAAGGGCGTGTAGAAGGAAAGAAAATGAGATTAGGCCAAAGAGATGATTGTGTTTTACTACAGCAGAGGAAGGAACAAATGTCTAGAATTAATAATAAATTGTTGCTTAATGAAGTGCAGAAAGTTAGAATTTATTTTTCAAGACTTTCTTTTGCTTTTAGATAGCATTTTTTTTCTCACTGTGGTATGCATAATCTTCATGTTAATAAGATGCTGGCCGTGCTGTTCATCTCTTTCAGTGTTCAGTCGTGAACATTTGTGTTCCCTGTTCTCAGAAATATGGTGTAATACAGATCACATTTGATCTGTTTTTAATGACCCTTTAATCCACTGTAGGAAACTGAAGTCCACGGTTCTTGCATGTTCAATCAGTTTCTCAGTAAATTTTTAGGAATTTAGTAATGGACAGTGGCAGAGCGCTTCTTTTTGCAATTCCAATATCCAGTTCAACTTTAATTCGTAGTAATTGATGAATTTTTGTACCTTAAATGTTCTGCTGCTTTAAAATTATTCCATTCTTTTTAATTTTTAGTGAAAGCTGTTTCCTGGTGTACGTGATGTAGAAAAGGAAACATGGAACAGGAACAAAGCGTTCCGGGGAAGTGGCACCCATGCCTGACTGGCTGAGGGAGTAGGTCCTCCTCGGTTCTTATCCAAGGACAAGATAGGAAAAGAACAATTTCAAGCTGGAAATAGATCTTGAGGACAGAAGGAACTGATGAGTTAAATCAGTGCTATAAAAATAAAACACGAAACAGAATCAACATTTTCTCTGTCTTCTGGTTGCATTTTTATCATTGAATCTAGTGTTTTCCAGGTTTTGGGGTGGGAGTCAGGAGGGCCAGAGGAGGCGGTGGTGCTGACTTTGCCCTCTGGAAATGGAATAAGAAGTAGTTCCCATGCTTGCTGCCACAAACCTGTGTGATGTTATGACCTGTCCCACTCTACTTTGTTAAAATGCCTCAGCACACCCGTGCCTCAAGCTAGTCCCTTCCCTTCCCTAAACACACAACTAGATTAGAATGCTTTCGCGTTTTTATCTGCAGTATTTAATGAATTTATATACAGGCTGTGAATATCGTGTGTTGTTTTTTTTTTTTCAGAAGACCTTTTCTGGAGGAAAAGCCATTTGTTATGTTCCCCTTCTTCCTACCAGATGTTAATGTAACATAAAAATATCTTCTAAATTATATATAGAAATATGCGCGGTTGAAGTGAATGCATCTAACAGTTACCATCTTTTTTTAACAACACGCAACTTGGTTTTGACTTCAGGGTCTGCTGTGGAAGTGTGTCCTGCAGAACTGGCATTTTGCCCCTAACTTTTAAGGCTGCAAAAATATCCTTGAATTTTAGAGATGTTCTCAAGCCTTCGGGTAGTGATGCCCTTGGGGCATCAAAGTGACACGGCAAAACAAGAAGTGTGTTGAGTTCTGCTGAAACTTTCTGGAGTTTTGTGAAATGAAGAGGCTTGCTTTTGGGTGTCCATGAGAACAACCTTCAAGGGTGGATGTGTACCGGGTGGGGGAAGTCCAGAACTAGAGATCAGGAGAAACCAAGACTTGACAAAAAGCAGTGGCCCGGATGTGGGGAAGGGAGACAGGAGGACATAGGGACAGGGTGGGGAAATTTGTATCATAAAACATCTGTGAACAACTCCTTGGTGTGAAGGACGGCAGCAAAGTTCTAACATGGTGCTCGGTATTGAAAGAAAATACAAAATCTTGTCTCAAGATAGTTTAAGAAGTGATTTATTTTTTCAAAAGCACTGTCCTTGAACCTCACAGGTTAGCTGCACAGATGCTCTGAGATGAGCATCTACCTAGTAAATTCCCAGGTCTTGTAAGAACACATGGGTGGTATGGTATATTCGTGCATATATATAGATATTATATATATGTGTATATATATAAAATAAATTCAGCACTGGACAGATTACCTGGGGGGAGCTGCAGACTTTGTTACTGCAAAAAATGGGGGAGTGGTGGGGACCGTACCACAGGGCTTATTTTGGTTTCCCTGATCCATTTGGCTAGGCTGAAGGAAACAGTTTGCTTCTCATTTGGACCTGTGACTGAGAAAAGCAGCTTCCTGATTTTTGGTTAAGAGTGGATTGAGTTTTTTAATTCCCTGGCATGTCTCTGAAAGGCACTGTGCTCTTCCAGTACTGGGGGTTTAATTGGCTTCTATCAGTGCTTGAGTTCAAAGAGACACCGTCAATTGTGCTGTGCAGTCAGGGACCAAAAGTCCGATGCCTGAAGTACATGGTGTGAGCAGGTGGATTGTTACCTGTGGAAATGGAACGGTTTTCATCGAACGTAGGGAAAGGTGGTGATTTTTTTTCATAGAATCCCAGACCAGTTTGGGTGTGAAGGGACCCCACAGTTCCCACCCCCCCCAGCCCCGGGGGCCCAAAGCCCCATCCAACCTGGCCTTGGGCACTGCCAGGGAGCCAGGGGCAGCCACAGCTTCTTGGGGCACCCTGTGCCAGGGCCTCAGCACCCTCCCAGGGAAGGATTGCTGCCTCCCAGCTCAGCTCCAGCTCCCCTCCTGCAGCTTCAGGCCCTTCCCTTGGCCTGGCCCCCCCTGCCCTGCAACCAGCCCCTCTCCAGCTTTCCTGCAGCCCCTGCAGGCACTGGGAGGGGCTCCAAGGGCTCCCCGCAGCCTTCTCTGCTCCAGGCTGGACAAGCCCAACTCCCTCAGCCTGTCTCCAGAGCAGAGGGGCTCCAGCCTTCGCAGCATCTCCGGGGCCTCCTCTGGACTCGCTCNGCACACTGCCAGCTCATGGTGAGCTTCTCATCACCCAGCACCCCCAAGTCCTTCTCTGTGGGGCTGTTCTCGATCCATTCCCCACCCAGCCTGTAGATGTGCTGGGGATTGCCCCGACCCCCGTGCAGGACCTTGCCCTTGACCTTGTTGAACTCCATGTGGTTCACACAGTCCCACCTCTCCAGCCTGCCCAGGTCCCTCTGGACGCCGTTCCTTCCCTCCAGCATGTTGACCCACAACACAGCTCGGTGTCATCAGCAACTTGCTGAGGGTGCCCTCGATCCCACTGTCTATGTCGCTGACAAAGATGTTAAACAGCGCCGGTCCCAGTACTGAGCCCTGAGGAACGACACTTGTCACTGATGTGACATTGAGCTGTTGACCACAACTCTTTTGAGTGCGACCTTTTGATTTATTTCAGAATAGAAATTCTGGCAGAAAGTCACTGGTCAGCATGCGTCGTTTGAGTTGGTTAGAGATTTATTGTGTGAAGCCTTCTCCAGCGAGATCATGCTTCTGAGTTTGTGGACAGCATCTGTAAACGCTTTTCAAAATGGAGAATGGAATAGTTGCCCCCAGTGTCAGGCGTTTATCCAGTGCATTGGGACACTTTGGGAATGGTGTTGTGCCAAGACTTCCCCCAGGTTAATGCCAGCGTGCTCTGCTTCGCTGCTTCGTAGCCTCTTGTTCTCTGGGATGCTCCAAGATCTCTTTGGAGTTTTGTTAAAATACCTCCTGATTAGCTTTCCCCTGAGCCTTCTCTGGCGTTTCCAGCTAACTGGAAATGAGAAGCATACTTAAAATAAATTAGGAAGACCAAAGCAGGTTCAGAACTAGCATCAGAAGTGGTTTTGTTTGTTTTGTTTTGTTTTGTTTTTTTTTTTTAAATGAAAAATGTGGAGCTTTACTTGTAGTTGTCATCGAGGTTAAGCCCTGTAGGCCGGGGGCAGAGAAATTAGTTGGGTTTTTTAATATGTAAGTTGTGTAAGTGTACATATGCCACGTGCCTGAGTTTCATACCTACAGGCCTATCAACCTGGTACGTATTTGCGGCCTTAGGTGGATATTTAAGGAAAGAATACATCTTTTTGTCAAATTGAACCGTTTCATTCTGTGATTCGCGTATAGCAGCTTCCACCTAAGAAAAATGTGGGTCAGGTGAGTGCATAACCACAGTATTTGGTTGTGGGCCCTTTGTAGCTACGTGTCGGTGTATACACGTACTTGTTTTTCATGAGTGTGAATCTTGGGTCGTGGTTTGAAGTATATTTTCGGTCTGCCTCGTTTCTCCTTGACATCTGTTCCCTTCTCATGAGTTTGCTTCCTACGTAAATTTTAGCTTTTGACACAATCGAAATATGTATGTCGGAGCGAAAAATCTGCTGAAGGCAATTTAGAGTTACTGGAATACATTGCAGTTTATCTGCAGCATGGTCTCAATTGAATGCTGAATTCCTCTTTAATTGCAGCTTTGGCTTAAAAATAAGAAAAGTTACAATATTCCCCATGAGTGCGTTAGGGTAATTTTTGCGTTCGGGAAAGTGAAAACAGTTTGTGTCTCTTCCCTAATTGTTGGTACACATTTGGCCTCCTCTTTCTGGATTTTTTTTCTTGCTTGCATTCTTTTGTGAGAGTTCCAAGTACACATTTTTCACTTCGTTTCCCGTTGCGGATTTTGAAGGACGCGTCGTCCAATGCTGTTGCTAATTTACACTATCTGCATTGAAATTTCCCCTCAAAATAAAAATAAACCTCCTTGTGCTGGGTATTCTGTAACTGCAGTAGTGCTTTTCAGGGTGTTCTTCCTAAATGATACTTGCAAAGCACTTTCCAGCTGATTTCATGAGGAAAATATGTTGACTTGACCCTGCTTATACCCTCCCTTAACTTCTGAAACCATTGCTCCTGAGCCGAGTGTGAGGGGGAGGCGGGCGTATCTCTCCGGTCCTGCGTCGAAGGAGAAGCGATAGCGCGGTCGCAGCTTTGGAACTGAAAACCGTGTTGCTGCAGTTCAGCTTGGGACCTTTCCGCTCTCCGAGAAACGCTCCCGAAGCTGCGGCCCTGCTCCTTTCTGTGAGCTGCTGGCACCGTAAGGGCCATCGTCCGCGTTTGAGCTGTGAAAGATGGCATTGATGCTTTTTAGAAAGAAACAGTGATTAAACTTAATCTCTTTGCCTTTTTGTTCTGTTTTCTGTGTAGATGTCCACACTGAAGCAGTACAAGCAGCACTCGCAAAATACAAAGAGAGGAAAATGCCCATGCCTTCGAAGAGACGGTCTGTTCTCGTGCACTCTTCGGTAGAGACGTACACGCCTCCAGGTACCTCCTGTGTTAACACACGTACATCTTGCCAGGCGAACGCGATAGCAAAACACAAAGAGCAAAAATGCTTTGTTCTGCTAAGTTGTAAGTATGTTGCAATAAACTGCTTGGGTATTCATGGCTGTATGTCCTGCTAATCAGGTGGTGGCTGGATTTGTTCTTTGATGCCTTCCCACCGGATTTGTAGCGTCCGCCGCTGCTGCAGGTCCGCTGGAAAGCAATCACAGAGGGAGCAGTTGCCCGTTCGGCATTAAGTGTGTTCTCTTACGTAACGTCGCGCTTGGAAGGAGATAATCCTGGCGAGCGTGTCAGGGCTGTAAATACCTGATTTCACGTTGCATAAGATTCTTTTTTTGAAGAACTGAAGAAAATGCCAGAGCGTTAAGTTGCTACGTTGGCTTGCAGAACTCTCATCGGATGGTTTCAACTGTGAGCAATTTAAAACGTTCAGAAAACCGTATGCTACGATTGTTCGGGTAGTTTAGGTCAGAACATTGTCTTTAGTTTTTGGGGTTTTTTTTGGGGGGGAAGTAATCTTCCTGTTGTCTCACAATGAATTCTCTAGAGGTTAAGCAAATCTCTCTCCAGATAACATGTTGTGCTAGCAAGCCCAGTGTTTTGGGGCTGGTGTCTTGTATCCAGAGAAAAGGAATTTCCCTAAGCTCTTAATTTTTGAATGATGTGCTCTCTCTTGTCTTTCCTACCGTGGCTCCGGAGCAGAGACACACTGACCTCTAGTGCCCTTCCTCATCGGTTCCAGTTCTCGGTCCCCTGCTGCAGCTCTGCTGTGCTGCTCTCCTGCTTCCTGGGCGACGTTTCTTCTTTCTGCTTTCCCGTTTAAAGGAAATTCCACTTTTCTTTGCTAGTCACACACATTTGTATGTTGGTTTTGTGGGTTCTCTGGTTATTTAATTAGTGTGGTGGGGTGACCCTGGCTGGAGCCCAGGTGCCCCCAGAGCCACTCTGTCACTGCCCCCCTTAACCGGGCAGGGGAGAAAAGGTGGAACGAGCGGCTGTGGGTCAGGATAAGGGCAGGGAGAGATCGATCACCAGTTACTGTCCCGGGCAGAACAGCCCAGACGCAGAGAGGAATTCATCTAATTTATGGCCAAGCAAACACAGGGCAGAGCTGTGAGAAATAAACTCAAGTCTTAAACTTCTCCCCCACCCCTCCCTTCCCTTCACCCCCATTTCTCTCCCTACCCCCCCAGCACCACAGGGGGACGGGGATGGGGGTTACGGTCAGTCCATCCCACGGTGTCTCTGCCGCCCCGTCCCCCTCAGGGCAGGACCCCTCACACTCTGCCCTGCTCCAGCCTGGGGTCCCCCCCACGGCAGACAGTTCCCCCCCAACTGCTCCAGCGGGAGTCCTTCCCAGGGGTGCAGCCCTTCCCCAGCTGCTCCCGTGGGTCCCTCCCCGGGGTGCAGCCCTTCAGGAGCAGCCTGCTCCAGCGGGGGTCCCCCACGGGGTCACCAGTCCTGCAGCAACCCTGCTGCGCTGGGGGCTCCTCTCCCCACGGGGCCACAGGTCCTGCCAGGAGCCTGCTCCAGCGCGGGCTGCCCACGGGGTCCCAGCCTCCTTCAGGGGTCTGCCCCTGCTGCGGCGTGGGGTCCTGCATGGGCTGCAGGGGCATCTCTGCTCCCCATCACCCCTCCCTGGGCTGCAGGGGGACAGCCTGCCTCCCCATGGGCTGCCCCACGGACCGCAAGGGAATCTCTGCTCCGGCGCCTGGAGCATCTCCTGCCCCTCCTTCTGCACCGACCTGGGTGTCTGTGGGGTTTCTCACACCTCTCTCTGGCTGCAAAAGCTCCCGTGGTTGGTTTTCCCTTCTTACCTCTGTTACCCCAGAGGTGCTGCTGCTGTCGTTGCTGGGCTCAGCCTTGGCCAGCGGTGGGTCCGTCCTGGAGCCGGCTGGGGTTGGCTCTGTCAGACACAGGGGAAACCTCCAGCAGCTTCTTGCAGAAGCCACCAGCCCTGTGGCCCACCCCGCCCTGCTACCAAAACCTTGACACACAAACCCAAACCAATCAGTTAATAAATATAAGTTTCTTCTGTAGTCTTACAGATGGTTTGTCATCACCCTTATGTTTTTGCCCAGAAGATCCATTAAGGTATTGTGCATTTTGATCAGCTGCTGCTTCTAGTACTCGTGTACTCGGAAGCCCACGAGGGCAGCCGGTGTAGCAGGGTGGTTATCGCGCTCTTGAGTTCTCTTCATGTGTGTTGGTGTCATGTGTGAAAGATGACGTCGTGAATTCCGTAAAGCGCAATCCTGGAGAAAATTAGTGCGTAGCAGCCGTCTGTGTAGGGGGTCTTTGGGAGAAAGGCCCTGGGGTTTCTGTCTGTGAGTTCAAGGTGGTTCCTTCTCACTCCAAACCGCACTCTGGTAGAACAGTCAGCGGTGCATTTCGTGTAGGGCCACTGTCCTTTTCTCTCGTTCCCCGAGTGTGACAAGTCACTGTGTGCTTGGTGTGAGGCACATCACGACAGGAAAAGAACGTGCCGCTGTTCTGCCTGAGATGTGATGCCCAAAAAATAGCTGGCATCCCGCAGCTCTGCTGCGGGCGGGAGGCAGCTGGGCTTCCCTCTCTGGTTTCAAACCAGAAAGAATGTGCTTACAGGTTTTTTTGGGAGAACCAAAATAGCATTGTCTTTTGAATACCTTTGGGACAGGTCTGAAGCAAGGTCCCTGCGGTTCCAGCAGGGTCTTGGAGGTGGGGGGGAGGTTGAGAGAGTCTATAAATTAAAAATGGAGAGGCTGTGGGTAAAACGTTAGGTTGTGTGAGATAAAAGCCGGTCTGCACACCTTCGCAGGAGCGCCAAGAGCAAGGTGGGGGAGCCCAAGTAACACCCTGCCCCAGCCGCTCCCTCCCGGGGCTGTCCCGGAGCCATCTCCCCGGGGAAGGAGAGGAGGCAGGAACCCACGCTCCGGACTCGGGAGAAGAGTCGCCCCGTCCGGGCCCCTGGCAGGGCTGTACCTGGAGGGCCTCGGCCCTCCTGACCGGGCGTGAAACCCAACAAGAGCAGTCAGCGTCACTGATGGGGATGCCCCGGAGGGGTGTGGGACATGTTATGGGATAACGGGAAAAAGTGTTTGGGGATGACATGGGACTGGTTATGGGATGTTTGGGTGAGGAACCGCAGACGAGAAAGGGGGTAGATTGAGGTGATTTGGGGAGGAAGGAGGGACAAGAAGGGCTGGTCCTGTATAAACAGTATGTTTGCCTGGCCGTGCCCTGCACCTGACCTGCAGTCTGGCCTCTCCTCCTGCTGTTCTCCTTTCCAAACACCTCTCGGGCGAGGGACCCTACGTTAGGTGTGCGCGGAGTGCCTGAGTCAGTCCGTCTGTATGGGCTCATGGAGCAGGACTGCAGCCTCAGGCTCGTACATAGAGTTGCCAGCAACTGGGGAGACTGGTGTCCAAGGAGAGCGACCCGGCAGAGCGAGGGGAGCGACCCATGTTGTACATGTGTATGTGTGCACACGCGTGTGCGTGTGTGCCCTCCGTCCTGCTCAGCCGGAGTGGGGAGCGGGGTGAGACCGTGGATGTGCCCGTGCTTGTGCGAGCGGTTTGGTGTGTTTGTGCTGCTGAAGAGTGTCGTCTTCTACTGTGCCTGCCCGAGGGCTGAGCGGAGAAGACAAGTACACTCGCGTGGGGCTCTGGCAGGGTACAGAAGCACCGTAACTGATCGGTTCTGAAAGAAGACTGAAGTGTCTCGGATCTGTCACGTTGCTTCTAAGAGAAGGCAGCTTGTAAGAGAAGGGCCACTGGGTGAATATCATGGTGAATATCGTGGGAGATCAGGCCGTTCAGAGATGTTCTTGCCTCAGCTTTATCGATTCACAAAAATAATTGTCTTTTTATAGGCCTGCCTTTATTTGCAAAGTTAGCTCAGCAAGAAAGAGCTGAAACTGCGAAAAACCTGGGTAGTGCTGGAGCATCTGGTTTTGTTGTCACAAGCCATTAGACCGCTTCCTTAAAATCTTTGTGTTGGCAGAAGTTAATGCCTTTCAAACCAGGCTTTCTTAATGACTGACATTTTGTTACAAACAGTTACCATCGGTCACCAGGAAGGAAGCGTCGGATCCTAGTCACGTTAAGTTCAAAACCAGCTCCTGGCCGGCAGTACTGGCGCTGCTTTCATCAGCCGTCCTTCCCAAACATCTGTAACATACTTTTGTTTTCATCCCATCAAGTCCCTCATCCATCCCACGTGGGTTTCACATGATCAGAACACGAGCTGGAGCCTTGATGGAAGTTCGGTCCAAAGGGTGGTGGTTTCTGTGGCTGCCTTGGGTCAGCTCCCAACCAGGAAGAGCTGGAAGCCAAGTACATAGCGTTCCGCTCGCAGCACGCCCAGAGCCACGCGTTAACTCCTGCGGTGGCCGCAGAGCTAGTTACGGATCTCACCTTCCTGCTTCTCTGTTGTAATTATGCCTTGGCACTAAAACGGTTTCACTGCGGATCTCGGTTTTATACGCAGTTAATGTTTTGTATGTGAAGTGAGTGATTGTTCCCCCTCTGTCTCTGTAAGACATCTGAAAGCTTAGAAATTTTGGAGAGGCTTCGCTAAACTTGTATGTAGTTACTCTGGAGTGTTGGTAGATCGCAAATGTGATGTGGTGGTGTGGTTTGGTTTGGTTTTACTGTTTTTTGGTTTGGTTTTTTTTTTCTGAAACCTGACTGACTGTAATCCTGTCTTGTTCCATATTCCTGGAGTTGTTTATTTTTGCTTTCTGCCTAAAAGAAAAGGAAGGTCGCACGCGCTGAGGGGCAGGTTTGGCTCCTCTCCGGGAGCAGATGGGGTCAGCAGCCAAAATCCACAGCCGTGGCAGTCACCCAGAAATCCTGTACCAGACACGGACCCAGGGATGGTGACCCACCACAGCTCTATCTTCTCAAAGATCGATTGTCTATTTTCATTCAAAATCGTCATGTTTGATTAGGGACGGTCAAGCGATGGAGAGGTCGGTGATTTTAACTATGCAAATGATGTCGAGTTAAACAGGCTGCTTATGAACTGAGTTCTGATTTTGGGGGTTTAAACTGTTTAAGAGAATTTATTCTGAAGCTTTTGGAAACACACCTTCTTGAAAAGCAGAAAATTAGACACCTGGTAACTGAAATTTGTTGCCAAAAATGAGAAAAATATTTTTTTCACATGGATTCAACAAAATTTCTCTGGAATTGTATATAGCTGAACAGTCATGTCTTCAGCGGATTTATAAAGAAAGCCAAAATTCAGGCTGCAGAATTTCTGATGTAACCCACCCCACTATCACCCAGGATACCCTGTTGGGAAGGGACTCTCAAGTGTAGTACCGAACACCCAATCTTTTTCAGAAGCAATTTTTCCACCCTTTTCTGACCTCTTAATTGGCCTGGCCATCACGTGGGGCTCTTCGCAACCGACGTGGTGTGAACTTGGTTGGTATATCGGCAGTGCGGTGCTTTAGGGGCTTTCCTTAATTGCCCGGGGGTTGCGGCATATAAGGATCAAGTTTTCAAACCACAGCAGTCTCTTTAGGAGGGCAAGATTATTTTCTTTTTTTCTGTAACAAAAGTTTCTCTTTTTCACTCAAACCCAACAGGGATGTACTTTCTTGATATTTAGTAAGATCTTTTTATTTGTTATTGAGTGGCTAATAGAAGTGGAAAGATTGAGTGCCAAAGGGAAACTTCTGGGAAGCTGTAAATAACTGAATGGTAATTAAAGTAGGACCCCTTTATCAGACTTCTAGCAGGTACATCTGTGTAGTGCTCATTAATATCAGTTTATGTGGTTAATGTACGGGCTTTTAAATTCCCTTTACTTCTTAAATTAATGAAATTACTCTTTCATTGAACTTTATAGCACTGTGCTTTTCTTAGTAATTCTCAAAGAAAAACTGTCGATCAAAAAGTGGAACAAGTTCCCCCCCCAAAAATAAAAAGAAAATATCCAACTAAAAATGTAACAGAATTTATTCCGGTTTACCTGTGCGGAACAGAAATAAATACTTTTTCAGAAGAATAGGTACGATGTGCTCGCTGAGAATGGCTAGTGACTGTGTGAGGTACCTTAGGCGGAAGGCTTTTTTGAGTCTTAGGTCATTCCAGATACAGGAGGTAAATGAAACTTTGCTTCAAGTGCGTTCTAGCCGTAATGTGTAGAAGCTGTTGCATTAACTTGACAAATGACAATGAGCAGGATTTGTGCATGTGGATGTACCATTTGCTTAATACGTACATCTCATGTGTAGCACATGAGACCGCTGCGTGAAGAACATGGAAAAAAACTTCATGTTCCCGTCTGTTGGGTCATTCCCACATTACATGCCTGTCATCGTTATTTTAATCACAGACACATCGTCAGCATCAGAAGATGAGGGCTCGTTACGTCGGCAAGGGCGGATCACCTCCACTCCGTTCCAGAGCCATTCCAACGTAGAGCCCTGGCTTAACCGGGTTATTCAGGGCTCCTCCACCTCATCCTCTGCATCCTCCACTTCATCTCATCCAGGAGGGAAACCTGCTGCTGCTTCCAATACTGCTACTGCCACCGCTGCTGCCACTGTGCTTGCAGATCTCATGGCACACACCCAGCTAGGTCAGTAAAGAACTGCCCGCGTGGTTGGAATAAGCTCACGTTAAAAATCCCAAAGCAGGGCTAAACACAAAAGTCTTCACCAGAAGATAGCTGTAAATAGCCTTAAAATGTACGATCCGCAGACCAGGTATGTATGACATGTATGTATTTGATTTAAACGAAAGCGGTTGTTCATGAGATCTGAATGTGCGTTCTTCTTGGTGAAATGCTTGACTTATCAAGAGACCAAGGTTTGCTGGATTCAAAAGCAGGATTTCAGAGGGATCGTATTTTTGGTGCATGCTTTCTGATCTACGTGTATTTACCCTAGACAACATCAGGTTATGGATTTCAAAGGCAGCACCATTGGTAAGCACCCAAAAGACTAGAAAAACATCCAGAATCTTCTGGAAATTTATGAAATCAGAGTTACTGACAAAGCTAGATTTCAAGCTCAAATGTCATTTATTTTTTTTTCTTTAAGTAAAATTTAAGTCATGAATAATCCTTTATTGTGAAACTAGAATGAAAATGTAGAAGTGCTGGTGAGCCAAAATGTAAATGTGAGTTTTGTCTCAGTCTGAAGGTCCAGAACATCAGGTTGCTTTATTTGTCCTAAAATGCAGAGCACTGATCTTGTGCTTCTGGAAGATTTGGTCGGGAGGGAGAAAGGCAGTCTCCTCCACCACAGGAATAATTTTTACAATGTTTTTGTAAGTGAAGGTTGATAGTGGATTTATGTGTGCAGCTGGTCTTCACAAATGTTAAACAATGGGAAAGGACCTAGAGGAGAAACAATAACTTTGTATTTCAAATAATTTTCACCCCAAAGTGATTTAGACAAATGCAATGAAGAATGTTGTTTGTATTTCACCTATGGGCTGCAGCGTGAAGGTCTTGTGCTGCTGGTGCCATGCGGTAGGCATCACCTATATTGTTTCTGGATGTGTCAGTAGGGTGCTACAACTGCCAAAACCTTACCTGCCCTTCTGTCTATCTGTGCCTGTGTGTCTGCACAGACGTTTTTTTCTGTTTCGTTAGAGAGAACAGGTTAGGTCAGATGAGGAGAACGTGTTAAAACACATCGAAGTGCTTTAGCTTTCACTGAGCATACAGGCTTCTGCCTACTTTGAGGTGTCAGTTAACACGGTAATTTAAGGCACAAATATATTTCACAAATACCTGTTCATTCAGCGGGTATAGCTGTTGCCTTCAGATTTTGTTGAAAGCCCGGTGACGTGTCCTTCAGACTTCTCTGTTCGGATGACACGAACGGTTCACGGTTCTCTTTGGCGTGAGCAACTGTTCCTGAGAGGGTCGATCTCTTGAGTTCCTTCTGCCTTACACTCAACCTTAGAGTAGCTGCAGGCTTCCAAATGCACCCAGTGCTTCTGGTTTGTGACCAGGAGTTTTACCTCTTCAGATTCCTACAGCACATTATGAAACAGGGAAAGGAGGACGAACAAGCCAGAGGCTCTCTGGAAGAGGATCCTCCACGTCTCCTCCATGGCTTGGGTACTGACAGAAACGGGGATTGACTCTTTCTGCCGTGACTGGCATCCCAGTTCTCACAGGGTGGGCTGTTTTCTGCAAGTGGAGCCAAGGTGGGAAGAGGCAGTAGCTTGCTTTGTGTTCTGGGAGATGCCTGAGAGCCCAGGACGGGTTGTCTATCTCTTTCCTACTTGCTGTTGCTCCCCCCTCTGTGTCGCCTGGCGATCTCTCCACCGCAGAAGCCAAGTACGGAGAGGAATTATTCTATCTAAGCTTTTACAAGGCAAAACGTTTTTCCCCAAGCCTGCTTAGTGCTGTTCCCTTTGAAAGCTCCTGCGTGCTGAAATGTTGCGTTTGATTTTGTGTGGTACAGAGTTACGGGCAGCATTTGGCGTTGTTCATTTTCCTGCGCTTCATCAGTTCTTCGTCCATAAACGTAGTCAGAAAGATGTGCCTCTTGAGTTAACTTCTGTGGCGTTATTGCTAGCGAAACGTTCCTGTCTGTACAAAATATACCCATCTTACTGCCTTCAAAGAAATCTGAAGGTTCATCTTCCCATTTTCAAGCTTATTTATAATGAGAAATTTGCAATTATTTCTTTTTTTAATTAGTGGATGTAAATAAGATGGAATATGACTGCACCTGGCTGTGAGGGCATTCTGGATATCACATTGTGGATTTATAGGAATCAGGTTTAACTCCTTAAAATTAACAAAAAACTTGGAAGGTTAGCCATAATTGTAAGTGAAATTCTTAAATTGTAAGATGAAATTGTTACGTGACTGTAAAAACTTATAAAATACACAAAATGTAGCACATTATGATACTGTTATGTCTAATATCTCACGCCATGTAAATACAGATTAAATCTTACAGCTGACTTCTTAAGACCTATCGGTCAGGACTATTCAATCGTCAAAATTGTGTGCAAAGTCAAGCCCTTACTGACAGTTCAAAGTCCACCTTTTAAGCAGCTAAATTACATGTGGGCCCACATAGAATCATGGGATGGTTTGGATGGGAAGGGACCTCACAGCCCATCTAGTTCCAACCCCCTGCCATGGGCAAGGACACCCCCCACCAGCCCAGGGGGCCCAAAGCCCCATCCAACCTGGCCTTGGGCACTGCCAGGGAGCCAGGCGCAGCCACAGCTTCTCGGGGCACCCTGTGCCAGGGCCTCAGCACCCTCCCAGGGAAGGATTGCTGCCTCCCAGCTCAGCTCCAGCTCCCCTCCTGCAGTTTCAGGCCCTTCCCCTTGGCCTGGCCCTCCCTGCCCTGCAACCAGCCCCTCTCCAGCTTTCCTGCAGCCCCTGCAGGCCCTGGGAGGGGCTCCAAGGGCTCCCCGCAGCCTTCTCTGCTCCAGGCTGGACAAGCCCAACTCCCTCAGCCTGTCTCCAGAGCAGAGGGGCTCCAGCCCTCACAGCATCTCCGGGGCCTCCTCTGGACTCGCTCCAGCAGCTCCATGTTTTTCCTGTGCTGGGGCTCCCCGCGCTGGAGGCAGCACTGCAGGGGGGTCTCAGCAGAGCGGGGCAGAGGGGCAGAATCCCCTCCCTGGCCCTGCTGGCCACACTGGGTTGGATGCAGCCCAGGACACAGGTGGCTTTCTGGGCTGCCAGAGCACACTGCCGGCTCATGGTGAGCTTCTCATGCAGTGATGTGATTTGAAATGTCGTTCATGGGAACTAAATAAGCAATTACAGTATTTAGGAGGAAGGAAGCTCAGGGATCATTAAAAGCTGATCTAAAAATATTCGGAAAGTTAGGCTTTCTAGTGCCTTTGACAAAAAAATAAACGTCCTTTTGCGTAAGAATAATCTTCCTCCTTTCTGAAATTCTTGCCATGTTCCATCAGGTTTCATTTCTACCTTGGTAATGTTCATGCGTGTCCAAAAACAATCCATTCCTGGGTTTTTGTGTTTGCCTGTAGTGTTCCTTGCTCACAGGAATATGACAACTTGCTCAGTTCTCAGATTGCAGATGTTTTCGATTAACAATGAATATTGGTGTACTTTCATAAAAGGACCATTTTGTTTTGTATTTCAGACTCTGCCGCACTGAAATATTCGGTGTTTTGAGTATGTGCTGACTAACTTTGCAGTTTTGGGATGTTGGAGAATTTAAATCCAGCAGATCATTCCCTTGCAGCTCATCTGCTCCAGCTTGCGTTTTCAACGCTGAGATCCTGCTGAATTCCCAAGTAGCAGCCTGCGGTGTTGGAAGTGCGAGGTTCCAGTATTTAATAAAATCCGATAGCAGTATGCGTTATGCAGGTGTTTGTCTATCAGCTGTAAAAGCAAGGACAAGGCCCACGTATTGTTTGGGACCCTTTTATTTTTTCTTTGAGCATAATATTTTCTTTAACATGAGCAAGGTGAGCGCTCTGTCTAGGTTGTTGGGGTTTTTTCAAGGTCACCATTTCAGCCGTGGAGTGTTTCCCAAGTTAGCTTTTGTTGGAGTCACTGGAAACATGGATTGGCATGGTGTTTGACCCACTGGTTATTGGAAGTCTGAAAAGCAGAATCCCTTTTGCTGAGGGAGAGCAGGTGCTTTGAAGTGCTGTGGCTCTGCGAGCAGTTGTCTAGGGGTTGGAGGAGGAGTGAGGTGTTTTAGGAACAGTTTCAAAGAGTTTATTGAAGAGGAAACAGGGGAATGAAGTAGTGGCGTGTGGATCCGATTCTGTGTTCTGGCTGGGCTGGTGCGCTCTTGGTTGGGTTTTTGGGTTTGGGTTTTGGGGCCGGGGTTGGTTTTTTGTTTTGGTTGGTTGGTTGGGGGTTTTGTTTTTTATTGTTCCAATACAATTTAATAAACTTCTAAATGTTTGTTTTGGTTAAGTGGTTTCCTGGAGACAAAGCAACCACACACAGCCATCTCTAGGTCTGACCCGACCTCCTGCTAGGTAGGGACTTTCCTAAAGTGTTTGAATCTTCAACCTAAGATTCCTCCACAGAGACTACTGTCTCCGATGCCTAGCTTGTATTTTCTGTATCGTAACCCATACGTTCTTTCTTGGGCCACCGCTCTCTTTGGCATTTATCTCTGTCTTCTAATCACTGATGGAAAGGTCCTTCAGTCTAAGTCCAATTAACTTCATTCCTAAAGTCACAAGTCTGTTCAAGCTCTTTTTTTTTATTTCTTTTTTTTTCTTTTGCCTGCTCACCCCTTCTCTTTCTCTGCTTTGCCACAGTATCTCGAGATGATACAGACTAATGTCATGGATTCTCATGGACCTAAATTAATGAAATGCCTAAATAATTAATGAAGCTAATGTGATTTTTATCTGAGCATAAATCCTGAAAATTGAATTTCTTCCTTCTACATGCGCGGAAGGAATTCTGCCTTCTCGAGGCGGATTTGGGCGTGTTCTCTGCTGCCTGTGAGATGAAGTGGCTGTGGGCGGCAGAGTGGTGTAAGGACCCCTGCCGCTGCCGTTTCCTGCTGTGCGAGGGATGCTGCTGTGTGTGAAACTTGGCTCCGAGGTGCTCGTAAGATACATGAATGCTGTAGATTGGCACCTCCGTATGGAGCTAATTTTTGTGCTTGTTTTCAGTTGGGAGCGATGGTTAATGGGCTTTTTGTTTCTTTTCTGAGCCTTCTCATTTTGTGTCTGATTTCTTTGAGCTGCTCCGGAGTACGCAGCTCTTCCGTAAACGTTTCCAAATAGCTCCTTCCTTCTATTATTTCTGAGCCTCTAATTGCAGAGCTTTTGTCTTTCAAATATCAGCCTCGTGCGTGTAGGCGGAAGGTTGTTGCTTCCCATCAGGAATAAACATGGCTGCTGGCCCGTATCGGCACCAGGCCCAGGGCATGTGTCAGTCCCTCTTGCCCTCTCTCATTCACTACATTGGTACCTACGTGTGCGTCACTCAGAGCGCACGATTTGAGTCACCTCGATGTTTAGTGGTGACAGCTTCATCTGTGGGAGTGCCACTTGGGGGCCTTCCCCTGACGAAGCCGCGCTGCTGGTACATCCCTGATGGTGGTTCTTGCTGGCGCGGGCAAGAAGCGGAAGCTTTCAGCCGTTGCAGGTCGCTGCAGGGTTGGTCAGCTGAGAAGCGTGGGCTGGTGGGCTCACGCTGCCCTTCGGGAACCAGGTACGTGGGACTCTGTGTCCTTTGCCATGATTATTTGTGTGCTGTGCAAAGTCCATCAGCTCCGGAGATTGGTGAACAGAGCTACGAGCGCCCGTTACCCTAGTGCTTCTCACGCCCTCAGACCGGGTGGGGTGAAGTACGTATTTCCCAGCACTGCCCTGGTCTCCAGGTGCTTTGAGCCCTTTCTGCAGAGCCCGGGGCAGGCTGAGGTCCTTGGAGGGGTATGGCCGCAGAGCTGCGTGACCCAGCAGCACGGCACCGCGTTCTGAAGCGCGTTCCTGTTGCACTCCTGTTCTTCTGAATATTTCAAGCCTCCGATTTTTGTTTTTCTGTACTTGGACCCTTCTAACAGATCCTGCCATTTCCTGACCTGTGGTTCCATTTAAACCCGTTCCATAATCGAGGTGACGATTCTGGAGTGATTATATTCCCGGAGCATTGTTCTGCAGCACAGAAACGTGGTGCAGCTCCAGGCAAAGCAGGCTTTTGCCTCGAGGTTGTTACGCGACGGTTCTCAAGCCCCTGTGAGCATAATGCGGAGTTGAGGATTGCCCTGTTTTCCCTATATAAATGTATATTATAAAACATTCAGGTATTTACTGCTTGTAGCGCACACCACTGAAACGAAACTGCGTGTTGTGTCCAGCCAAAACAGACTGCGTCGTGCTCCAGAAACCCGGTGCTGAACTTGTCTGTCGAGCCATGTGTGTGTACCATTGGCATCTCCATCGCAGGTTTGCTGAGCGCTACAGGCGTTCCAGCTGTGCGCGTCGGGGGGGGTGCCCCAGAGAAGAGCATACTCTGTCTGTACCACAACATCAACAGGAAGCTTCTGCCTACAGTAACAGTCTCCTAATGATAAAAACAGGCGATAAGGAAAGCTGCTGAAGGAAAACCTTGGCTGGTCTTCCAAATGGCAGGGGACAGGTTTTCAAGGCAGCAGTTGCTTTCTGCCAGGCAACCTCTCATCCCTCTGCGTCCGTCCTCCAGACGTGTTCAGGCCTAAGTGCGCTGTCTCTGCTACCTTAAATCTTCATCTGTGTCTGTCAACAGAAGCCCTCTTCGAGCCTGCAGAATGTAGTTCATGTTATCCTGGGGCAGGAGTTCCCTTCTTTTCGCCTTGTGCTTTTGTCCCTTTCTTGTCCTGTGGCACCTAGACTAGTCATCCCAGCTTTGTGGTGACCTTTGGGTGCCTGTATTTGTTCTGGGAAATGTGAGACAGGCTTTCTTTGCAGACTTGTGATGTATACACATAGTGAAACTCCTTGCTTTCGCCTTGAAGTGGCAGAGTGACCCACCAGTCTACTTATCAGAATCTGTTTGGGTCCATTTGAAAGCTGGAAGAGCTCCTCTCCGCCTTGGAGAGACATGACGGTTCCTTTCAGGGCTTACCCTCTGTCTAGATTTTGGTTACAGTTTGCTTAGAGAAATCAGAGGTTTTTTTAAAAAACATGAGAAAACAGCAAGAATGCTGTAAGAAGCAACTTTGGTTTGTGATGATGACTGATAAGCTCCCATGTCTGTCTCCCGTTTCTGCAGATAACCACTCTGCGCCTCCAGATGTGACCACTGGCCTGGTGGAACATCTCCATCACGAGCGTCCGCAGGTAGCATCAGTGCGAGGAGTTCCCAGAGGCTACAGCAGCAGCATTTTGGAAACCGCAGATGGTGATTGTATTACATAAACCTCCAACCTTTCAATGTCTGTCCCTTTTGCTGACTAAGCTAATGCAGAGCAGAGCTTGGGACCCATCGCATGCTGTGCCTGCTCTCTCCAAGGCCTGGCAGGAGTGTGGTGCATCTGTCGGTCTGCTGCCGGAGAGGGGACTGGCCTGCATGTCCCATGTTCTGCTGGTGGGACTCATGTCCCCGTTTCTGTAGATTTCTATAGTAAAAAGCCCTTTAGTCACAAGTCTTAATTTTATATTGCCCCAGCACCTTAAATTTCAATAAACACACATATTTATATTTAGTTTTAAATAAATATATCACACACACAAACAAAAATCAGCATTCAACATGGTTTTTTGCTGTGATTATTTTTTGCTGGCCCTGTAAAATATCGAACGATTCACTTGTTTTCCCAAGCATTCTCACGCTTTCAGAACTGAGTGAACGTTAAGACGTAGCAAATACCCAGACTCTTGAAAAAAACAACATTCTTCAGGTTTGTGTGGGACTCTGATGAAGGAGTCAGCAGTTTGAAAAGCTGAGTTGAAGTGTGCTGTGCATCAGCCAGGTAGCTGGGGAGCAGCGCTGTTCTACAGCAAAGAAATCCATGGCTGAAACTTACTGATTAAAGCTGCTGCTTTCCAAATGAGCTGCTCGCCTGGAACGACTCCTGCACCTGAAAGCTGCGCCGAGCTTAGCGCAGTGTTGGCAGCGATGTGGCAGCATGTGTTTCGCTGTGCGTTTATTAGTACGTGGTGTTAACTGTAATAAATCTTCTCTGTTCGGCAGGTGTCCCAGTGAACAGCAGAGTGTCCTCCAAAATCCAGCAGCTTCTAAATACCTTGAAAAGACCAAAGCGACCACCCTTGAAAGAGTTTTTTGTTGATGATTTTGAAGAACTGCTAGAAGGTTAATTTTTTTTCAAAGACATTTTCCCACTCTTTGTGTCAGCAGCTCACGAAAGAGCTGATGCTTCGTAGCAATTTTTGTTTTCTCTTCCTCTTCCTCTTCCCAACAGAAAACAGATTATGGTAGAGTTGTTAGGCAGGAGAGGGAAGGGTCATGTGCTATCACAAGTGAAACTCAATCTTCCACTCAACCCTCCTGCTCAGGGTACTTGTTCTCCCCTCCCTCGCTTTGGAAACTCTTCCGATTCAGCCCAGTTCGGACCAGTGTGACGAGCCAGTGAATGCTGAAGGCAGCAGTGATTTACAGATACTCAGAGAAATTCTAGTCGCGTCTTTGTCAAGAAATAATTGGTGCATGCAGAAATTGTCACGCTTGGTAACGGCCCTACCGTTGCTGTTTGCCTCAGAGATTCTAAACTCTGCCCTGTGGTAATCAGCGAATTTACAGAGGGTGCTCTTTGGAGTAAGCCAGAGCACAGCCTAGGTGTATCTCGTGGTGCAGTGGACCCCTGGAAGCCTCTGACCGACCTCCTGTTCAAGGTCTGACTGTGTCAGGCTGCTCAGGGCCGTGTCTGGTCTGGTTCTGAGCATCTCCAAACCTGGAGATTCCCTGGCCTCTCTGGCTGCTCACACTCAGCTGCTTGGCCACAAGCACCCCCACATCCTCACCTGAAAAGCTGCTCTGTAGCTGGTCAGTGCCCAAATGTAGTTAGATGAAAAAAAAATATTACTTGCTAGGGCCTGGGACTTATTCTGATAATCTTGTTAGCATGCATGTTAATATCCTCTTCATTATTTTAGGGGCTCAGAGGAATTAAATGCATTGAGTGCACTGTGCGATATGTCATTCTGTGCCCTGGGTGACAGGACAGTGCTTGCACATCCTTGCCGACACTGCTCAGCTGAGACCCGCTGTTGTCTTCTCTGTATGCGTGTGTCCAGGCAGAAGGAATAGTGTCTCTCAAAGAATGGAACGTTGCTAGCAACATGTAGCTGCCTTTAAAACCTGCTGCATCAGCTAATTTTGGCATATGGTTTTTTGGTTCTGTTCTCTTAGTGTTAAAGATGAAATGAAAATTTTGGTCTCTGACATTTTTGAGCAGCTGCTGCTAGATGCCCTGTATAGAATCACAGAATCACTGGGGCTGGAAGAGACCTCCAGGACCATCTAGGTCAACCATCCCCTCCCCACCTATTCCCCACTAACCCATGTCCCTAAGTACCACATCCAACCTTTCCTTAAACACCCCCAGGGACGGGGACTCCCCCCCTCCCTGGGCAACCCGTTCCAATGCCCGACCACCCTTTCCGAGATGAAATTTCTCCTCATCTCCAACCTGAACCTCCCCTGGCGCAACTTGCAGCCGTTCCCCCTTGTCCTGTCACTGGTTATCTGCGAGAAGAGGCCGACCCCCAGCTCACCACAATTTCCTTTCAGGGAGTTGTAGAGGGCAAAAAGGTCTGCCCTGAGCCTCCTCTTCTCCAGACTGAACAGTCCCAGTTCCCTCAGCCGCCCCCATCAGACCTGTGCTCCAGCCCCTTCCCCACCCCATTGCCCTTCTCTGGACACGCTCCAGCCCCTCCATGTCCTTCTGGTGCTGAGGGGCCCAAAACTGGACACAGCACTTGTGGTGCGGCCTCCCCAGAGCCCAGTGCACGGAAACGATCACCTCCCTGCTCCTGCTGGCCACCCCACCCCTGACACCAGCCAGGATGCCGTTGGCCCCCTTGGCCACCTGGGCACACTGCTGGCTCATGTCCAGGCTAGTGTCAACCAACACCCCCAGGTCCTTTTCCTCTGCACAGCTTTCCAGCCACCCCGCCCCCAGCCTGTAGCGCTGCCTGGGGTTGTTGTGGCCAAAGTGCAGGACCCGGCACTTTGCCACATTAAACCTCATCCCGTTGGCCTCTGCCCAGCAATCCAACATGTCCAGGTCCCTCTGCAGAGCCATCCTACCCTCCGGCAGATCGACACTTCCCCCCAGCTTGGTGTCATCTGCAAACTTACTGAGGGTGCACTCAATTCCCTCATCCAAATCATCAACAAAGATATTAAAGAGAATTTTATTTTTTATTATTTGTTTGATGCTTTAAGATACGTAGTGATGGTGGTTCTAGTCTTTCGCTGAAGATTTTTCAGGCAAACATTTGCTGAGGAGCCTGTACATCATTGTGGAGAGCAGAGCACATCGCTTTGAGCTGTTGGTTCCAGTCGCTGCATAGATCTGTTAGCTAAATCCAGCTGTGGCTTTGTTTCGCTAACCAAGGTCAAGATCCTTGAGCAGCTTGCGGCAGGATTTGAACAGCAGACTACTCAGCAAGCAAATGGCGTACAGACCCCGCAGCGTGCCACTGTTAAGAGCGATGGTTCGGAAATCAAACAAAACACTCTGTGACCGATAGGTTTTAGTTGTAGATAATCCATACCAGGAGCATTTCATCTGGCTTTTTTTTTTTTTTTTTGTTTAAGTATATATTATTATAGAAGCACAATGTTGTTCTTCATCTTGAGAATTTGGTGCAGCAAAGATAAATGTCCGATTGTCACTGATATGATACTCTGATAACGCTTCTTGGCTTGGTGGAGGCTTTCACTTAAAGAGCTGTGCTGGGCAACTGGCAGAAAATCCCATCTTCCCAAAGCAGCAAAACACAGTGAACTAGGGATTCAGATTCTGGTCCTGTGGCCAGGTCCTTTGAATAATCACAGAATCCCAGACTGGTGTCGATTGGAAGGGACCTCACAGCCCATCTAGTTCCACCCCCCTGCCATGGGCAGGGACACCCCCCACCAGCCCAGGCTGCCCAAAGCCCCATCCAACCTGGCCTTGGACACTGCCAGGGATCCAGGGGCAGCCACAGCTTCTCGGGGCACCCTGTGCCAGGGCCTCAGCACCTTCCCAGGGAAGGATTGCTGCCTCACAGCTCAGCTCCAGCTCCCCTCTGTTAGTATAAACCCATCCTCTTGCCCGCCTTCCCCCCTTGTAATGTGGAATCCACACTCCAAATTGATGGTAATTATTTTTTGTAAAGCCAGCAGATGATTAGCATAGCATCATCCTAAGGCAGAGGAGAAGTAGTGATAGCTGTGAGGAAGAGGAAGGTGAGAACGGATTGTAGAACAGTCGATTAAGTGTAACTTACACGTTTTTACTGTGCTCTGGTTTTAGTGCAACAGCCTGACCCGAATCAACCAAAGCCCGAAGGAAATCAAATGAACGCACTCAAAGGCGAGCCCTTGGGGGTGGTGACCAACTGGCCGCCTTCTCTGCTGGCTGCCCTGCAGCGCTGGGGCACCACCCAGCCGAAGACCCCTTGTCTAACGGCGCTGGATACCACCGGGAAGGCTGTTTATACGCTGACCTACGGTAGGTGTTGGTGGTACGTGTTGTGGGACGGACAGTTTGCTTTACGGAGGGGACTGGTTGCACAAAGTGGATGCTTTGAGATCGCTCTTTGAATGCAAATTAGGAATTCAGTGTATAGGGCAAAGGTTTGAAAGTTACCGAAGGGGAAGTTTATGCAGTATAGATTCTTTACAAGTGGCTGTCTGTAAATTTGAAAGAATTGTGGTGGGTTTTTTTCTCTTAAAAGAACACTGAAATAGCCTGGTGTAAAACAGGAGGAAGAAACAGATGACTAGTAACGCACCCCTCCGACTCCCGGAGCAGATATTAAATTTTAGCATGTTCTTGCACATCCTTATGGGGAAGACTTGGACTTCAGGAGCCTGCTGAGGATGTTATTGTGGGAAGTGAAATTTGCCTCTATCAATGAACTAGAAGTATTATAGCCACTGCATTTTTGGGGAAGATAATTGTCCCCCTCAGGGCAGCTAACTGCAGCATTTCATTGCAGAGTATGGGAGTGTTAAACTCTCGTGTTCGTGTTCTTATAGAGCTTACAGGAAACGGAGCTGAGCAGCAGCGTTAGTTTCAGTAGTTTGCGGTGTAGCTTTGAGAATTGTTTAGAATATCGTGTTTAGTTTTACCTTTAAAAAAAGGAAAGGAAAACTAGCAGGCCAAGCTCTAAATTGTACATGGACACTGCTGGCTGCACTGAGTGGCCGGGTCTGTAAAGAACTGCCTGTTCGATGTACTTACATCATGGAATCACAGTCACAGATCTGTAGGGGTGGGAAGGGACCTCCCAGCCACCCCCTGCCATGGGCAGGGTCACCCCCCACCAGCCCAGGCTGCCCAAAGCCCCATCGAGCCTGCCCTTGGACACTGCCAGGGGTCCAGGGGCAGCCACAGCTTCTCGGGGCACCCTCAGCTTCTCGGGGCCCCCTGTGCCAGCGCCTCAGCACCCTCCCAGGGAAGGATTGCTGCCTCCCAGCTCAGCTCCAGCTCCCCTCCTGCAGCTTCAGGCCCTTCCCCTTGGCCTGGCCCTCCCTGCCCTGCAACCAGCCCCTCTCCAGCTTTCCTGCAGCCCCTGCAGGCCCTGGGAGGGGCTCCAAGGGCTCCCCGCAGCCTTCTCTGCTCCAGGCTGGACAAGCCCAACTCCCTCAGCCTGTCTCCAGAGCAGAGGGGCTCCAGCCCTCGCAGCATCTCCAGGGCCTCCTCTGGACTTGCTCCAGCAGCTCCATGTCCTTCCTGTCCTGGGGACCCCTGAGCTGGAGGCAGCACTGCAGGGGGGTCTCAGCAGAGCGGGGCAGAGGGGCAGAATCCCCTCCCTGGCCCTGCTGGCCACACTGGGTTGGATGCAGCCCAGGACACGGGGGGCTTTCTGGGCTGCCAGTGGACACACTTGAGTCCTTTGTAACTTTTTTTTTACATAAGGGGAAATGACACAGAAAAAAAAGAAAAACCCTCTTGAATTGAAGAAGCTTGAGACTGACAAGCACAAAATAGCTGATGGCTGCTGCGAGGTCTGAAGGGGCTGGGTGTGGATGTCAGTCTGTGATAAAGGCCGAGTTCAGGTGCATGCTGTTTGCCAGGGCGTGCTGCTCAGGGGGTGCAGCCTTTCATTTACCCTTGGCAGTGGAAGGGACTGGCTGTGGCTCAGTTTTTATATGCAATTTTTTTAGAAAAGCTCTTCTTCTTCCTTTTTTTGGAGGCTACAAATTAAATATTGGGTTTTGGATCATGTGAAATAAGTAGTTAGGTGGTTGTCTTTGTATTTAATAGCTTGGAATAATGTTTTATTCTGAGTTGTTGGGAGCCATGTAGAGCGCTGCTGAGCACTGAACTGGCATGTCACAGAGCCAGGTGTCGTGGCATTGGTTCCTACCCTTTGATTCTTAAAATTCAGTTAATTTCTTGTCCAGTTTAGGATTTTTCTTTTTATCCCAAGCAGTTTGCTGTCTCTGAGAGCCCTTAAGAAGGGGTCTTGTGAAAGGTGCTCTTTGGAAGCCTGGTTAGGTTGTCTCAGCTGTGCGTGCGTGTGCGCACACGGGCACTGGAACATTGGAAGAACTCGGCAGGTTGGTGAGGTGGGGTCGCTTTCACAATGGGAGTGTTTGCTTTCCCCCAGGTACTTGCTCATGTGCCTGTTGACCCTGTTCTAACACAACCGACTCGCCTAGCGCATATGTAAGGCACTGAGATTTGCCAATTAAAAATGAAAATCTCAGTCTCTGTTTTTTAATTTCTGTACTGTCTGATCGCTCTTTAGGCAAACTGTGGAGTCGAAGCTTGAAGTTAGCCTATACCCTGCTGAACAAGCTCACCACTAAGAATGAACCACTGCTGAAGCCTGGAGACCGGGTAGGCTTCTCTTTGAAATGGTCTTTGTGGATTAAATGGACAGTGAGGAACTGCTTTAGCTAGGAAGGTCTTCTACTGTGATAATAGTGTATCATCACAGCGTTTAGTGCTTCTGTTCCGAGTTAAATATGAACCTGAACAGTGTGGTGAAGTTTTTGTTCCACAAATTAAAAAGCAACCCTCCTTGCCTCCCCTCTGAAACGCTGACAAAAACCTTTTCTTGTTATTTTGATATATTTTTGTAGGTAGCTCTCGTATTTCCTAATAGCGATCCAGTTATGTTTATGGTGGCGTTTTATGGATGTCTCCTGGCAGAACTTATTCCTGTCCCAATAGAAGTTCCACTAACAAGAAAGGTAGGCGAATACGTTCAAGGCTTTTACGGTTTTGTACATAAACAAAGCGGGTGGGTGTCTAAGTCCCATAGTCCTTACGGGGCCCCCTGAGAGCCTGCACTTTGAAAGCAGTATGGTGCATCAGCTGAACTCCTCAGTGCATGTCACGTGCTTGGAAGGTGTTTAGTATTCAGCTGGGCAAGGAGGGAAGTGGTATGAGGCTAACAGGTTAGCTATTTTAGGATGCGTAGCTGTAGGAATTATTTTAATTCGTTATTTTTGAAAAGATCTTTGGAAGTATTTCTCAGAATAGAACACAGATATGGTGTCTTTTCAGCTCTCATGCTGAGTAGTGAGAGCACAGTCCGGCAGAGACACCGTGTTTGCTGGAAATACCGGTGTAATCCCACACATGGAGGTTATTAGGAAAGAGCTGAAAAGTTACAGGCTCTGCTCTTCAGTGCCTCAGGACTCAGAAGCAGCATCAAACCAGCTCTCTGTCTTACCAGAACGCAGGAACGTCCCTGTTGGGTCAGAGAGGGATGCACAGGCGTTGCTTTTGACACTGCTTTGCTACCATTGCCTGCCACACCTACTGCCAAGTCTGATGTGGCTGGCACTGCGCAAAACTAACCCTTTTCTCTTCCCTAAAAGGTCGTATGGGCCAGAAGTTTGTTTTTTCCTGTGATATAAATTGGTTTAATGTTTTCAAAACGTGGGAAAGTTACAGTAAACAATAAAAAAGCTTCATTATTTGTAAGTTTTGCGATAACGTGGTTTCCCCGTAGGATGCTGGCAGCCAGCAGATTGGATTTCTGTTGGGCAGCTGTGGAGTAACTCTGGCTTTAACCACTGATGCCTGCCAAAAAGGCCTTCCGAAAGCTCAGACCGGCGAGGTGGTCACGTTCAAAGGTACGTTTTTAAGCTAGTCACATTTCTTCGCAGGATGAAGAGCGCGTGTATCCCTTGTTGCTATTAAACAACAGTCTCCAAGCTTGCATGTTTCTGGCTTAGATCTAAAGAAGTGCCTTCACTGTCGGGACGGTACTTCGTGCTGCTTCCTCCTGTGCGGGGGGTGACGCTGCAGCTTTTGCTTGCCTCCTGTTGTTACCTCTGAATACGGGGAAACCCCCTGATTTTTGGAACTGTAATGACAGTAACTTTTCTTTTTCTTTGAAGGCTGGCCTCGTCTCATTTGGTTTGTGATCGATGGGAAGCACCTGGCAAAACCAGCTAAGGACTGGCATCCGCAAGTACGGGATGCCAGTGCCGAGATTGCGTATATTGAGGTGATCCAGTGTAATGTGCCTAACGTCCGGTTATTCGGTTGTATTTCCCATCACAGCGTGTTTCCTTCCTTTAATCTCATGGTGCAATGAGAGAGGTGGCTGTAATATCTGTGGCTGCGGAACAAGAATGTTTCCCTTGAGGCCGCCAGGCAAACTGTCATTTAAGTGGCTGTGCTGAGTCAGATTGGAGATTGGGGATAACTGGTATTTTGGGATCCCTGGGACAGTTTGTTTCATTGGGGTAGAGAAATAGTCAGATTTCATATGATATTAGTAATCCATCTTTTATGGTGGCTTTTTTAAAAAAAAAGTTCGCTTAATTTTTGTAATAAAATGCCCTTTCAGTTCACTACTGCACATTTTCTAGATTTCATTGTTAATCTAATGCTTGTTTAAACTTTCTCTTTTCAGTACAAAACAAGTAAAGAGGGCAGCACAGTGGGCATCACTATATCTCATGCTTCCATGCTGGCACATTGTCATGCATTGACTCAGGCCTGTGGTTATTCAGAAGGTGAGTTAGAGAGGTACAACTTCAAAATGGCTTCAAATATTCAGACCATTTCTGTTCATTTACTGTCTTAAAAAAAACTTGGTAGCTTTAATTGCGAAGGGAAGGACAAACTTCCTCATTCATGATCAATGTGATATGTGAAGGAAAGTAAGAAGCCACTTGTGAAATTGTAATCACAGAACCCCAGACTGGTTTGGGTTGGAATGGACCTCAAAGCCTCCCCAGTGCCACCCCCTGCCATGGGCAGGGACACCCCCACCAGCCCAGGCTGCCCAGAGCCCCATCCAGCCTGGCCTTGGGCACTGCCAGGGATCCAGAGGCAGTCACAGCTTCTCGGGGCCCCCTGTGCCAGGGCCTCAGCACCCTCCCAGGGAAGGATTGCTGCCTCCCAGCTCAGCTCCAGCTCCCCTCCTGCAGCTTCAGGCCCTTCCCCTTGGCCTGGCCCTCCCTGCCCTGCAACCAGCCCCTCTCCAGCTTTCCTGCAGCCCCTGCAGGCACTGGGAGGGACTCCAAGGGCTCCCCGCAGCCTTCTCTTCTCCAGGCTGGACAAGCCCAACTCCCTCAGCCTGTCCTCGCAGCAGAGCGACTCCAGCCCTCAGATCATCTCCGTGGCTTCCTCAGTGTGTATTAATTTTTTTCTATCCAAAGATCCTTATCGATTTTATTCAATCATTTGGATTTTTCAACCTTCATAAGTTTGTTAGTCGGTGGTAAGAGCTATACTGTTTTTTCGTCCCCTTGAAAACAGCTTTGCTACGAATCTTTTCGCCCTCCCTAATGCCGTTTGGACGTACTGGCCACTTTGTGAGGTCGTAAGTGGGACAGATTGAGATGCCCACGTGCAGAGTTCTTGGTTCTCTTTGGTTCACGTAGCTTGGTTCTCTTTGAAGAGCTTTGGATGCTGCCAGTGCCAGCTGTATCTGCTCTAACATTGCAGACTGCTGTGCCATGCAGCCAGGCTGAGGTCACCTGTGCAGCTTCTTGTCTCTCAGGAGAAGGAATCATGGTTATTGACCAAAGAGAAGGCCTTTTGAAGTCTTGACTTGAATCCCAGTAATGACTAGATGAGATGTAATATGTGTCATAATCCTTACAACTCTTCTACTTGGTCATTCCTTGGAGTGTGACGCTTGACCCCTGAAACACAGGCTTGGTCAAGAAGGTCTGAGGGTTACCGTATTAAAAAACCACCCCAAATTGCTTGGCTTTACTGCTCTTGTGCCTTTGGTGACCCCACCTGCCTAGGTCACAAAGTTAAAAGTCCTGGTGCAAGTTGTCTGGCCCAATTACTTAAACTAGGTCCGTGATTCGAGGTGGGGCGTCTGAAGGCCTGAGAAGATTGCTAACATTTGCTAACTGTCTTCTGCATTTTTTTCCTCTCCTTCGTTTGGGCAATCGGTGTACGCCTGTAGTCCTCCAAAGTCCGCGCAAGTAGAATGATAGGGTAAAGAGGTTTCACAGTCGCATATCTGTACTCTCTTTAGTTACCAGCAAAGAGGACCCGTTCCCAGTTTCATTTCGGGACATCCCGTCACAGCTGCCAATTACAGGAGCTGTGCTGGGAGAGGGGAGGGCCACCCAGCCTGTAGGTGACAGATTGTACAACAGGTCCTGAATCCTGCAAGGGCAATGGCAACCTATTATGGATTGAAGGGATCTACACATGTCAATTTTCAGACAAACGTGGAGCAGGTTGCTAGCCTTTAACATTTCCCGTCTGCACAGGGGGTACAGAATTCCCTTGTCCTCTTGTATGTTCATTTTTCAGATTTCTGTTGCCACATGCTGGAGATGCTGTCGCAAGGTTTGTGCTCTCTTTAGAGCACATCAGGTAGAAAGCTTGGCTTTCTATTTTGTTCATGCTTCTTGCAGCTTCACAATTTTGACCACAGTAGTTCCTATTTTCAGAAAGGAAGGGATCTTTCTGTTACATAATCATCTCCTACAAAAGAACATCTCCATAGGGTTTGGAGTAAAGTGAGAGTTCATAGAATCGTAGAATCGGTAAGGTTGGAAGAGACCCCCAGGACCATCTAGTCCAACCGTCCCCCCACCACCTATTCCCCACTAACCCATGTCCCTAAGTACCACATCCAACCTGTCCTTAAACACCCCCAGAGACAGGGACTCCACCACCTCCCTGGGCAACCCATCCCAAGGCCTGACCACCCTTTCTGAGAAGAAATTTCTCCTCATCTCCAACCTAAACCTCCCCTGGCGCATCTTGTGGCCATTCCGTCTTGTCCTATCTACTTGTTTTCAGTCGCTATCTCAATGAATAGCCAAAAACTGCACCTGGTTTTGACCATGTGCATAGCGTTCATCTGTGCTACCAGTAACCAAAACCTTTTCCCTTTGAAATCTGTTTTCTTGAAGAATCTTATGGTTTGACTAGTTTTTATCCCGTAACAGAATAGTGTGTGCTAATGTATTTTGGGAGATGCAGAATCACAGAATGATTGAGATTGGAAGGGACCTGTGGAGGTCATCTGATCAGCCCCTCAGCTGAAGTAGGACCACCTAGAGCCAGTTCCCACAACCATGTCCAGATGATTTTTCAGTACGTCCAAGGACGGAAATTCCACAACCTCTCTGGGCAACTTGTGCCAGTGCGCAGCCACCCTCGGAGAAAGTTCTTCCAGATGCTTCAGTCCCTCAGTCATCTTGGTGTCCCCTCACTGGACTCAATTCTGTAGCTCCATCTCTTTCCCGTACTGGGGAGCCCGAACATGGGCACAGTACTGCAGGTTGTGGCCTCACCAGGGCTGAGCAGCGGGGAAGAATCACCTCCATTGACTTAAAATGAATAATGAACACCCCAAAGAACCATTTCTTGTGCATGCAGCTGTCCTGCATCAGTGATAAGGAAGTTTCACTTGATCAGTGTAAGATAGCCCTCTAAAATCACGTTAAATCTCTAAATCATGTAAGCACGTTCGATTTCTCAGAGAAAACACGGAGGAAAATTTAGGACAGCCACAGTAATATTTCTCACTAAATTTAATTCTTTCAAGTGTAGCTGAATGTTTTCAGTTCAGCTGAAGAAGTTTGCATCAAAACCTAATTTTTGAGCTGCATAATTCCTTGGCAAACGTAACAAGCACACAGCAGCGGTATTAGAGTGAGAACAGGGTCTTAAATACATCGTGATGATGTAATCTGTAATTATAATGTAAAGATGATTATTTTCAATAAAATTAAGACACTTTCAGCTTAAGCAACCTGTTATAGGCAAGAAGGCATGGCCACATAGCTTGGAGTTCGTAGTGGTTTTGGTAGTTTCATAGTTGCTTTAACAAGTATTTTGAGTTCTTAAACACGCTCAGAAATGCACTGCGTCCATCTGATAGTTTCTCCTTCGCTTTCAGCTGAAACACTAACAAATGTCTTGGATTTCAAAAGAGATGCTGGCCTTTGGCATGGAGTCTTAACAGTGAGTATTTGAATGAATGAATGAAAAGATCTGCACCAAGTTCCTTCTCAGGGGCAGAGTGTTGGTACTGGAATGACGTCAAACTCTCAAACTATTTATACTTCAGCATTTTCATTTTTCAGAATAAAGTTCCATTCGCAGTAGCAGTGCACAGGCATAGTTTATGTTTACTGACTGCCCACGTAGTTTCACTACCAGGTGAATGTAAGAGTTACGCTATAGCTGTGGGGATCTATTTTTTTTGATGTATTGGTACATGCTGTGCATTCCTCCAGCCACTTGCAAGTTTATTTTTTAATACTTTTCTCACAGAGCGTAATGAACAGGATGCATGTCATCAGTATTCCCTATGCATTAATGAAGGTCAATCCACTTTCCTGGATACAGAAAGTCTGCTCATACAAAGGTAACCTTAAACTCTTTTTACTTAACCCATCTCTTTTTGTGTGATTTAAAAAATAAAGTAGTAAATAAATTTGTTTCTATAAAATGTCTGCTCTAGCTGAGGCCACCGCTGTTTTATCCGGCTGGCTTTCTCTGCCACAGCTTCAGCAACTAGGGCCTCCGTTTCAGTATCATGTGTCCTGACAGAGTCACAGATGAGGGACGTTGATGGCTTCTTCTGGTAGACCTTTAAAGGAGCTGCGTGTCTCATCCCAGTGTTTGAATTTACAGTAGACATTTAAATTCTATAATCAAGCCCATCTGGAGACGCTGAGTATGCACATGTCATAGTAGTTAAATATTTGGCATTTGTATTTGTTTTCTGTGTTTGGAATTTGTTTCCTAAATCTATGTAAACACACAAAAATGTATATATAATTTCAGAATTGGTCTTTATTTCGTTCCGCGCACTCACCATAGTTATTTTCGTATTTTCAGCCCGCGTAGCAGTAGTGAAATCGCGTGATATGCACTGGTCACTTTTGGCTCAGAGGGATCAGAGGGATGTCAGTCTGAGCTCTTTACGAATGTTGATAGTGGCGGATGGAGCTAATCCATGTGAGTACGGATGCCTTTTTCCACTGTCAGCTGCCGGCTGGGGCAGACTCACGACGTTATTTTAGCAATGCCTCTGCTTTTTCATAGCTGTTTGCACTTTGTAGCTATATTTAGCTATGTAAATTCTTTTTTTTAAACTATTTCTTTTCATCAGTGCTGTACTCTGTGTGAATTGACATGAAACTGTATCTAGAATGTAGTAGCACAGTCAGAGAAGTTTGCTGGTTTGCGTTATGTGCTGCAATTCCACGACTATGAAAGAGAAAACTGCAGGTCATGAGGTGTCCTCGTGCTCTTTGGGCTGAGTGCTGAAGGCCAGGTAGAGTTCTGAAGTGCAGATGTGTCAGAAACATTTGATGTTAATTTCTAAACACTTTGATTCTGTGACCTCTAAGAAAAACCTGTACAGGAGCTATCCAGAAAGCTGGCGCTAAGCACAGACTTAGAAATCCCGCAGCTCAAACTTTCCTGCCCTTGGCAAACTGTTTCTGATTGTGTGATTGTTCTTTTTAGGGTCAATATCTTCCTGCGATGCATTCCTGAATGTATTTCAATCCAGAGGTCTGAGACCAGAAGTAATCTGTCCCTGTGCTAGTTCTTCAGAGGCACTGACTGTTGCTATTCGCAGGTAATTCTCTTCCGAGAGGTGAACTGAAGCATTTCTTGACTATTGAAATGTACCTGCTGTTAAAATGGTAGTCAGAAAAGACGATTACCCTCATAAAGATGCCCAAAGACCTAGGCAGAGGAGGTCTGAGGCTCGCAGGTATCTCCCTCACTGAAGGATGGGTGATTTTTGTTTGTTTTCTTCAAAAAGTTTAATATTTTCTAAAAGTAGTCAGCCTTAAGGTGTTGGGTTTATTACTGCTTGGGAAAGTGAGGTCTTGTCCTCACTGGTGTTGCTGGAGGACCATTATAAAATGCCCCAAAAATCAAGACTCTTACTCATTTGAGAGGGAGATGGTGTTGGATAACCAAGTAATGGCTTATAGGCAATGTTTTGTAAACAGGGGAGCTAAAGAAAGAAGAAAGTATTTCTAACGGGTCCAAAAAATATCATTGAACTTCTGGAGATAGCTAGGGATGCTCTGAGCAAAAAAGGAAATACTTGGATTACGTGTAGATGTATGTATGGAATATTCTGGAAATTTTTGATCAAAATGTGCTTTTTTGGAAAATCAATTTCAAGAAAACCTGAAACAAAAAGCATTTGAGATTTTGGAGAGTACTTTCTCTGGTGGGAGAAATGACACTGCCCGATTTAAAAAAAAAAAAAAAAAGCACATAACTGTTTTTACAACAGTGCCTGGAATCTTTTGCTCTGTTCCACGCTGAAAGTCGAACAGTTATGCAAAATGGAGTTGTTGGTCCTCAATCGATTCTGGTCAGAGTAAGAAGTGTCAAGCCCTTCAAACACTTCCTAATCTTTCCTGGCATTTGGAAAATTTAGCCTTTCAATGCTGATTCTGGATGCTTGGCCCGTAATAGAACTAAACCCTCTCTCTAACATTTTAGAGCAGGAGGAAGCTCTCTGATGTTTTGTTCTAGCTCTTTTTTCATCTAGTTAAAATATGTTACTACTCTTGAACCCTTGTTGAAAATGAGGAACCATTATTTGTCTTTACCTTAACAAGCCTGAGAGACTTGTGCAATCTTTTCGATGACCATATTGCCATTGGTCTCTTGATTTGTATCTGACTTGACTTTCTGTTTTTCAGACCTCCAGAGCTGGGTGGACCTCCTCCAGGAAAAGCAGTGTTGTCTATGAATTGTCTGAGTTTCGGCGTGATAAGAGTGGATACAGAGGAGAAGTTGTCAGTGTTGACTGTACAGGATGTTGGTCAGATTATGCCTGGAGGTAGGAAAGCATTTCATGCAGGTTTAAGCGTACCCCACACAAGTTACCTTTATTATTCTGATGAAATAAATAAAAATGTCAGATGATAAATACCTTCAAAGTAGCATGACTTAACGTATTGATGCATTACCTAAGCCCACGCACAGATTCACAGATGTATAGAGGTTGGAAGGGACCTCTGGAGATCACCCAGCCCAACCCCCCCCACAGCAGTGGCACCCCCAGCAGGGTGCACAGGGTGGTGTCCAGGCGGGGTTGGGATCTCTCCAGAGAAGGAGACCCCACACCCTCTTGGCAGCCTGGCCCAGGGCTCCATCACCCTCACAGTAAAGAAATTTTTTTCTCATATGGAGATGGAACTTGACAATAAGTACTGTCCCAAGTAGATTATTCAATAGTAGAGATTAATGGACAATAAATTTGAATGACCGTAGGGTTTGGTATGGGCAGGTGCTTTTAGCGGGTCTGCAGAGTTGTTTTTCTTCTCACTTGTTAGTGTTACACACAGCTGTGTAATAACAAATACAGCAGAACAAACTAGAACATTAAGCATGGTAAGAAATGCTGTCTTTCATCCAGGAGTAATAGTCCACATGGTAGGATAAAACAGAAAGAGTATTTCAGTTGGAAGGGACCTACAATGATCATCTAGTCCAACGGCCTGACCACTTCAGGGCTGACAAAAGTTGAAACCTAGTGTTTAGGGCATTGTCCAAACACCTCTTAAACACCAACAGGCTTGGGGCATTGACCACCCCTCCAGGAAACCTGTTCCAGGGTCTGACCACCCTCCCAGTAAAGAAATGTTTCCTCGTGTCCAGTCTGAACCTCCCCTGATGCAGCTTTGAGCCATTCCCAGGTGTCCTGTCTCCGGATCCCAGGGAGATCAGCACCTCCCTCTCCACATCCCCTCCTCAGGAAGCTGCAGAGAGCCATGAGATCGCCCTTCAGCCTCCTTTACTCCAAACTAGACAAACCCAAAGTCCTGAGCCGCTGCTCAGAGGACATGCCTTCCAGCCTGCCATCAGCTTGGTTGCCCTCCTCTGGACAAATTCATGGACATGGTGGGTTACAGTCTCTTTAGGAAGGACAGGAAGGGGAACTGCCCTTTATGTGAAGAGACGGAATGCATGAAACTCACCTGAAGATGGATGAGGAGCCGACTGAGAGCTCATAGGTAAGGATTTAAGAGCAGAGCAATATGGATGATATTGTAGTGGGTGTCTGCTATAGACTGCTGGACCAGGAAGAACAAGTGCATGAGGCTTTCTGCAGACAGCTAAAAGCAGCCTCACGTTTGTAGGCCATGGTCTTCATGGGGGAATTCAACCACCTCAATGTGTGGTGGTGAGGCAACAGGGCATAAGAATCCAGGAGGTTCCTGGAGGGCATTAGTGACAAATTTCTGACCCAAGTAGATAGAGGAGCTGATGAGGAGAGGGTCTTTGCTGGACCTCATACTCACAGATGAGGAGTCAGTCCTTGGGGATATGAAGATCACAGGCTACAGTGACCGTGAGATAGTCAAGTTCAGGATCCTGAGAGGACGAAGCAGGGCAAAAGCACGATCACAACGCCGCACTTCAGGAGAGCAGACTTCAGCCTCTTCAGGTATCGGCTTGATAGAGTTCCATGAGATAAGGCCCTGAAGGGGAGAGGGGTGCAAGAAAGCTGGTTAATATTCAAGGATCACCTTCTCCAAGATCAAGAGCAGTCCATCCAAAAGAGCTGCAAGTTGGGCAAAAACATCAGGAGTCCTGCATGAACGAACTAGGAGTTCCTGGCAGAAATCACACCTAATAAGGAAGTCTGTAGAACATCAGTGAGAAAAGGAAGACCAGGGAAAATGTGGGTCTGCTGAATGAGGTGGAAGACCTAGCGACACAGGACATGGAAAAGGATACTGAATGCCTCAGCAGGGAGGTGGACAGAAAACTGGCTGAACCACCAGGCCCAGAGGGTGCTGACTGGTGGCACAAAGTCGAGTTGGAGGCCAGTAACTAGCTGTGTAGCCCAAGGCTCAGTACTGGCTCCACTTCTGCTCAGCATCTTCACTGATGATCTGGATGATGAGGCAGAGTGCATGCTCAGCAAGTTTGCAGATGACACAAAGCTGGGAGAAATGGCTGATCCACCAGCAGGTTGTGCTGCCATCCAGAAGGACCTCAACAGACTGAGGGAAGGTTCTGATAGGAACCTTGTGAAGATCAGCAAGGAGAAATGCAAAGTCCTGCCCCGCTGGGGAGGAGTGACCCTGTGCACCAGGACATGCAGGGAGTCAGGGGTCTGGAGAGCAGCTTTGCAGAAGGGGCCCTGAGCTTCATGGTGGCCCCAAGTTGAACAGGAGCCAGCAGTGTGCCCAAAGAAGGGTAATGGTGCGCTGGGAGGAGTGTTGCCAGCGGGTCAATGGAAGTGATTCTTCCCTGCTGCTCAGCCCTGGTGAGGCCACAACCTGCCATGTTTGGGCTCCCCAGTACTGGAGAGAGATGGAGCTACAGAAGTGATTCCAGTGAGGGGTCACCAAGATGACTGAGAGACTGGAGCATTTCGGCACATGAGATGAGAGGCATGTGACTGTTCAGCCTGGAAAAGAAGACTTAGGGGGATCTCATCAATGTTTACAAATATCAGAAGAAGCTTATACAGAAAACTGAGTCAGGCTCTTTTCAGTGGTGTCCCGTGACAGAACAAAAGACAATGGACACAAACTGAAACACATGAGCTTCCCTCCGAACAGAAGGAAAAACTTTTTCCACTGTGAGGGTGACTGAGCACTGGAATAGGTTGCACTTGGAATGGAAAATACCTCCATCCTTGGAGATACTCAGATGTGGTCCTGGGAACTCTAGGTGGCCCTGCTTGAGCTGAGGGGTTGGAGCAGATGACCTCCAGAGGTCCTGTCAAACCTCAACCATTCTGAGAGTCCCAGACTCTGGGTATCCCAGCAAACTGGTCAGTCCTGGATTCACCTCAGTTTTTTAATGACCGCTGTTGGCAGCACTGCGCTTCCTAAAGTAGGTTGGTACGGATATTGTTCCCCAGCCCAGTGGATTGTGGCAAGGAGGCTTTGTCTCTTCCCTGTTGTTCTGACGCTAGGCTACTGAGTCATGCATTATTTGGAGAGGAGAGCACTCTGAAGATGACTAACAAAGTTAGGGTGCCAAACCAGACCTAGGACTGTGGACAGTGACTGGGGTTTGTGTCATGAAAGACCGCTTAGTGCCCTCTGCTCCAGAAGTGAAGATCACAACATCTGTGTTGGTGGTGTAATGTTCCCTGGCACTATCTGTCTGAGGGTACCACTAGCTTCAGGCCCTGTCCTCATCTGGTCTGGGTGTGCTTGGGGAGGATGAGCTACGGATTTTTTTGAGTTCTCCTTACCCCTTCAGGTTTACTATGTAGTGGCCAAAGAACCCGATTAGTTCTGTCGTGCTCTTGGCAGCTGTGGCTTTGCTGTTCTTGGTCCTGTTACGAACCTCATGCCTTGCTGAACTGTGGTTCCAAAGCCCTCCTCTCTGTTGGATATTTACTCAAGGTAATGATGAGCCTTTCAGCAACCACCTCTTCCCACTCCATCAAGACCCTCATGATGACTAAGAGGAGGCTGATAAAAATTTCAACCATCGTGTATCAGCTGGCACTGATCTTGTTTCATTTTCCTCATTGCTCCCAGAAGCACTTTGCAGCCAATGGGGCTGGGGGTTCAGTTACTCTTACTGAACTTAAACTCACATTCAGAGCTTCCTCCTGCTACCAATAAAAAGACTGAGCAAAAGCTCTGCACTTCGTCCCAAAATAAAAGGAAAGGAGCTCTTCCTGTGGGGATTCACATCCGACCTCCGTATTTTAACTGCGGAAAATTGAAGATCTCTATTCTGACCTTCTGGGTAGACAGGCAAGGCAAGATATTAAACACATTCTTCTGGGAGCAAGGGCTTTGTGGCCAGCAGGAGGTTTCTAATTTACTCCTAGATGCGTTCATAGAATGCACGTGTTCTGCAGAGCCTGACAGAGTGCAGGGTGCCCGGCCACCCTCAGGCAAGGGGTATCTGGGTGGGTCTGTGAAAAATCCTTGTGCACTCTCTGCTCTCACCGTTGTCGCTGTATTGCCATCTCCCTTTTCTGCTTATGATCTCTGTGAGCATACTCTAGCATCACGGGTCTGAGTCGGGGTAATTTACAGCACAATGACTTCCGCTTCGACGTGAAATTCTAGGAAGTAAGGCTGTCAAGGCAGGCCAATGTGCATGCAGCCATGAAGGATAATGACTTATGTGGGTGTTGTATGACCTCAATGTGAAGACATGAGTGCTGGGGGTAAAAAAGAGTATGGTGACCTAGTCCAACTTAATGGCTTCTGCATTGCTTCACCTGGATGTTCAAATTCAGGTTGTTAAACATGTCTGCGAAGACCCAGAAGGTGGTGAGCTGTGACTGGCTTCTGTGTCTCAACAGAACGGTTCTTTTTCCACTTCAGCTCGAATATAGATGGGATGGACTAATACCGCTGTCTGGTTTGGCTGTTCAGACTGCTGATGTCCCCTCAAAACCCCATGGAAATTTAGCTGCTTCTGCTTAGCTTTTGGGTTAGTCGTGGGAACAGAGGGAACAAGTTTGCGTGCCCTTCAGGCAGTCACGGATCCTTTGGTGAACAGTCTGAGGTTGGACTGAATGTTGGTCCAGTTTCTGAGAGTTCAAAGAAGCACTATTTGATGCAGGATTAAAATCTTGCTTTGGATCATTTTATCACATGGAGAGCCTCCTGGATTTGCTGTAGGCTTGCTCTCTAGGCAGAGTGTGCTTACTACGCTGAGGCACAAAGCAGTCTACAGTTGTGTTGCACCTTAAGCTGCTCTTCAGACATTACAGCTGAAGGTCCACCTGGTTAGTCTTCCGTAGTGCATTTGCTCAGTGGCAGGTCCAAGTCATTCTTCTGACATCGTAAGGCATAGCTGAATGCTTGTGATTAAGTAATGTCACCTTCCTCTTCTGTGTAAGTCCTTAATGAAAAACATGTCCCTGTCCTTCTGAAATGCTTAATTGGGTAGTGAGAGGGATCTTTGATGAAACTCCTTCTCCTTTGTCAAATACCTTGGAGCTTTGTCTGGCAAATCTAATGGACCCTCCTGGTTTAGGATGCCATCAACAGACAGTTGACAAGACTACCCTGACTTTCTACATCAGTGAGAAATGTCGAGTGACTCGCGTGTCTGAGGGGGAACAGTTAAGTGTGGACCCATTTAGTGCCATTGAAGTATTATGACTTGTAATTGATGGTTATTGCTGTCTTAAAATAAAGTGGTAAGTGGCAAAGCTACTCGTAGGTTAAGCAGAAGTTAAGTAACTTAACGAATTAACTCTGATCAGCGTTGGGCTGTTGCTGTCTGGGGCAGATTAGCTTCAATTTGACGTAAAAATCAGAATTCCAGGTCTGAAAGTATATTTTAGCAGAAATTTCTCTGTACATTCTTTAAGTCAGAACATAATGCAATAGAGTTCATTCTAGAGGATAATCTAATGACTTCGTTCCCTGCGACTGTCTCCTAAATAAATTGTTAAAAGCTTCCAGAGTAGGAAGAAAGTAAAAAGACGCACAGTTATTTGTAGATGTATGCCGAATAGAAATAATGGGCTTGTTTTCAAATGAGTCTGCATGTACATTCTAACAGGGGAGGTGCTTGTGCCGTACCCTGTAAGATTTATGCATTTTCCTACGTAGTATTCATGGAGGCTGTGCTTGGTCCGTTCTCACTTGGTGTTGGCATACAGGAGAGAGCATACCACCATTTCCTTTCCTGTTGGTTGCTTTCTGGAATTACTCTGCAAACTGAGGAGTCTTGCTCTTTATCTGGTTTTGGTTTTCTTTTTTTTTTTTTTTTTTTTTTCCCCTTTCCTTAGATGTCTCTGCTTCCACCAAAGGCCTAATTTGAGTCAGATGTCATCCCTGAAGGCTTTGTTCCATCTTCTGATCCCCATTGGATAGGTTCAACATCTTGGAAGTGACTACATGCCTTAGTCTTTCAAACGTCTTATGACATAGGAGCTGACGTTCCTGAATTTAATTTGGTCAAACATGCTGTGAAAGTAGTCTCCTAGCCAAGAACTGCTGTCATACTGAGTGAGGCTTGTTCAGTCAAGCCAAATGGTTTGAATCTTGTTACTCCTGAAGATCACAGGTGGATTTTATTCAGGGACCAGCTGATTAAAAGGTCCTGGATAAAGTGTCCACTTTTGCCCTCCTTTTATTCATATTTTGCTGTTTGTTCTGAGACGCTGAGCCCACCTGCTATGGGGGTCTTTTTCAACAGAGCCCTCAGCACCAGGATCACGTCTTGTGTCACTACTGTTTAACTCACAGGCCACTCTTGATGCCACATTCCCTTCAGTTGCCTTCGCTGTTCACTCTCATTATGAATGTCAATCAGAAGAGCCAACAGGGAAGTGGAAGCATCCACAAAGAAATCTTCCCATCAAAGATAGCATGGGAACTCTTAAGAGAGAACCTAGTATGCCTTCCTCTGGAATTTTCTCTGCAGCTCCTGGAGGAATGATGTTTTGCCTCAATTGTTTGATCACCTTGGGCTATTTTCACAGACTGGTTTGGGTTGGAAGGGACCTCAAAGCCAATCCGGTTCCAACCCCCTGCCATGGGCAGGGACACCCCCCACCAGTCCAGGCTGCCCAAAGC
>VWZZ01004449.1:83078-109533 GCA_013399095.1 Psophia crepitans | reverse complement strand
CAGCCTTCTCTGCTCCAGGCTGGACAAGCCCAACTCCCTCAGCCTGTCCTTGTAGGAGAAGTGCTCCAGCCCTCGCATCATCTCCGGGGCCTCCTCTGGACTTGCTCCAGCAGCTCCATGTCCTTCTTGTCCTGGGACCCCTGAGCTGGACGCGGCACTGCAGGGGGGTCTCAGCAGAGCGGGGCAGAGGGGCAGAATCCCCTCCCTGGCCCTGCTGCCCACACTGGGTTGGATGCAGCCCAGGACGCGGGTGGCTTTCTGGGCTGCCAGCGCACACTGCCGGCTCATTGTGGGCTTCTCATCACCCAGCACCCTAAGCCCTTCTCCTCAGGGCTGCTCTCGATCCATTCCCCACCCAGCCTGTAGATGTGCTGGGGATTGCCCCGACCCACGTGCAGGACCTTGCCCTTGGCCTTCTTAAACTCCATGCGGTTCACACGGTCCCACCTCTCCAGCCTGTCCAGGTCCCTCTGGACACCATCCCTTCCCTGCAGCATGTCAACCCACCACACAGCTCAGAGTCATCGGCAGCTTGCTGAGGATGCCCTCAATCCCACTGTCCGTGTCGCTGACAGAGGTGTTAAACAGCGCCAGTCCCAGTACCAGTCACTCCTTGATTGCAGCCATCCAAACGATTCCTTGTTGCATGGTTTCTGTCTGGGACTGACACTGCTATGAAGCAGTATTTGGCGCATAACAAGCTTCAGTTCATTTTTTCCAAATTGGACTCATAAAGATGGTAGGGAGAGTACCAAACCTCTCTTCTTCTGCCTGGCTTTATTCCTCCAACTTTCACATCAACTGGGATGCGATTGCCCTGTCATCTGTCATCTTGGAAGCTTATGATAACTTATGCTTGGACCTGGGTATGGGTACTCAGGGTATTCAGTTAAGTTTGCTTCCCTGCTAGTTCCTCACCAACATTTCCATTCCTTTCCAGGGATCCTTCTCACATTTTTTTCTTTGACAGAGTAACCCTTTCCAGTCAAGAAGATCTGTATCCCAATCATACGAAGCCTGGTTCATAGAAAGAGTGCTGCGGCAGCTACTTTCTTATATTCAAGCAGAAAATTTGGGGTTGGTGTGAGGCCTTAGACTTCTATAAGATGGACGTATGCAGATACAGAGTTTCAGGTTCTGGATTGTGACTGTATTCAGTACCTTTCCCAGAAGTTCAAGGAGGATGGTTCAGATTTCACAAATGGCGGGATGCTTTCTTTGTCCCCCATCTGTGGATGCCTTGGATGTTCCTGTTTCCTCTGTCGATGTCTCAGCAAACATTTGGCCAGGTTCTGGTAGTTACCACGGGGCGTCTTCACTGCAGAGGAATGTGGTTCCTTTATCTCCTTGCCTGATTTTTGAAAGGAATTGTTACAGAACAACCTTGTGAAGCTTTCAGTCTTTTTCCTCGGATCGTGACTGTGAGGCAGCAGTACCTCATTCCCATTCGGTCCTTAGAATTTATCATCGTAATCAGTTCTGCTTGTTCCACTTGGCTTTGGTCTATCACATGATGGCACAACAGCCTGCCACTGCAGAACAGCTGCTCTTGAAGATCGGTGGTGATGGATAGACTTGTAATGGGATGTTTTCTTCCAATTTAAATGCTGTGCTTTGGATGCATGTGTCACCACCTCTAGAAGTCTAGATTCGTGTTTATCCTTATCTGGGAAGCTGGCTGGCTTTGTGCCTATCGGCCTTCCCAGAAGAGCAGGGAAAATTTCGGGTCCTTGCATTGTACATTCCCATATGCTATTTTCTTCAAAGATCAGGTTTCCGTGGAAACCCTACAAATACCTTCCACAATGGTGGTAGAAGCATTTTATCCTAGCCTTTAGTACTTTTTTCCTAAGGGTTCATGCATCTGGAACAGAAGTTCTAACTAAAGTTTGTAGTCCAAGGAGGGCCCTCTTGTCTTCATTCTCACGAACCCAGGCCTTCTAGGAAGAGTTACTTGCTACAGGAAGATCCTGGAGTTCCACTGTTGGCACACAGTAACAATCCAGATGGATATCAGTTGCATACGGACCCGCTATGAAACCATGAAAGTGGGTTCTAACACTCATCAGACACCTTTGGTAGTTGCCTTCTGCTCTGCAGGCCTCTGATGTTCTTCTTGCATTCATGCTGTGCTGGTCTTGAAACACCCAAAGTCTTTGGTAGGGCATCAGTGCAGTCATTTGTTTCCACAGTAGGATTCTCATCCTCTGCCAAAAATCTCCTGGCAGGGCTAACTGCCTCGAGTCACCATCTATAAGAATGTACATGTGGACTCATTTGAAGAAAGCAAGCTTTCTACCAGGAATCCGTATTCTTCGTGATGTGTAGTCCACATGTACATTCCCGTCCCATCTGCTTTTCCCTTCTCTCTAATTCTTTTTCAGATGCAATGCTGTTGAAAGAGACTGAAATGGTGGTAGATGCACTCTCTTGTATGTCACACATGAAGCAGGAAAAGAAGGAGAAGCGAGAGTACAGGCTCTACAGATACTGCGAAAGGGAAACCTTGCAGTATCCCGTGGCAGGGCAGGACTGTGCCTGCTGTTAGCATGTACGTGTAGACTGCCTGTCTCATGCATGGGTTGCTGGTAAGTATTTCTTTTTACTTGATCAGGGTGATAGGGTTGTCCTTGGGCTTCATGGACAGAGCGTCTTTTGGGGACTGCAGGCTGATCTGCTGGGTTCTCCATGTTTGTGAGTTGAGGACTGTAGCATTTGTGTGTGACTACAAATTGCTGCACGCTCTCTAGTTAGTAACGCTTCTCTCTGCATCATTGCGTAGGTGTTACGTACAGAGTTTGGAGACGAACTTGGGTTATTTCCTGTGGTAATAAACAATTTACTCCGTTTCTGTTTGAATTTACCATTAGTTGTCAGTACAGGAAAGACACGGAGCTGCTGGAGCAAGTCCAGAGGAGGGCATAAAGTTGATCCAAGGGCTGGAGCCCCTCTGCTTCAAGGACAGGCTGAGGGAGCTGGGCTTGTTGAGCCTGGAGCAGAGAAGGCTGCGGGGAGCCCTTGGAGCCCCTCCCAGTGCCTGCAGGGGCTGCAGGAAAGCTGGAGAGGGGCTGGTTGCAGGGCAGGGAGGCCCAGGCCAAGGGGAAGGGCCTGAAGCTGCAGGAGGGGAGCTGGAGCTGAGCTGGGAGGCAGCAATCCTTCCCTGGGAGGGTGCTGAGGCCCTGGCACAGGGTGCCCCGAGAAGCTGTGGCTGCCCCTGGCTCCCTGGCAGTGTCCAAGGCCAGGTTGGATGGGGCTTTGGTCAGCCTGGGCTGGTGGGGGGTGTCCCTGCCCATGGCAGGGGGGGGCACTGAATCGGCTGTGAGGTCACTTCCAACCCAAACCATTCTATGATTTCAATGGCCATTTTTTCCAGTTTCTCCTCCTAAATTGCAAAATGTGTTTCTTGCATGACTAACCGATAGTTCATCCTGTATAACTTAATTCCAACCTTCTAGTTCATACATACAGCTTTCAGCAAGTGAAACTGTTGTTCTCATTTGGTCTTGGACCTGTACCAGTATTTGAGTGGTGTCTTCGTACTTGGTCACCAAACGTTACCATTGTGTGGTTCCAAACACTTTAATAATAAATACTGGTTGTTCTGATAGATAATTTTCATGAAACCAAGACAATGTAGAGGTTGATCTATTGGTCGGTTGAATTGTTGTCTCTCCTGTTCAGACTGAAGAACTTCTCTGAGGTTTGAAAATGGACCTATGGACCTGTTCTGCCAGCAGAGCTCTTGGTCCACGCTTGCAGCAGAGCTGACTTTATGATGTGTTGGCATTAAAGGAAATGTGCTACTTTCCATTTACGCTTTCCCCTCATGCTAGTTGAACGGTGGTAAAAGTAAGGGCTGTCCGTATATCACCTAAGATTGGCTAAATGAGAAAAGAGTAACCCAGCCCTTTAGAATGGCTTATGTCAGCCTTATCTTGGCTTCCCATCTGACATATGTTCCGTGGCCAAAACTTTCAAAAGATCCTGATAGAAATAAGCCAACTAAATAGATTTCTGATACCCTCGGAGTCTCGTAGTTGGGTTCTTTTCTTTACTGCAATAACGCATGAGCACACAGTGCCCTGGTACTCTGAACTGGCAGCCGATGCTATGGGAAAGGGCAGAAAATGCATTCATGGCGTAGTCTCTGTTATATTTCCAAGCCTCTGTTTATTTTGTGTTGACTCAGATAGCCATTTTGATTTCTTCGTTAATCTTAAGCGCTAAGCTAAACTTAGTTGCTCCATCGTGCCTTCTCCCTGCATATCCAGGAAAGGACAAATTAAGACTACTTAAGCAAGGGCTGTATTTAGTCAGGGAAACCTCTGAGAAAACAGTGGCTTCAGAAGTAAAATATACCCCATGGCCAGAGCAAAGCTCAGTGTAACGTGAGATTTCAGAAGAAAATTGATATGGACAACAGCAGTAGGACCTTTATGAAACATCATCCTTTTCACAGAATCACAGATTGGCAGGGGTTGGAAGGACCTCTAGAACTTATCAAGTCCAACCCCCCTGCCCAAGCAGGTTCTCTACACTGGGCTGCACAGGATGGCATCCAGATGGGTCTTGAATCTCTCCAGAGAAGGAGACCCCACAGCCTCTCTGGCAGCCTGGCCCAGGGCTCTGGCAGCTTCACCATGAAGAAGTTCTTTCTCATGTTTGAGCTGAACTTCCTGTGTTCCAGGTTTTGGCCATTGCCCCTTGGTCTCTCACTGCCCATCACCCAAAAGAGTTTGGCCTCGTCCAGTTGCCCCCCACAGTTTAGATATTGATAAACACTGATCAGATCCCCTTTTGATGATCTGAGGGTCATCAGGCTGAAGATGGAGGCGGAACGAGATAATACATAGCCACAGGAGCAAGTTCAGTAAGGGACAGCTCTGCGAGATGAGATGTCTGTGGTCTCCAAATAATAGCTGGCAGACTGGCCTGCTTTAGAAGAAGGTGGCACATAATGCAGAAAAATCCTTGACCTGACACTGACAGAGGAAAGTGCCTTGGTTTCCTCTCCATTTGTAATGGGCTTCTCCAATGCCTTAGGGGATGATACGTGAATACCGAAGTGTGCAATGAGTAAAAGGAATGGTATGTCTGTAATTGGAATTTTCTTATTGTTCATCTTTATTCTCATATATGCTCGTACTTGATCAAACCATGTGCCTTCACGTTGAAAAGCAATTGCTGCGGGTTCGGATTCAGTTGCAGCTGAAGCTCTGTAGGAGCAAAAGATTTGCATTTGCAGTCTTGTGGCTTTAATCTTGGAAAATACTTGACAGAGGCTGTCAGAGAGCTCGGTGCACCCCTCTCGCATTCCGTGTTTCTGCTGTAGCTGATACATAATTGACCTTAAGATCTTTATCGGCCTGTCAGTGGCAAAGCAGCTTCTGTGTCAGCTGCTGAGGCGTACCAGTGCCGTGATGCTGTGTTCTTCCTCTCCCTTTAGCGCACGTGTGTGTTGTGAAGGTGGATGGGACTCCCTATCTGTGTAAAGCCGATGAGGTTGGAGAGATATGTGTGAATTCAGGTGCAACTGGGATGGCGTATTTCGGCCTCCTCGGGATCACCAAGAACGTGTTCGAGGTTTGTATTTCTCTCTGTAATGCAAAGTTTCATTGTTATGTTGCTGCTATTTCTTCCTGCAAATAAACTTATTTGTTCCTTAAACTTCCTTTTTTATTTTATCAGAAAAGGCCCTGACCAAACATGCTGCGCTTCATCTCTGTCAGAACTCAATATTCTGTCTCTTATAACCAAAAATACAAAGTCCCCTCAGCAGTCAGTCAGCTGCCTCTGTGTTCTGCAATCCAGTGCTGTGCCTGTGTTAGCGTTTAAATTCGTCCCAGTTCTGTATTAATACAACAGTCTTCTGTAAAGTTACCTGAGGACATTTAAAGTTTATTGGTGCACGGCTTGGGACATAGAGTTAGAAGTTCGTCTTCAATTCATTCCATTACAATGCATTTGTTAAGATATAATAAATCATTGAGGAAAGCTTCCGTCCCGTATTGCCAACAGTACGTGCTTCTCAGAGTGAACTGTAGTGATGGTTTCCCGTAACGTTTGGAACACTGAACAGTTTGCTGTTGGGTACAGGAAATTATGTTCACAGATTCACAGCATGGCAGGGGTTGGAAGGGACCTCTAGAGATCATCTAGTCCAACCCCCTGCCAGAGCAGGATCACCCAGAGTAGATCACACAGGAACAAGTCCAGGCAGATTTGAATGTCTCCAGAGGAGACTCCGTCCCCTCTCTGGGCAGCCTGTCCCAGTGCTCTGTCACCCTCCTAGTGAAAAAGTGTTTCCTCACGTTCAGGTTGAACCTTCTGTTTTCCAGTTTATGGCCATTGCCCCCCGTCCTGTCACTGGGCACCACTGAGAAGAGCCTGGCCCCATCTCCCTGACCCCCACCCTTTAGACATTTATAACCATTGATCAGATCGCCTCTCAGCTTCCTCTTGTCCAGGCTGAACAGCCCCAGCTCTCTCAGCCTTCCCTCATATGGGAGGTGCTCCAGGCCCTTAATCATCTTAGTGGCCCTGCGCTGAACCCTCTCCAGTAGTTCCTTGTCCTTTTTGAAATGAGGAGCCCAGAACTGGACACAGTCCTCCAGGTGAGACCTCACCAGGGCAGGGTGGGAGGATCACCTCCATCAACCTGCTGGCCACGCTCTTCTTAATGCACCCCAGGCTGCCATTCCCCTTTTTGACTGCGAGGACACACTGCTGTCTCATGGTCATCCTGTTGTCCACCAGGACTCCAAGGTCCCTTTCCCCAGAGCTGCCCTCCAACAGATCCGCCCCCAACCTGTGCTGATACATGGGGTTGTTCTTCCCCAGATGCAGTACTTGACACTTGCCCTTACCGAAGGGTGTTGTTCCTAGGTATATGGAAGAAGGGATCATAAGGGTGATACCATAACAGTGATAAGCCGTGTAGTTTGTCAAAGGCAAAGCAAAGTGATCTCTTGGCCCAGGTTTTTCCTTGCAGTGGTGCCCCAGTTTCATGTTTTCCCTTGTTTGGCAAGAACGGAGTGAAGGTCCCTTGGGAGTTGCACACGGTGTTACACTGGGCAGTGGTACCAAGACTCGGCTGAATTAGGAAGTTCTCCCAGAATCCTGACCATAGCCTTGTCTTCCAAAAAAAAAGCTCTTTCTATCAGCTTGCCAAGCCTCAACGCTTTCAACAGCTCAGCTTTGAGCCCTCTCCTTAGCTGGGGAGAGAGCCAGCGAGAAACCCAACGGAATGGGAGAGCTGGGGGGTGAGGGGAAGGCAAGGAAACCGCCTGAGCAGATGAGAGGAGCTTGCCGATGGGCTTTCGCTCTGGTTCTGCGTTGCAGGTGGTCCCACGACTGCAGCAAACTTAACTTTCTCAGTTCGGCAGCATAGTGTCTGTCGCAATCGAAGGGTGCGTATCTCATCTGGGGTGTTAACAGTGTCAACAGAAGGACTTTCTGATGAAGTGCTAGATGAGTTCATACCATAAAGCACGATTTAAAAGGCAGCGTGAACTCTTGTTACGAAGGCCAAGGAGCTGAGAAAAAGATAAGGAAGGCTGCCCCAGAGTTAAGAACGGATGTGTTCTTTATTCAAAACACTTGTTCCTACCTGACATGATAGTAGCTGTTGTCATCAGGTAATTTTTCAGCCAAGCGTGGGGCTGCAATCAAACAGAGGCAGGAAGCGTTTTAAGTTCACTTTTCTTTTCAGTCCTCTGAATGTCTGAATACTTACGTGTTCTTTCAGGCCATTCCGGTGACGGCAGCTGGCGTGCCTGTTTCAGACCAGCCCTTCACAAGAACAGGACTGCTTGGCTTTGTGGGTCCCGTAAGTGTGAGCGAGCCGCCTGGGGCCCTGCTTTGTCCTGGCTCCCAATGCTGAGCAATGCCCCTGAATTCCGCAGAATCCTGCGTCAGGGCCGTGACCGAGCAAAGATCTTGACAATATTGTTGGCTTCAATCAGGCACCTGTCGCCAGGAGTCTGGAGGTTTTTGCCCCTCTAGTTCTAATCCTGTCTTCTTTTCAGGACTACCTGGTGTTTGTAGTAGGAAAGCTGGATGGGCTCATGACAGTTAGCGGCCGCAGGCACAATGCGGACGATGTGGTAGCCACTGCGCTGGCAGTCGAACCCATGAAGTTTGTCTATCGGGGGAGGTGAGTATACTAAAAGCTTCACCACTGCCGACTGCTCTTTGTGGCTCCTTTTTTTCACCTGCAGACGATCAACAACTAACAAAGCGTAGACAGAAGCCCTGCATGTGAGTTTTTCCCTGGGTGTTTTGTAGGAGAGGTGGCACTAGGTTGTGATACGCCACATAACAACTTGGCTGTCCCTGCTAACTTGGGAGACAGATATTGACACCTTGCTTCATGCATAGTAGATTTAAAATTAATTTCACACACACTGAACATAGATCTTTATGTGTCTGTTTAAAACTCGTTTCAAAGCTTAAGACAGACGAATGAAGCTTGCATGTTGTAAAACACAACTCCCCTTTGCCCACCGAAGCCTTTCACGCAGAGTGACCTAGGGAAAAACTTTGCAGTGTGTTCTGAAGAATAAAGTAGGGGTGCTGAGGCTGCTGAAGGACCTTCAGAGATTGTGTTGTATCACCAGCCTTACTGCTCTTCAGTGGTCAGTGGCTCAATGTCTGGATGCAGATCAATGACAGGTCGTGTCCCTCAGGGGTCCATAGTGGGACCAGGACTGTTTAATATCTTCATCAGTGACACAGACAGTTGGATCAAGGGCACTCACAGCAAATTTGCAGATGACACCAAGCTGAGTGCTGCAGTTGACATGCCGGAGGGACAGGATGCCATTGCAAGAGACCTCGATAAGTTCATGAGGTTCAACAAGGCCACGTGCAAGGTCCTACACGTGGGCCGGGGCACCCCCGCTATCAATACAGGCTGGGGGATGAGGGGATGGAGAGCAGCCCTGCTGAGAAGGGTTTGAGGGTGCTGGGTGATAAGAAGCTCACCATGAGCCGGCAGTGTGCGCTGGCAGCCCAGAAAGCCACCCGTGTCCTGGGCTGCATCCAACCCAGTGTGGGCAGCAGGGCCAGGGAGGGGATTCTGCCCCTCTGCCCCGCTCTGCTGAGACCCCTCTGCAGTGCTGCGTCCAGCTCGGGGGCCCCCAGACAGGAAGGCCATGGAGCTGCTGGAGCGAGTCCAGAGGAGGCCCCGGAGACGATGCGAGGGCTGGAGCCCCTCTGCTCTGGAGACAGGCTGAGGGAGTTGGGCTTGTCCAGCCTGGAGCAGAGAAGGCTGCGGGGAGACCTAGTTGCTGCCTTCCAGTCCTAACAGAAGCTGATGAGAAAGATGGGGACAGAGTTTTTAAGAGGACCCCTAGCAATAGGACAAGGGTAATGGTTTGAAACTAAAAGAGGGGAGCTACAGACTAGATATAAGGAAGAAATTTTTTATGATGAGGGTGGTGAAACACTGGCACAGGTTGCCCAGAGAGGTGATAGATGCCCCATCCCTGAAAACATTCAAGGCCAGGTTGGGTGGGGCTCTGAGCAACCTGATCTAGTTGAAGATGTCCCTGCCCATGGCAGGGGATGGACTAGATGGCCTTTACATGTCCCTTCCCACCTAAACCATTGTGTGATTCTATGAAAGTCCAGGCGTAATTGATATATGAGGCGTAATTAATGTTTTGTCCTAGAAGCTGCAAGCCTAAAATTAATTTTATTCACAAAGGGGAGTAAGTATTTTTCAGTGCAAGCATCGATAGGCTGGTCAGTAGTTTGGCACAGCTGTCTTCCAGGAGGGACATCGTATGTGGGTGCCACCAGTGTAGCTTGCATGACGGAGTTCTGTAGGCAAGGTCTGCAGCGCCCCTGCACGTCTAGAACCTGCCTGTGTTAAACGCGCTGCGTCGGTGCCTGCACATTCACTGGGCCCCAACAGCAATAAATTACAATAACGAACCTACATTTGCTCTGAAGCTGTCTGTGATTTCGTGATGATCTGGCGTGAATAATGCTTGTGTGTGTTGAAACAGTGCCGTTGAAGGTTGCGGTCATTTCCACGTTATGATAAACCATGCGATATTCATCACATGTTGCATCCTATCATTCTTCTGTCCTTTGCGTTTTAGGATAGCAGTGTTTTCTGTGACCGTTTTGCATGATGATCGGATAGTGCTTGTGGCAGAGCAGCGCCCTGATGCATCAGAGGAGGATAGTTTTCAGTGGATGAGCAGGGTTCTACAGGTAGTCAGTCTGTCCTTTCTCTCTTTCCAGGGGAATGAGGCTGATGTATGACATGGGAATCTTAGAGCGTCTTTTTTTTTTCCATAAGAAAACCCTGGCAGCTGTAATAAGCTGCCTTCTGAATGTGTTCAGGGTTTGATAGGTAACAGAATTTTGTAAAAAGTAAGACTTTCTTTCAGAACGTTTTTTTTTAACTTGCTATGACTAGGATTCTTGAAGTCCCAAGGATGATGATGTTGGTGTTAATTCTGCCTATCCTGCTGATTTCACGCTGGCTGGGAAGTTAAGTCTGAAAATGTTTAAGGGTGTACGTAGTGCCAAGTGCCAAAACACACCCGAAATCTCTTTATGTTGCTAACATCCTTATCCTGCAACAGCAAGCCTTAAAAACGTCTCCCCTTGATCCCTGAATTGGGTTCTGTGGGGAGCCAGGAGGGAGGGGGATTCAGGTAGATTTGAGGATTTCGGAATTAATCCATCGGTTCTAAGGACGTAAAAGTGAGAGCACAATCACGGAGAAGACTCTGGGGAAGGGATGACTAGAGAGAACAACTTAAGGGAAGATGGCTCCTACGAGTAAGGCAGCTGTGTAATAATGGTTTCTGTCCAATTTCAGCTTCATAATCTTTTTTGGGGGAATACCTGGAGACAGAAAGGCTGTTTTCCATGGGAGGAAATATTTTTATTTCTCTTTTTAGAAGTGTCGGAGCTCAAACAGACACTTAATTCAGGCGGCAAGATACTTCCCTCCCCATTTTTGTGATTTTATGTTCTACTGCGCTTTTGTGATTGTGCCATGCGTGCTAAATTTGCTGTGGTATAATTTTGGCTTTTTAAATTCTCTGCACTTTTTGCCCACTTTTACGAGACTTTCCTAATCCCTGATGTGCAGGTGGCATCCCCTTGATAGAGTGCACAAGCAGAGTCCTGGGTCTGCTCCTGCTCCCATTGAAGTCATGGCACAACTCCTATGAGTTCAGTGAGTGCAGAATTGGACCCTTTATTTGCAAATTGTGGTGCAAGTAAAAATTTTAATGTTATTAAATGACTTGAATTCAAATTCTTGCTCTGGCTACGTGGCAGTTGATAACATGGAATGTTTTGCTCTGGATTTTTCCTTGTTATCCAGGCGATTGATAGCATTCACCAAGTGGGCGTCTACTGTCTCGCCTTGGTGCCAGCCAACACTTTGCCAAAGGCTCCGCTCGGAGGAATTCATATTTCAGAAACCAAGCAGCGCTTTTTAGAAGGTGCTCTGCACCCTTGTAACGTCTTGATGTGTCCACACACCTGCGTTACTAACCTGCCTAAGCCTCGACAGAAACAGCCAGGTGAGTCAACCCGAGCGTGTTCCTGGGTCCTGCCCACCTGCCTCGGAGTGTGGTCTGGAGGCAACGCGACAGCTCGGGGCAGTGCAGGGTGGATGGCTTCAAGCTGCTTAACTTGGCAGAGCTAGTGGCGTTGTCAGAGCAGCCCAGAGCTCAGTGAGGGCATTATGGTCTGTCTCAAGTCCCAGCTACGTGCAAGGGCATACAGCGCGTACCAGTTTGATGCTTCTGTAGCTGCGTTATAAATTGTTCCTGTACTGGCCGTCTTGCGAAGGCTGGTTCTCACACTGAAGTACAGACTGACCTCAGTTGGCTGAATCACTAGTAGACTGATTTTTCATGCACCGTACTCACAATGCACTGAGTTTTAGTGTACCGTGCGATCCTGCTCGGGGTGCTGGTTGGTGAGAAGCTGAACATGAGCTGGCAGTGTGCGCTGGCAGCCCAGAAAGCCACCCATGTCCTGGGCTGCATCCAACCCAGTGTGGCCAGCAGGGCGAGGGAGGGGATTCTGCCCCTCTGCCTCGCTCTGCTGAGACCCCCCTGCAGTGCTGCCTCCAGCTCGGGGGACCCCAGCACAGGAAAGACACGGAGCTGCTGGAACGAGTCCAGAGGAGGCCCTGGAGATGATGCAAGGGCTGGAGCCCCTCTGCTCTGGAGGCAGGCTGAGGGAGTTGGGCTGGTCCAGCCTGGAGCAGAGAAGGCTGCGGGGAGCCCTTGGAGCCCCTCCCAGTGCCTGCAGGGGCTGCAGGAAAGCTGGAGAGGGGCTGGTTGCAGGGCAGGGAGGGCCAGGCCAAGGGGAAGGGCCTGAAGCTGCAGGAGGGGAGCTGGAGCTGGAGCTGAGCTGGGAGGCAGCAATCCTTCCCTGGGAGGGTGCTGAGGCCCTGGCACAGGGTGCCCCGAGAAGCTGTGGCTGCCCCTGGCAGTGCCTAAGACCAGGTTGGATGGGGCTTTGGGCTGGTGGGGACTGTCCCTGCCCATGGCAGGGGGTGGGGCTGGGTGGGCTGGGAGCTCCCTTCCAACCCAAACCAGTCTGGGATTCTGTGATCCTCTTCTCTTTTTCTATGCAATAGCTTTTCTATCTTTTTCAGGTCTGTGTTACAAATGGCATTTATAGTAAGCTGCAGGCTGAATTACAGATCTATTGTATGTTTCTTACACTATTTTGCCTCCTTTTGCACTGTCAAAATGCAGATGTTGGTCCTGCTTCAATGATAGTAGGAAACCTTGTTGCTGGAAAGAGAATTGCACAAGCCTCAGGGAGAGATGTTACCCAGCTGGAGGACAATGACCAGGCAAGAAAGGTAACACGGGTGTCCTGGTTTTATTAAATGTTTGCATTGACTTATTCACAACGAGAGAAGAGCAGTTACGGTGTTCTGCTGAGACTAAGCGTGGTGCGTTTGGAGGGAACCTGAGTGTCTCCTGTTCTTTCTGTTTCAGTTCCTGTATTTGGCAGATGTTCTCCAGTGGCGAGCTCAGACAACTCCAGATCATCCCCTCTTCCTTTTGTTGAATTCCAAGGTGAGATGCGCTTTAGGAGATTGAGATCAGTAATTGTGATCAGATTGTGTTTGCATTCCAAGAAAATTCCAGTTAGAAGTCTGGTCCTAAAATGCTGCAGGTTATTTTGATGAGTGGGATGTCATGGTTTTGAAGCAGAAAAAAATTGCTAGTTAGCAATTAGTGTATTTTTTCCACATCTGGAATTTTATTCCACATCTTCAATTCCGCATCTGGAATTTACCCTGAAACACTTGGGTAACTGCATTTCCTACTGGAACACAATTTCTGTCATATTAACGGAAGCCACAATTCTGTCGTCCTCCCTGAGCACGAGGGTAGGTGGAAGTCAGAGCTGGAGGGTTTTTTGATCAGAAGATGTAGAGCCGAAGCAGAGAACCCTTGGGAGAGCTTTGGAGTCCCATTTTCCAGGAACGCTGCGCGCCCTTTGGGAAACCCTGATGCTTTGTCCTGGGCTAGGCTCTGCCCCCAAAAGGGTGGCACTTAACCGTGAACAAATAAATGTTGCGGATTTGGAGTGCGGGCTCTGGGTACTTACAGGCTCTATCCACTGCTTTTATTCAAGGGCTGTCTGAGCCCTTGTGACTTTACCACAAGGCAACAGTCGTGTTTCGCAGTAAATAGATCATTTTTGCGAATAGCCGCTGCTCTGCATGTGACCGTCGGTAGTTCTGGAGCATTCCTGTATCCTGTGCATCCAACGCTTCGTAAAGGATCGTGGAAAAACCTGTGCTTTTATATGTCCCCCGTGTGTTGGCCTCCCTGGACTTGAGGAGCGCTACTGCTGCACGTAATTCAGAAAACTCAAATATTTTACATTCTTGTACTGCTGTCCTGGCACTTTTTTATTCCCCTCCTTTCCTTTCCAGTAGGCAAATGTTGGTCAATTTTTGTTGGAGCCAGCATCCACCCTTCAGTGCTAGTAAATGGGGTCTGCCTTGTGCCGTACCCTGCTGCAGGCGTGTGAGGCCAGGAACGTGCCTTCAGGCAGACAGAGTGGTTTAGGACACGGTTCAGAGTTCTGACTTCCCTCATGAGACTCGGCTTAAGTAGAAGAAACGGTGTCAATATGGTTATTGTTAAAAGCCACAGGATTGGGTTATGCTCTCGCAGTAAAGAGGCTGTTGAAGAAAGTTCTCTAGTAAGAAGCAGCCCCTTCCTGGGTCGCTTTGTTTGGGCAACGGTTGCCCTTCGCAAGGAGAATGGGCAAAAAAGAAACAGAGCTTTGGCACAGAGAAATGACCTGTTGGTGAACGCAGGCCTTAAACAGCCGAGACTACAGCGTAAACCTGAGCGTGCTCACAGCTCTCCGTGAGAAACCTGTCTGTTTTACACCTTCTGTGTCAATATTTTTCTCCCAAGTCCTTAAGCTGCTACTGTTCCTGTATCAGAAATACACCGGATTTACTGTGCCTGCCTTGCGTGGCTTTAGCTCCCCGGGTTTAACGGCAGATTCTTCGGTAAAACTGAGCCGAGTGCCAATGCCGTCCTGCATCACACGAGGCCTCAGATTGGCCAGCGGTGTGCTGGGACTGAGGGTTGCAGGTGACAGCTCATCCTGGGCTTGAAACTGAATACCTGTATCGCAAAAATTTGCTGGGATGATCCTTATCTGCACAGCGGGAGGCTTGAGCCAGTCTCTGAGTATCTGTTGCCCTCTGAGGTGGTCGTCCCACCGTTTTTCTTGAGTCAGATCGTAGTCTTGGAAGAACGGTTACATCCCAACCTCGCAGGCTGAAGGTTAAGCCATCGCTTCCCAGGCTGGGTAGCAAAAGGCTGTCCTCTGTCTTCACATCAAACACTGGGCTAAGCCTTTTGGAATCCCCACGACTTTGTGACTGCTTAAGTGATCCAAAGGTCCTCTGGTGAGGCCGCACCTTCAGGGCTGGGTTCAGTTTTGGGCCCCTCACCACAAGAAAGACCTCGAGGCCCTGGAGCGTGTCCAGAGAAGGGCAACGAAGCTGGGAAGGGGGCTGGAGCACCAGTCTGATGGAAGCTGCTGAGGGAACTGGGGGGGTCAGTCTGGAGAAGAGGAGGCTCAGGGCAGACCTTATTGCCCTCTACAGCTCCCTGAAAGGAAGTTGTGGTGAGCTGGCGGTTGGCCTCTTCTCGCAGATAACCAGTGACAGGACAAGGGTGAACGGCTGCAAGTTGGGCCAGGGGAGGTTCAGGTTGGAGATGAGGAGAAATTTCTTCTTGGAAAGGGTGGTCGGGCATTGGAACGGGTTGCCCAGGGAGGTGGAGGAGTCACCGTCCCTGGGGGTGTTTAAGGACAGGCTGGATGTGGTACTTAAGGACATGGGTTAGTGGGGAATAGGTGGTGGGGGGATGGTTGGACTAGATGGTCCTGGAGGTCTCTTCCAACCTTAATGATTCGATGGTTCTATGAATGATAACAGCTGCCTCCACGGGAAGACTTCCCAGATGCGTAGTTGTGGGAAATACACTTTCTGCAGGATGGGCAGCGGATGCCCTGAAGCAGAAGCGACGCTACCTCTCAGCACAGCTCAGGTTGCCTCTCGCACCCTTTAACAGAGTGTCTGTGCCAAAGACATCAGCAGGGTTCCCCCTGCACTTCTAAGAATGCTGACTGCAAAAAACGATCTCGGGGTTTGGCCGTGCATGGTGAGGTGAAGCTGACCCTGTGCTTCCCTTGCTGCTAAAACAACTGTGTTACTGCTGTGTTTTCTCCCTTGGACTGTGAAATTTGAAATACTTGTATTCTTTTTGTGTTACTAAATAAATTTAGAAGCTGCTTTGCCATCTGATGTCCAAAATAACAGGTCTAAAATTCTCTAGCCTTCTAAAAGTTCACGGTACCTGTAGCACGGTTTCCGAAACGCCAAGACAGTCTTTAAAAGGGTTTGCTGTGTTGTTAAATTGTTAAAAATTGTTAAATTGTTAAATTAAGGCCCGTGAAATACTCATCTGCAGCACGTACTTGATTCAGTTTCAAACTGTTCTCCACAAAGCGTTCTGGGGTTGCTTTTGCTTTGCGCAGGGCACTGTAGCCAGCACCGCGTCGTGCGTACAGTTGCACAAGAGAGCGGAGAGGGTGGCAGTGGCGCTGATGGAGAAGGGACGCCTGAATGTCGGTGACCACGTGGCCCTGGTTTATCCTCCAGGTAAGGCCGTACAGAGAGCGAAAATCAGAAAAGAACGAACTCCCACCAAGATAGAGCGTTCAAACTTCCATTGAATCCAGCGGTACGTGGCAGTGACGCAGTGTTTCAAGAAGAGATTTCCTCTTTGCCATTTTATTACCGAGTTGCTTCCCCGAGTGGCAGCCTACCTACCAACGTTTCACCTAACCGCGCCAGGCGCCTGGGCCGTTCTGCGGAGTGGGTTCATTCAAACCGCCTGAAAGATTCTCGTTTTTCAGCCTGAGGGAGTGGAACAAAAGTGCATCTGTATCCCTTGAAAGCTGGGTTAGGGACAGTGTGTGAACACCCTTTCTTACATTACTAGTGTGCATTTGCGAGTGCACCTCAGGAAAAAAGTATTGCCTCGTTAAAATAGGGTGACTGTGTATTTCAGAGTGATAATGGTGAAAAACAAGTGGATGCTTTTTAAAGGAATCTGAGTTGTCATCTTCATAACCTCCAGTAGCTTGGTTTGTTATTTTTGTTAGCTTGTGCCATGAAAACGTATTCCTAAAAATTTGAAGCGTGTGGGGCTTGAATAATTTTTGCTAACTCGCAAGTGCAAAATATTTTAACCTCATAGAACTGAGCATGGCCAAGAGCAGCCAGTTGGGTTGCAGAGACCTTTGTGACAAATCGTTACCTCTTGATAAATCAGTGTGTGTGTGTTTATTTTGGTGACGGTTTGACCTTCTATTCTGATAAAAATGGCTTGAATTTCACAAATATCTCTTACAGGAGTAGACTTGATAGCAACTTTCTATGGCTGCTTGTACGCTGGCTGCATACCGATCACCGTTCGCCCGCCTCATCCGCAGAATCTTGCCACCACTCTGCCCACTGTGAAGATGATTGTAGAGGTATGTGTAAGACATTCCTCTCCCAAAGCTTTTGGGGGTTGTAGGATGGTTGATGCAGCCTGATAAATTGCTTTCCCTCTGTGAAAAAAGCTAGGGGAAAAAAAAAATCAGTATGCCCTGGCTGAGTCAATACGAGTTTTCAGAAACTCGTTTCAAATGTTCTTTCTATTGTTGTAATTTATTTTGCTCCATTTCCAGTGATTTTCTTCATCTGTTCAGCTTACTGGTTATCTCCTCTGGATGAGTGGGAAATCACTGGAGCGTTCCCTCACTAGTTTTGTAACTGGTTTTAGTGCTCTGTCTTTCACAGGTCAGTAAGTCTGCGTGCATACTGACCACGCAAGCGATAATGAAACTGCTGAAGTCCAAGGAAGCTGCAGCAGCTGTCGATATCAAAACATGGCCCACGATTTTGGATACAGGTACAGAGCATTTGACCCGCCAGCCAAACCGGGAACAGTTTGAAGACTGATTTATTTACTGTGTTGTACCATAACTGCCTAATTGAATGGATGTGTCTGGTGCTGCACCGAAATAGCTGTCCAGGAGCGACAGAAAGCAGCCGGGGCGAGTGCTGTAAAGACACATTTTTGTCCTGTGCTCTTTTTCCAAAATAATAATACAGTATTCTTCTCTTTTTATACATTTGACGTAGATGATATGCCTAAAAAGAAGCTGGCCAGTATTTTCAGACCTACATCTCCAGATATGTTGGCATACTTGGACTTCAGTGTGTCTACTACTGGTATATTAGCAGGAGTAAAGGTAGAGTAACAAGAGAGAGATGATTATACTCCCTTTCCTTATAGATAGGCGCATTCTGCGTTCATTCCTCCTGCCGGAGAAGAAATACAAAAATGTGAGTGGACGATAGTAGTGTTCAGAAAGCTTATTTTTACACTTGCATGACATCAAAATTTGGCGACACGCTTTTCGGAAGCATTCAGTCTTGCTGGCTCTGCCGAGGAATCAGCGAGGGGACTAAATGGAGAGTGTTTGTCGTAAAGTTCGTGAATGTTTTCTTTTGCGGCTTGTTGTAGAGGAGTCAGGCGTCATTTGGCATCGTCGATGTCATGACAGATGTCATTTGCCACTAGCATTGAAAAGTACCTGTGAAATTTTGGACTCGTATCCCTGTCTTGTTTTAAAGGTGCTTAAAAAAGCCCAAACCACTATGTGTTCCCACATTACAATAAAGTTCTGTCAGTTATTACGTGTGATACCCCTGTTTTTTAACTCCCTGAAAGCGCCTGTTTTCCTCTTACAGATGTCACACGCCGCTACAAGTGCCTTATGTCGCTCCATAAAGCTACAGTGCGAGCTGTACCCCTCGCGTCAGATTGCCATCTGTCTCGACCCTTACTGCGGCTTGGGATTTGCGCTGTGGTGCTTGTGCAGGTACGTCGCCAGTCGTAGGCTTTCTCTGGAGTCCAAGGGAACAGGCGTGGATAAAACAGAGAAACCCAACTCCACATTTTCTAGGTGTTTCATAACACGTCTTTTGTGTAACAGAATTCATTTCAGTATGTTAGTTACTCGAGTACCCTGAGTTTTGCAAGTGGAATTAATTAGATGCCAAATCCAAGAAAAAAAGACTTCTCTGTTTATTTCACATTGATTTAAATAAATCCTTTTAAAGTCTTTTGAGATTAAAGCATATCTTTTTACAAGACCCCTAAGGTGTTGACTGCCAAGATTGGTATGCGCTAAAAATACTGCTACAGGAAGCAATTAAATGTTTCTAAAAATGAATGAGACCTGAATTGATTCAATCAGGTAGCTGTCGTAAGTGGCCTGCGAAATGAACACCTCCAAACCTGTTTCAGTTTAGAGAGATGTTGCTTTATTCAGCGCTGGGTGCTCGGTGGCACAACACAAACCTAGCACGCCATGGGGCGCTCCCATGCATAATTTATACGGATGGATCTGCAAGTCCCACCTATCTAATTGCACATTCATCATTGTGACTCATTATTCTCATCCACTCATGTGCTTCTATTCTGCTGCATCAGCGGTTCACCTGTTCGTGGGGGGGGGTTCCTGGGTGGTTGTGGGCCACAGAATCCCCCCCCCCATTGGATCCTTTTTGCGGTGTTGAGTCATGCCAGGACGCTAACTGCTGACCAAATGTTCGCCAGGTATTTCAGGAGGATACGGCTGGGGCCGGGGGCAATTGGTGCCCTCGCTTTGTGGTACCTAAGAGCCCGTGTAAAGGCCTTGAAATGTCTTTTCCCTTTTATCAGGATGTGAAGTGTCTGCTCCATCATCCTACGAATCGTTAGCCGCCTCCGTAAAGCAAACACCAAGTAGTTTCTTGTGGTGTGTGACAGGAGGAGGCCTCGCTCGCAGGCCTGCCCGTTCAGTTACAACCGCATGTCTCGCCAAGCTGCAGAATTTTCTTTTTTTGCCTTTTAAAACATTCCATATGCTTTATCGAAATTAATAGTGGTTTAGATACTTCCTTTTAAAAAGTGCAAAAACTAAGTACGAAAGGTTATTTTCTAGATGGATCCAGCCACATTTACAGTAGGGAACCTGTGGGTTTAGTGTCAAAGGCTGTTGCGTTACCGAATGATTTTTTTTCCTATTTTAGACTGTTTAAAAAGAAAGCAAAAAAAAAAACCTCCTCATCATATTGCCCGCTACATAAACACATGAACTCTAGCCAGAAGAAATGGCAGGCGTGTCAAGCTACCCGCTGAAAGCAATTAGAGCTGTTATTTTTATCAGGATGCGTTGGTTTATCTCAGGCTGGTTTTACAGACTGGTGTGTCGCTGATTTTTGTTGATAGGAACTGATCTAAAAAACATTTGGTAGTTTAAGACTGCATGGTCATGGCCTTCACTGTCTTCGAATAAGCATATAATATTGAAAAAAAAATTTAAAAAAATGAAAAGGTGGTGTTGGTTCTAATTTGACTTTCTGTCCACTCGTGTTAATTAATATCCAGGTTCAGTATTTCATGTAAACACTGTTTAAAAACCTACAGAAATGGCAGGAAAAGCACCCTAAAAACTCGAATGCATGTTAAAGACTCATTTCACTGAAAGTGAAAGGTGCATTTTCCCTAGAACGACTCGCAAAACCAAGCTGAATTACCACCTGTAATGCGTAACTGGAGTGATCTCTCAAACGTTAACGGTTGTCTGCTCAAGGCACTGAGTATGTGGCTGTAGTTGAACACAATTTACTGCAGGACAGGTATACTCACCTTCAAGTTTGTGGCTTAACTCACGCCCATAGTTCGTAGATAACGGGGAGAGACTTGCTCTCTGTAGAGGAGATAAGCTGAAGTTCAAACAGGTACCAAGCTCTCCATTTTCTTGTACTTGCTTCATTTTGACTTTATGTAACTTTTGGCTTTTTTTTAATGCTGGCTTGAAGTTTTCATGTTTCTTTTTCTTCTCCCTAGTGTATATTCAGGTCATCAGTCTATTCTAGTCCCTCCTCTGGAACTGGAGAGCAACGTGTCTCTGTGGTTGTCTGCTGTAAGTCAGTACAAAGTGCGCGTCACGTTCTGCTCCTACTCCGTGATGGAGATGTGCACCAAAGGGCTTGGAACGCAGACTGATATACTCCGGGTGAGCGGACTTAATCCTTCAACACTCTGGGATATAAATACATGTTTCTTTCTAAAAATACTTCAGTTTGGCTTTCAGAAGGTGGGCCCGTAAGTGTTTGTGTGGAAGCCTTTCACTATGGAAGGCTTTCAACAACTTCCAGAGTCGTGGCTGCCCCTGGATCCCTGGCAGTGCCCAAGGCCAGGTTGGATGGAGCTTTGGGCAGCCGGGGCTGGTGGGGGGTGTCCCTGCCCATGGCAAGGGGTGGCACTGAGGGGGCTGGGAGGTCCCTTTCAACCCAAACCATTCCATGATTCTATGACTTGCTTTCTGGGAAGTGTTGAGATTGCTGGAAGTTTCAGCTCTCGTGCTTCTGATGGAGGGAAAAAAATAAAAAAAATTCTTATTTTTTTAACTTACTTGTGCCAGCTCTCTGTTGCTGAGTATTTCTGAGATTTTGGACAAAATATGTAGCAACCCTATCAACAACTTCTTGTCTGAGACAAAAAACACCCCAAACAGACAAAACACACACCAAAAAAGAGAAAAAAAAAAACAAAGCCCCACCAAACCAGAACCAAAAAACCTCTCCCCCAGAAGACCACAGCAAAAAGCCCTCCAAAACCTGGAAAGTCTTTCAGATCGCTTGACACCAAAAGTAGTGAGTTTAAAATGGATGTCACCTACCTAACAGCAGGAATTACAACGAGTACCTGCATTTATTTTTGAGGGAGATCTCTTAACTGAAACTTAAATTTCCTTGAGGAGCGCCTCCGTCTCAGTGGTACCCACGTTCCCATGGCTGCAGTAATGAAGCTGCTCAGGGCTTCCACGGGGAATGTCTGGCAGCTTGTTGCGCACAAGAAAGCGGCGACCTTGTGCTTATTCTCAGTACAGACAAAAAACTCTGTCCCTCTGTTCCTCTCGGCCTCGCTGAAGGGAATCCTGGCCCACAGCCACTTGCTACAGGTTTAGAATCACAGAATATTTTGGGTTGGAAGGGACCCAGAAGGACCATGGAGCCCAGCTCCTGGCCCCACACAGGCCCAGCCCCATCACAGCAGATGGCTGAGAGCATTGGCCAGACGCTGCTTGAACTCAGCCCAGCTCGGGGCGGTGACCACTGCCCTGGGGAGCCTGTGCCAGGGCCCCACCACCCTCTAGGGGAAGAACCTGTTCCTGATCTCCACCCTAACCCTCCCCTGGGGCAGCTCCAGGCCATTCCCTGGGGTTCTGTCGCTGGGCCCCAGAGGGAGGAGATCAGCGCCTGCCCCTTGGCTCCCCCTCGGGAGGAAGCTGGAGGCCGCCATGAGCTCTGCCCTCAGCCTCCTCTTCTCCAGGCTGAACAAGCCCAGGGCCTTCAGCCTCTCCTCACACGCCTTCCCCTCCAGACCCTTCCCCACCTTTGTTGCCCTCCTCTGGACACTCCCCAACAGTTTGATGCCCTTTTTGTGCTGTGGCGCCCAAACCTGCCCCCAGCACTCGAGGTGAGGCCGCACCAGCGCGTTTACGCTGCTGAGAGCTAATAATGTCTCTAACGCTCCGTTTGTACACGAACTGCGCAGCGCTGGGAGCGAGCAGGTCTCTTGTGCGCCCAGCTGTGTGACACAAGGACGTTTTGTGGGCTTTTCAGCTCAAAACGATGGGTGGCTGTGCGGCACCTACGCGATGTGAGTAATTTGCATCTCGTAAATCAAACCCTGCTGCAGAGCTGCTTGGGACAATTTCAGAGGGTTGTCCTGGGTGGGCGGAACCGAGCCAAGCGCTGTCTGTGTCTGTACTGTTTAACCAGTTCACGTCTGTCATTCAGGTGTTGGGGCTTATGTCTAAAATTGTTGATTTCAAACTGAAAATGTTGGGTTTTTTCACCCGACCTCTCAGGTGAAAGGCGTTAACCTGTCCTGCGTGCGAACGTGCATGGTAGTTGCAGAGGAGAGACCAAGGATTACCCTAACGCAGTCTTTCTCCAAGCTGTTCAAAGACCTGGGCCTCTCTGCTCGTGCCGTGAGCACTACGTTTGGGTGCAGGGTCAACGTAGCAATTTGCTTACAGGTGAGATTAAACTGCTTATTCCTTATAGAGAATCCCTGGGAGCTTTATAGAAAATCATGTTCAGCTGTACATATGCAGCTGTTTTCCAAATGACCTGGAGCTCCACTGCTTGCTTGCTCTAGCACCAAGTTAAATGAGTCTTGAAGGTGTGGATTACGATTTCACTTTTGACCCATTGATTTGCCTTCCTAATACAGAGGATCAGTATTAAGAAACTTGTTTCCTTCCTGCTGTGCAGGAGCAGTATTAAATTAATTGCGCAGCTTCCTGTTCATAAATATGTCACATATTCCAAGCAGTGCTATTCCAACTTTTGTGCGGTTCAGGTTTTGTCTGTTTGAAAAACAGCTGATGTGTCTGTGGAATTGAACGGAAGACTGAGTTGCCCAAGTAAGACCCAGGAAAATGGACAAGTTTGGCAGTTGTTTGGGTGGTTTTTTTACTGTTAAAGATCTCAAATGAGTATTATCAACATGCACATGTTTGTCCCACCTCATGTGAGAGTTGTAGGGTTTTTTTTCCAATTTCATTCTATGAAGATTGCTACTGTGCTGCTGCAAAACTTTTTTCTTGTCTGTCTGTCTGGTGCCCGCTAGATGAAGGAAAGCCTCTTTCCCTCTCAGAACGTATTTTAACCTTCTAGATCTCCTACAAGAGAGATGGATTGGGCCATGAGCTGCTTGAGTATTTTGCCATTCATAATTGTTTCTATCGTTTCTTTCACACACATTAAAGGAGAAAAAGCTTTTAACAACCCCCAGATAAATGGTTACAAAGAAATGTGGCCAGAGCAATTTTATGAATTAGCAGAAGGACAAATAGGAAGGGTATGGATGAAATTGAGATGACTGTAAATTAAGATTTTTAAATTCATTGAATGAAACATTTCGTATGCCAAGTGTGAAAGAGCAGCTTTCTAAATGGGCTGTCTAAAGAATTTTAAAAGCCAGTTTGGGGTATTTGCTGTTCAGACTGCACAAAGGGGGAAAAAACAGATTTTCTGCAGAATACTAAATGGCAATTTGAAAAGTACTCCCAAGAAAAATGTGGAGAATATAGGGCTGCTGCGGCATTATGCTTCCCCTTCATTTTATACCTTTTACACCTCTGTTTGCCATTCTTAGAATGAAATCCTTCCCTGGGAGGGTGCTGAGGCCCTGGCACAGGGTGCCCCGAGAAGCTGTGGCTGCCCCTGGCTCCCTGGCAGTGCCCAAGGCCAGGTTGGATGGGGCTTTGGGCAGCCTGGGCTGGTGGGGGGTGTCCCTGCCCATGGCAGGGGGTGGCACTGGGTGGGCTTTGAGGTCCCTTCCAACCCAAACCATTCTATGGTTCTATGATTCTTGAGCCCTTTTCAGTGTGCTTGGTTTTTTTTACCCTTTTCCCCCATTCTTCCACGGTGATACCTGTATTTGAATTTTTTAAATCATCAAATGTAAATGAATCTAGGAGAACTTCCAAAGGGAATGGGCATTTGATACGAGCAGGCACGTGAATAAGTACATCAAGTCTTCCAACCTGACCGGACTGGTTTGCCAAGGTGGCGTTTCTGAACCTGCAAGCAGCCTTTCAGACGTACAGATGAGGAGGGATTTATGATAAGGCAACAGGCATTATGTGTGACCTTCTGGTTTATTAACTGGGCCTTGCGCATTTCCCAGTGAAGGCTTAGAAGTGACAAGCTCTTAAGCAATCTGAAATGGCAGTTTTCTTTTCACTCTAAAACAGTACGAGTTTTGTTTTCTGTCTGACTGTGTGTATCTTACGTTTTCCAGTGCCTCTTTGTTTGTATTTTCTTTTTTTTCCCCTTTCTCTCTGTTTCACACACTTTGATGGCCTCTGTTACTTCTGTTTGTGGTCCCGCTGTCAGCCAAACAGGCTGGGCAAGCTGGCTGAACAGGTATAGTGATGCATGTGTGCTTGTAACGTCCTAAGGTCAGTCTGGCTCAGCGCTGTTACTCCCTAACGACCGTGTGCCATTTCCCAGAGGTTTCATTTGAAACGGGGCAAGCGAGGTTATTCCATGTTTCTAAAGAAGTTCAGTTTTACTCCAAAGAACGCTTACAGCTGAAGTACAAAACCTCTTTCTCAAACAGGCCAGAAAGGGGCTTAGATTAATGATAAAATTACTGAATGGCATAGTCCTAAAGATGAGGATTATACCTTAACGTGGTGCAGCCCTCGGTGGCACCGAGCCTCGGCGGTGCCACGCCAAGTACGAGGGACCGCTGTCGTTCAGACATCGTGGCTGTTCTCCAGCACAGCAATCTTGAGCTGATGGCAAAGTGGCCTCGTTTGAAGTATTTCTAAAATGAGGAACTGCTGTGGAGGAAAACAGGCATCAAAACATTGTCTCTTTTTTTTTTTTCTTCTAGCTTAAATATACCTTTCACTGTAGTTTCTAGTTGTCTTGAGATTAAATTCTGCTGGGGGGAAAAAAAGGGCCCCCTGTTCCCATGTTGGGAAACAGGAAACCTCTCACCAGAGCCCATCAGGAGGTTTATCCTCTGACTGCAGAGAGCTCTGCCACTGCCTCGGCTGTTACTGGCAGGAGCCGGGGAAAGATGCGGGTTGGTTGGAGTTAGGTTTTAGTTAAATGTTGGTGGGGTTTTATCTTTAAAGTTGACAAAACCGTTAATAAAGTTGAGCTTTGGGGAGGGGATTAGGCCCACACAGGGTTTGCACTTGGTATGTAGTTATTAGAGGAGGTGCTTACTAAAATACAATTTTTAAAACTCTAGTTTTACATTTAAAAATTTTAAAAGCTTAAAGACTCACCTGTATAACTACACACTTCACTTGTGCATTTATTTACTGATTCCATAAAAATTCAAAGCTTCATGGCAGTCGCTCCAGAAAGGGGGTCTATTTTGCTCTATTTCTGATGGAGTAGGGCAGTCCTTTGTAAGTGTCAGTAAAAAAGGGAGAGGAATTTGTGAATTTATGTGGCTGTGAGAATAAAAGCAAGATTTTTCTGGCTTCGGTTGAATTTGTTTCTTCCTTCTAATTTGTAGGGAACAGCAGGACCAGATCCAACAACAGTCTACGTAGATATGAGAGCACTTCGCCATGACAGGTACAGATTAGGTTAAAGCATTAACTGTTTAAGGACTGTGGAGGAGAAAGTTCAGCCTCGTTGCATTGCACTGGTTTGTTGAAATATCCCTGGCAGCAGCTGATCCCTCACCGCCGTACCCGCAGAACGCACCCTAGAGAATGACGCTGTGTGCTGGGAGTGGTCCAGCATCTCCTCCTCAATCACTTGCTCTGCTGTTCCTGTCCGGACCCTCACCGAACTTGCTGTCTGTTCTTCAGTCCTGTATAATCTAGACTCATCGGCTGTTTCTTGCCTAACCACACCATAAGCAAAAGGTGACGGCCAGCTGGCTGGTTAGTCACAGAATCACTGAAACAGGGTGGGTAGGATCTCTGCGTGTTCCTCATGCAAGCTCCTGCTCAAAGCAGGACCTGCTTCAGGGCTTCTTCAGGTTACTGCAGGCCAGGACCAGTTCAGAACGGAAGATCTCTGAGAACAGAGATCCTCTGAACACCTCCTCTCTGGGTGTATGTGCAGAGACCGACACCCCGCTGTGGGGAAGTTCCTTACTGGCATTTCCCATCTTGCATATTATGTCCCTGGTGTCTTCTCCTTACGGTGTGCAACTCTGAGAAACGTGGCTCTGTTTTCTCTGTAACAATCCTTTAGGTAGGGGGAAAAGTGCAGTTACAGTTCCCCTTGGTGTTTTTTTTTGTTGTTTTTTTTTTT
>VWZZ01004449.1:58258-74679 GCA_013399095.1 Psophia crepitans | reverse complement strand
CGTACCGCTGCCCCGTGTGCGCCGAGGCCTTCGCACTCTCCTCGGGGCTGGTCCTGCACAAGCGCACCCACACCAGGGAGCGGCCGCACGGCTGCCTGCTCTGCGGCAAGGCCTTCATCTCCTCCTCGCACAGCGCCCTGCACCTCCGCTCCCACACGGGCGAGCGGCGGTACTGGTGCGCGGCCTGCTGGAAGCTCTTCCTCCAGTCCTCCCACCTGGCGCGCCACAGGGCCGGCCACACCGGCGAGAGGCCCTTCGAGTGCCCGGACTGCGGCAGGCTCTTCGGGCGCGCCTTGCACCTGGCCGCCCACCGCCGCCTGCACACAGGCGAGAGGCCCTTCAAGTGCCCGCAGTGCGAGAAGGCCTTCGCGCAGAAGGCTGGGCTGGTCCTCCACGTGCGCCTGCACACCAGGGAACGGCCCTATGGGTGCGGCAGGTGCGGGAAGAGTTTCCGCTCCTCCGGCCACCTCACGTTGCACCAGCTGCTCGAGTCGGGCGAGAGGAACTTCAAGTGCTCTGCCTGCGGCAAGGCCTTCAAGCAGGTGGCGTCCCTCAAACAGCACCTAAAGACCCACGAGGCGCGCAAGCCTCACCGCTGCTCAGTCTGTGGCCGGGCCTTTTCCAGGTCCCCTTATCTCCAGCTCCACATGAGGACGCACAGTGGGGAGCGCCCCTACCACTGTTTGCAAACGGACGTACGCCAAAATTTCCACCTTTCAAAAACACTGTAATAAGCACCAGCAGGACGAAGAGAGACCTGATGCCAGACCCAGGCCAACGACCACCAGGACGAAACCCCTGGCCGAAAAGTAAAAGCAGGAGTGGAAGCAGACACCCCGAGACAACAGCCCAGAGCAGCCTCACCAGGCTGACCCAGCGCAGCAGCAGGCAGAAGGGCCGTAATAGTTGCGTTCCTGATCCCCCGCAGCACAGCTGGCGGCAGGGAGAGCGCCCGGTTTGATTTTCATCAAGAGCAAGCGCCGCGCTGCCCCAGCGTCGCTGCGGAGCGTGTTCCCAAACGGGATTCTTTCGCTGATGCAAGGTTCAACGCAGACGCTGCCAACGGGTGCAGCAGGTACCCAAAAGTCCGCTGAGGCTCCCCGTGGCGCGCGGGGCACCCCGTGGTTGCAGGGAGGTTCTCCCCCGTTCGCGGGCCCTGCTGGTTTTGGTTTACATCAGCAGCATTTTCTAACGCAGACTTCCAGGGGGGCCCGACCAAAGCAGCTGGTTTTGCCCTGATGGAAGGAGGGGCAGTGCTTTGTACGTGGAAATAAATTTCAGTCGTAGTCTCTTACGGCAGAATTTTTGTTTGGAGAGGAGAGGCAGGTGGCACGCGTCCGGTACGTTTAGGAAACGAGCAGAAATTTATCCTGCAAAAAGGCAATTTTGTTTTTAAAAGCGCCGTACCTAGCGGGAGGACAGTGGCTTGGAGCCTTTCCCGGTGTTCTCACTGTTAATTAAAACGAGGCATTGTACGCATCATCCAGAGAGCGCTGCGCCTGGAGCTGCGCGTTCGCAGCACAGCAGGGTTTAGTGCCAAAGCAGCTCAACTCGCCCTCCTCAAAACTGGGGAAAACGGGTGTCCCACGCTGTAATTCATCCAGAATTGAATGGGTTTGACCTTTGAAATAACACTGTGTGGTGAAGGAATAAAGGTACGAAAGGGGTTTATTTATTTGATTTTTCACCTGATCTTGTGGGAATGTAAAACGCAGCAACAAGGGAGTTTTAAGCCTCGTCTCCTTCTGAATTAACGACCTGCTGTAGCTGGTTCACTGGCCAGTCGGCGCACCGAGGGAACGGGGCCAACCGCCATGGAAGGGCAAATCGCCACGGAAGGGCTGCTGCTGCAGCCGAACGTTTCAGCCTGATTTTGGGGGGTGAGACCAGGCTCCAGCGAGCCCTAAATACCTTTGTAAGCATCGGTGAAACTGCCTTTCCTGCAGCAGCGTCCTTTACGAGTCAGCGCCTCGTCCTGACTATTTGTAAGCCTTACGTCATTCCAGCCACGGTACTGCGAGGCTGCTTCACGCCTTTAGTTATCACTTATCGTCACTCAGGAATTTATCCCAGCAGTAAAAATGAAGTAGCGAGTTCACTTTGAGTGCACGCTCCCCATTTTCTGTACCAAGCCCCTAATTGTTTTTTTAACGCTCCTTCCCCGCCGTCACGTGGAAACACACGTTGCACACTTCAAGGCCAGGCCGCTGGGTTTGCACGTCAGGATTTCCTTGACGCTGGGCTGTACTACGGTACAACTCCTACTGCTGAACTGGTGTTTGTATTTTCTGGTGAATGTACCTTGAATAGTTATATGGTCAGATATTTCAGTTGGGATGGTTCTAAGCCAGCGGTTCCTGTGACAAATTCTAATGTACGTTTTCGCTACGGTCTTTAGATTTTGTTTTGCGACCAGTGGGGGCGGTCAGGAGGAACTAGACACGGTGGGGTCTCTTTCCAGTTTGGTTACGCCAGTGCCGTGTGAGCAGAGTTCTATCTTTTTGGTATTTCAATACATGTTATTAAAATAATACACAGCACTGTCTTTTCCTCCACTGACTTTTTTTTAACCCTCTTCTCACCTAAAAATAAAAGTTTGCTTGAAGTGGAAAACACCTGCTAATTTTGTAGCGTTCCTTAAAACTTAGCTTGCAAAGGTGGCAGCACAGTAACGGTCTGTCTTTATTTCTGGTATTTTTCTCTGCTGAAAGTGGATGACAGTGTGTGTCTGTCCCTGTAACGTGCCATGTCTACGTGCAGAACCGAAATGTCAGGGGCGAGAAAATACAAATACAGCTTTGTTTTAGTCTGGTTTATGTTGCTCCTTGATAGTTTTGGAGGTGGTTTGGTGTGGTTTGGTTTGGTTAAAAAGCTTCCCATTTTGCTCTTCTCGTTTCCTGCTCTGTCAACTGCCTTCCCCCTGCAGTTGGAAGTGCATGCTGTTGGGGGTGAGGGTGAGCTCAGGCTTTGGACTGTAAAATCTGGTGTCGAGGGTATTTCAGAGTGGAAGAACTGAAAATACACCCTAGTGCCCTGCCTGTTGCAGCACAGCAGATAAGGCCAGGCACATGCCTTAGATTTCATGTCTGGGAGGTGGAAGAAATTCAACCCATGGATCACTCGCAGAAACGCGGCTGCTCTCTTTTGAAATGTTTTTTTTTTCAGCTTAATGTACAGAGGGAGCAGGAAGGCGCTTCCATGTCGCTAGCCTGCCAGGGCAGAGGGGCAATCCGCGGTGCCGTCACAGCTTGCGGTGCGGAGTTCTGAACGCATGGGAGGCACAGTGCAGCGGTGCGTTTATGCAATTGCTTTGCTTCGTCCAACAAGGTCAGGAACATTCCTTCTCTGGGGTCTGTAAAAATCCGCCTCTGATTTGTGGAAAAAGCATGTTTTGTTTCTAACAGAAATTACTTTTCTTGCTGTCGGAGTATGAGCTCTGCTTTTGAATGGTTTAGCCTGAGTGCATTTCCATCGACGGCTGACAGGGTGAAGAACACTTCCATTTTTAGATGTGCTGACAGCAATAATCGGTGCCCTCCGTAAGGTTAGATCCTACGTGGAAGAATGTTTTTGTGGGGGTTTGTGAGTGTTCTTCCGGCACTGATGATTTTGTGTCTGACACAGAGAGAGGGTTCCCTTTCGCAGATGGGCTCTGCCTGTAATTATCGGGGGGAGGACGGTGAGTAAAAGTGCAGATTCGCAGATTTACAGACTGGTGGGGTGGGCAGGACCCTCTGGAGATCACCCAGCCCAACCCCCCCCAGAGCAGGGGCACCCCCAGCAGGGTGCACAGAGTGGCGTCCAGGCGGGGCTGGAATCTCTCCAGAGAAGCAGACCCCACACCCTCTCTGGGCAGCCTGGCCCAGGGCTCCGACACCCACAGAGGGAAGAAGTTTCTCCTCATGCTCAGGTGGAACTTCCCATGTCCCAGTTTGTGCCCGGTGCCCCTTGGCCTGTCCCTGGGCACCACTGGGCAGAGTCTGGCCCCTTCCTCTGGACACCCCCGTGGAGATATTGATCAGCATTGATCAGATCCCCTCTCAGGCTTCTCTTCTCCAGGCTGAACAGCCCCAGCTCCCTCAGCCTTTCCTCATGCAAGGGATGCTCCAGGCCCCTCATCATCCTCATATCCCTCCACTGGGCTCTCCCCAGTAGTTCGCAGTGTGTCTGGAACTGGGGAGCCCAGCACTGGGCACAGAACTGCAACTGTGGCCTCACCAGGGCAGAGCAGAGGGGCAGGAGAACCTCCCTCGACCTGCTGGCCACGCTCTTCTCAATGCCCCTGAGGACACCGTTGGCCGCCTTGTCCACAAGGGTCCTGCTGGGCATGGAGAGGTTGGTGCCCACCAGCACTCCCAGGTCCTTCTCCGCAGTGCTGCTCCCCAGCAGGTCACCCCTCCCCTGCCCTGGTGCTGGGGTTGTTCCTCCCTGGGTGCAGGACCCCACACTGGCCCTTGTTAAATTTCTCAAGGTTTCCGATCTCTTCCGATTCTAATCTCGCAGAGCAAAAAGTAACGGCAGCATTTTAAACGATGAATATGTAATACCGCGGAGGCACAGCGCGGCATGGACGTACCTGGTCTGCCCCTGTCTGTCGCTTTTCTACTTTGTGAAATTGAGTCTGTTAAACATCTCAGGCTTCTCCTGTTGTACTTTCTTCTCTCTGTTTCACTTCTAGTGCTGTTGATAACCAGTTCTTGTCTTGACAGGGCATTTAACATAAGAAACTATCCCTTGGTGCTCTTCCTGGTGGGAAATTCATTTGCATCCTCCTCTGTAGGCGGTCAAAAGCATAACTGACACGTGTGTCTGAACACCAGGTAGGCGCTGCTCGCGTAGTGCTGCTGCGTCATCCTCGGGGAGCGTCCCAGGGCCCGGAGGGTCCCACAGCGCAGCCCCCAGAGCTCCGTGGTGCCAAACCAGCCTTCCTGCAGCTTGTCGCATGCCAGGCTGCACTAGCCACAAACGCGTGGGGTTTTCTGCAGTACAGCAGGCTGATTCTGTTGGCTGGGTCGGGGGCGTAGAATTGTTTACTAATGTCATTCGCCTGTCGTCTTTCCTTCCTGATGAGTGACCTGTCCCTGCCAGAGCCTGAAAACCAGTGGCATCAGGACCGGCCTGGTGTTGCTGGGAGGTTGCTGAGGTGCTTCAGCCTTTTGAGCCTCCTTCTGAGCTGCCCGTGACCTGTCTGGCAGAGCTCTGGCGCCTGCTCCTTCGTCGGCCCCAAGGCTTGAAAGGTTTTATTTCCCCAGAAAGTCTGGCCGTGGTTCTGAGCGCCTCCCAGCCCTGCTCAGACCCCTCGGTGGCACGGCAGCATCCTTTTTCTAGGCTGGACACGGGGCTTGTGCAGTCTGTGGGGGACCCAGGGTGTTTGCAGAGGTGCTGCGGGTGGCTCTGCGATCCTTGCTGGACGGGGAGGCGTGTCGGGTCTTGGTAGCCTGAGCACCATGTACTGCGTGGCTGGCAGGCAGGGCGCTCGCCTCGGAGGAAGGCGCGCTGTCTTCCTCCCTGAGCAGGGAGGCACCAGCTCTGCCGCGCCTCCCCCTGTGCCAGGTAAGGCCTCTAAACTCTCAGCAGTGCAGCTGCTGAGTCAGGACCTGCCTCGCTGCCAGGAACACACGCGCAGCCAAACTGCGCTGCTGCCTGCTCCTGTTCCCGTGGCTCCCGGGGGACGGGGCAGCCTGCTCTGCGTCTCACCGGCTCTGCCAGCGTTCAAGTCGTGTGTTACACCTACGGGTCTTTGCTGCCGCAGCGCTGCGCAGAGCTGCTGGAGCGGCTCGGGCTTGCGGAAGGGTTCCTCATCCGTGGGGGCACTGCTGGTGTGGTGAGGCAGAAGGCAGCCTCACCTACAGATCCTTGCGCTGAAGCGTCAGACCTCTCTGCTGAGGTTCAGGCTCGAAAGACAGTCCTGAGAGTCCCATCTGCCCTGCCAGATCCTGGGGACATTTTGGGACAGACAGGGTCCCCATCCGTTGTCCTCACACGTACAAGTGTTGGAAACACTGAACTGATGAGGGTGTTAGGGTTGTGGTGGAAGTAACTTGGATGCTAAACGAGTTCTCAACTAATGAGCAGTACCCTGGGATGGCAAAACTGCTGGTTAATTCTAGGTGGGGTACAAGATGGTGTCATTTTGTGTGTGTGTATCTGCCTGAGTGTCCCCTTTCCCAGCTGGGGAGAGGCAGTTGAGAATAGCAATGGTACCTCTGCAAAGACGTGTCATTTCGCACACGGAATCATTTTGAAATGTGGAACGGGGTCAAAACGACAGGAACATCTGTGGGTGTATTTGTTGTGAGTTTGTCGCTATGGATGCTGCTAGCCCTTAGCGCCGAACTCGGAGGTATCGCTGAGCTGGGTGGCAGGCGCAGAGGGAAACAGGCAGGAGCATGGGTTTGGGGGAAATGTTGGAGGTTCAGCTTTGGCTTTGCCAAGGCTTACCAGTGCAAGCTCTTGGATGGCCCTGGCAGCAGCGGATGTATCCTGAACACCAGCAGTCCCACGGCAGTGCGTTGCGCTGCGTTGGCCTCGCAGGTACTATGGAGAACCAGGCAGAGCGTGGCGCTGGCAACAGCCTTGAGCTGTTTGGCCAGCTGTGGTGCTGCCCAGGAGATGAAGGGTTGATGCCCAACAGGAACCCAGGGGTGTGAGCTGTAGCAGTGCTGCATCCTCCGGCCATCCCCTCCGGCAGCGCAAGGCAGCCTGGGACACGAGGACGTGCTTTTCACCAGAGACTAATTGCGGCCCACAAACCAAAACAACATTTTATTCTCACCGTTTCCACACGCTCTGGGGGCTGCGCCCGGTCTACGTTAAAGCACTGTGGTCACACCGAGTGGATCCCCCCGTCCCGTCTGACTGAGCCTGCGGACCTCGCCAAGGCAGAGCCCAGCCCCAGATGCTGTCCCCAGCCCGGCAGCCTCACGTGCTTTTGCTTCCAGTTGTGCAGGAGGATTCATCGACAAGAGAAAAGCCTGGGCTGTTAGATGGTTACGCTTCGCCTTTCAAGCCAAGGGTGTCTGAATGTGCCAGGAGGTGCCTGGGCTGTGCTGAGCCCCTGCGCCAGGACGAGGGCCGTGCTGCCAGGGTTAGTACCGCGCACGGGGTGGTCAGAGCCCACGGGAATCAACGGGAGCCTTTCCGTTCAGGCCAGTGGGCTCAGAACCAGGCTTCTGTAACCAGCCCCTCCGCATCACCTCCTACTTCAGCCTGTGAACTTCCTTCTGCCCTTTGCGTGCAAGCTTGGACTGCAGCGTCTGCCTGTCTCCAGCCCCACACCCCTCTCGCGTATAGCCGTAGGGAAGAAGCTTGAGTCAAGGCGTTCGCACACCACACCCAGCCAGGCGGGCGCTGCCCCGTAGGCTCTCCTGAGCCATGTGGGTGTTTCGGGTTCACAAAGCCGCAGAACTTAATAAGCTGCTTAAGTGTAGCACAAGGTTAACTCCGAGCAGCCCCTAATCACACGCAGTCTTTTCCCGGAGGAGCGATGCTGTGCTGCATCTCTCCAGCGTGAGCAGGAGGTGCTTGCCTGCTTCCTGCCAGCTCACTCGTGCTCAAAGAACTCGTGGCAAGCGGCGGTGACCATTGCGATGAAGGCTACAAACTCCTGGAAGTCACACTCTGCATCCCCATCGCTGTCCAGCGCCTCCATGACTTTGTCCACAGTCTCCTGGTCTTTGATTTCCTGAAGGGATACAAACAGGCGGCCAGAGCTGGGGAGGAGCGGAGCGAGGCCCGGGCCGTAACGTGCCCCTGCCTCCTGGGTGCTCTCCTGGCTGAAGCTCTGTTCAGACCCGTCCCAAATAGCTCGTTGCTGTTCCCCCCTCTGTGTTAGGGCACCGCCCTGCGCCTGCAGCCACATCTGCACAGCAGCAGCCTCCTGAAGCAGGAACTGCAGCCACAGCTGCGCCGCATCCTGAGCCCCTTGGGGCAAGGCTGTCCCTGTGTCCCACGGAAGGAGGTTTCCCTGGCAGCCAGCCCGATCCCCAGCCCTCAGCGCGGGCTATTGCCCTTATCCTGCCATGCGCTGCCATCCTGCTGCAGCGCTCAATGCGCTGCCGGGTGAACAGACCCCCTTCCCCGCGCTTCCTTCCTACGCGAAATGGAGTTGGCCGAGCCCAGCGGCGGCCCGCCAGGGCTCCCTGGGCCTGGCCAGGCGCGCTGCCCGGGAGGCCGTACTTACGCCGAGGAAATGGGTCAGCTCATTGTTAATGAGCTCCTTCAGCTCCGATTTCTTCAGCTTGTGCTTGTCTCCCTCTTTCCCCGAGTACTGGTGGAAGGCGTCGATGATGGCAATCATGGCCTTCTCCAGCTCAGACATGGTCACAGCGTGGCCCTGAGGTCAGAGGAGCAATGGGTGCGTTAGCCCAGGCAGACTCCGGCCCGTACCTTTTGCTTTGCGAGCGCAGCCATCCTGGGGCTCCCCCCGCCACGCGTCACCAATGCCGGACCCCACGCTCAAGAAGTGCTGCTGGAAAGCATCGCCAGCAGCTCTCGCTTCAGGGAGGAAGATCCTGAGAGACCTTGGCTCTGCCTCCCACAGCTCTCGAGGAGAGGGGAGGACAGGACTGGCGTGTACTGGGAGCTGATGCGTGGCCTGGGACTGATGTGAGTTTGGCACCTGGGGAGAGACAGCGAGGAGAGGCTGCAAAGCCCCAGGGGCTTCCAGCAAGGTGCTCCTGCGCGTTCCGTACGTGCCAGCCTGGCTGGCAGGCGGTATGTCGTCGCTTCAGCTCCCGCTGCCTAACCCAGTGCTTTGTTCTGCCTACGGGGGAGAGGGGCAGGCGGGGGGTGTCATTTCTACACGTGGTGCTTCGGAAAGGTTTTGCTGTCCTCTCTGTCGCAGGCGCTCTCGCCGCTGCGTTTCTTGCCCGCACGCCTGTCTCCTGAGCAGCCGGGGAACCCGGGCAGGAGCCAGCGATGAGTGCCAGCGGGACAAAAGCAGCAGCTCTCCAACCTCCCTCCTCCCACGCTTGATCTGCAGACCCTCCCGGGAATGCCAATAACTGGGATTGCAGCGTTTCCTGCAGATTTCACAGACAGACCAAAGAGACGCTGATCGAAAGGGAGAGACGCGAAACCACCTTCCCCAAAGCTGCTGAATGCCCTGACAGGGGGGGGGGGTGGGGGGGGGGGAAAGCCTTTTTGTCTGGCACTCGCTTAATTCATACCTCACGGATCAATGTCTCCTGCCCTGCAGCCTGTCTCCTGTCTCACTGCTCCACAGCGCAACGCTGAAGGCACTAATTTCATGGCATGGCCTGACTCAAGCTTATGCCCCCCCGCCCCGTGCAGCAGTCAGCGTCCAAACTGCACGTCTGTGTGCAGCCAGGTAGGAGACATTCCCAAAGCACTCCATGCGTGCATCCTGAGAGCTCTGCGTGCTCATGCCCTGCCTGTGCCAGGCTGCAGCGGCACAGCTCGGAGCTACCATGGTGCCCCCCGCACCACCCCTCCCATGGCAGCAGCCAAGCGCCAGCCCCGGCGTCCCCCGGCCCCTCTCACCTCCCTGCCGGCGACGGGGCTGTGGCGCAGCAGTGCAATGCGGCCGGGCGCCCCGGGGACTCGCTGGCTTCTTATGCCTGGGGGCGGAGAGCCCTGGGCCCTGCTGCAGCGCCCGCAGCGCCAATGGCAGCTGGAGGCAGGGGCGGCCGGAGCTGGGCACCGGGCCTGCGCTGCACACAGGGACGCATTGACTCGCTGCCAGCCCACAGCCGCGGACGTGGGAGCCGCTGCGGAGAAAGCTTTCATTGTGAGAAAAGAAATAACGGGGCAGTCAGCAGGAGAGCTGGCGTGGAAGCATTGCTGGTGCTGCCACTCTCATCCGCAGTAACGGCAACGAATTGTGAGCCCCGGCTGGGCAGGCGTGCGCAGGGCTGGGCTAGGGACCCCAACGCCTGCCCCAAGGTGCCCCGCAGCCGGGACCAGGCACGTGGGAACAATGAAGCCCCCCTGTCCCTGTGCGCCCTGTCCCAGGGCTGCAGCACCCTCTGGGGCAGAGGGTCGGCTTCGCATGCGGTGGGAGCTGTGCCTGTGGCCTCGTGTCCCTTTGCTGTGCATCTCTGGGACGGGTCTGGCTGCAACGCCCCTGCCACCCTGTCAGTTTGGGGGACAGTGGGACCCTTTGCGGGGGAGCTGCCGTTGTATCGAGCTGCACATGGTTGGAGGGCAGAGCTGGTGGCAGCAGCAGCTCCTCCCTGATGCGTCCTGGGCAGCAGCGCCGGGCGGGCTGAGCCTCCCCGCGGCCTCACGGGCAGCCCTGCCCGGTGCCCGGGGGTTACAGAGGGGCTCTCACCTGGCCGGTAGCTGCGGCACCGCCCTCTGGTCTGGTGCACGGCGGCACCGCTTGCCTGCGGGTCCCTCTTGTCCGTGGCGCGGCCGCCCCGGCGGCGCTGTCAGAAACCCTCTGCCGGCCCCAGCGGCCACCGCGGGCCTTAAATGTGCTTTTATGGAAACCCGCGAGCTGCAGGGCTCCCTTTTCACCGGAGTCCCTGGTGGGCTGGTGCGCAGACCCGCAGAGGTGATGCTTTGTGGGGCCGGCAGGGAAGGGGGGTCGGGGGGGAGCAGGCGACAAGCGGCAAGAGCAGCAAGCGGCGTCTTTCGCCCCGGCTGCTCCTGGAGGTGCAGTACAAGCGGGCGGTTGATACGCACAGAGAACATGCTGAAGAAAGCAGGTTTTCCCCGTGGTCCGTTGCCTAGCCACGCTGTTTCCCAGGAATGAGATGGGATTAGCCAAAGCTGAAGCTGGCTGCTGTTACTGCTGTGTTTCCCTTTACGCCTTTTGCACTGCAGCACAGGATTAATACTCGCTCCACATCTTAGGCCTCTGTTGAGTTTCAGACGCGGTGCAACTCGGAACAGGTCACCACTGTTATCAAGAGGACAGGTTACAATTCCCACAATGGAGAACCTGGAGGTGTCATTTTATTACCACTGTGGAGAAATGTGAGGAGTGTGAGAGCTTTATACTTACGCTTGTGGGGCAGGATGGAGGTCTGGACCTCTTTAAAATGTCCCTTGCCTCTTCAAGGCAAGACCGGGCTGCTGGACACACACAGTGGCTGGCAGTTCCTGCGTTCCCCAAAGCTACCATGAGTGCGATCACGGAGACACACCTGCCATATTACTTAACAGGCTTTTCACATATCAGCGTGAAAAGAAACCTGTCCGTGTTGATCATTTCCTTACATCAGCTCTTGAAAGCTTTTGTAACAGCTTCAGACACTGGTTTGGGGGAAATTAATCTCCCCAGGGCTAAGGTTGAGTATGCTGACCCTCAGGTAGACCTGACCACTGAAATTCTCACCTTTACGGCGTTGCGAGCTGCGGCAGTTCCCTGTGCCCTCGTCGGGCTGGCAGGGGCAGGGGCGTGCTTTTAGGCAGCAGTGTTTCGAGCGTGGAGGTAGTTTGTCAGCAGTCTCGCAGTGTGCCATTTTCTCCAAGGATATTTGTATTCACTTAAGAGCTGGCTATAAATGGGGCTCTCTGTCAGCAGGAAAGAGACAGTATTTTTCTCCATCGATAGCAATTTGATGTGGTAGGTGTCTTAGTTCAGCCGTTAGCCAAGAAAGGCATCAACACACCCCATTTCTGGTCAGAGCCAGGGCCCCAGCTTGGCCTCATTACACCAGTTTCTGATATCATTCTTGAAAGTGACCTTTTCTGGAAATGGAAGAGAAAAACATTTGGCAGATCAAAACCTGAACAGTCTTTCCTGCTTATTCTTACCAGCCGTTTCACCCCAAATCATTCTCACTTTTGTATTTTACAGGAAATGATCTGGAATGATCTGCTGCGCTGGCTGATAGAGTGGAAAGGAGCAGCAGGATCAGGTGTGAACAGCAGAAACCTTGCTCCCTCCCTGCCCCTACTAACGAGCAGCTCCAGGCGACTTCCCTGATCCTTGTCCAGGCTGGTATCCTAGCAAGAACCACTCCCCTGGCCTGGGTCATCCCTGACCCGGCCTGTGAAAGCCCAGGAGGTGTGGGCACGGGGGTTGAGAGCTGGCTGCACATCTAGTGCTGCCCAAAATTCACAGTTCTGATCTTTGAACAGGAGACTGTAACCTTGGGCTCCTTTCCTCAGGGTCACCGCTGCCTTGCCAGAGCTTTGGGCTGATGCGTTTAAAGAAACAGAGGGTTTTACAGAGCCCAAGGCCGAGCAAAACACTTCAGCCCTCTGCCTGTCCCCCTCTCCCCAGTAAAACACAATGTGGGCTCTTCATGGCAGGCTCAGGGAGAAAAGCCAGCGTATTTCTTTGTCTCTCTGGTGTGTGTGGCACCAGGCTCTGCCAGACCACGAGACAAAGGCTGGTGGTCATTGAACTGGGAGGAAAAAGCAATGAAAGCAGAGGAATTTGGGTGGGAGGGGGAAGAAGCTGCTTCTGCCTCCGCAGGGCTGTGCTCTCAAGTCTCAGCGCACGGGGCGGTGTTGCAGAGAGTAGGTTCTCCGGCTCTGTGCCGTGGCCGCTGAAACCACAAACACAGCAACAGAGATGAACTAGGGTCTTCATGGGAAGCCGCAAATGATGCTGAGAAGCAGAAGCGCCAGGACACATCTGGGAACCGGGCTGGTGCTTGTTGGAGGGAGATGATGGGCCCGATTGAGTGCCCTGCGTGTAGGTCCAGGGGACCCGAGGGGTTGTGTCTGCCCTGGGAGGGACCCGCTGGGCCCTGTTCCGCCTCTGCCAGCCCTGTGCAAATGTCACCTCTGCCTCTGCCTGAGGATGAGAAGAGACCGGGCAGGCTCCATGGCACGAGTGGGTCCTTTTTGCCCCCACAGAACAGACTCACCAGGTTAAGATGGTGCCTCCCTTTCAGGAACCGCGAGCAAAGGTAACTTTACGTCCACTTCGTCTTATAAATCCTGGGCTCTGGCTGACTGCCATTTCCCCCAGCCCCTTTGTTCCTCCACTGTCCTCCCAGCACGACCGTGCACGAGGGCTGCAGAGGAGCAGCTCTGGACCTTGCTGCTGGGCCGTCATCTTGGCAGTTTTTGTGACCCCTTAAGAAAGCACCGAATAGTGCTGCTGCCACTGTAACACATTCTCTGGAGTTGCAAACACTGGGATGCGCTTACCTTGTCTGAAACACGGCCTTGAGCTTAGGTCAGGTAGAATCATAGGTTGGGTTGGGTTGGGTTGGAAGGGACCACAAGGATCATCTAGTTCCCACCCTCTGCCATGGGCAGGGACACCCCCCACCAGCCCAGGGTGCCCAAAGCCCCATCCAACCTGGCCTTGGGCACTGCCAGGGATCCAGAGGCAGCCACAGCTTCTCGGGGCACCCTGTTCCTGGCTGAATTCAGCTGAAACAAGGCGCTAGTCTTAAGATCATTAAAAAAAACATATGAATATCTTCTCCATCAACCCTGCGCCGAGAAGGCGTTACAACATCGAGCCGGAGTGGCTCGTGGGCTGCAGGCTTGCTGGGGGAGCAGTCTGCTGGAGCCTCCCACCCTTTGCTGCATGGAGCCAAGTTACCGTAACGAGGACAGAGGAGACCATGGGAGGGGGGGTGTGGTTTAGATTGAATTAGATATGATTAGAAAACACTTGTGGTTTTGCTTAAAACATTTCTGCTGCGGCAGTGACCATTTCAGGTCTATCGTCTCTCAAAGTAGCAGCAGCCGCATTTAAACCATGTTCTGTAAAACCCCGTTGACCAGATCCCTTCTCATACAAACCAGGTGATATCCCGTGGCTTTGCAGTGAAACACCTTTGCACTGTTTACTGCAGCTGGCCGGTAAGTCCTTGCGAACCCAGTCTTGTGTGCTGGGGTTTGTTTGTTGTGGCGCTTGCTGTTGTGAACTGACGGCATCCCTCTCTCAGGGGCAAAAATTCAACTTGTAATGTCTCTGGCAAGCAGAGCGCCCACAAGCAACGGGAGCAGAGCGTCACTCTGTCAGCCGCAGTTGTTGTCCTCGGACACAAAAAAAATTGGTATAAAACGAACGCCCAGGTAGCAGGAGCTTGGCAGTTATTAAAAATAAAAGTTTCATAACTAAAACAGGATTTCTAAGGCAGGCAGGTTGTATAGAGAGAGGAAAATAAAATCAAGTGGTTCGTCTTCCACCACTGCCTTTATGCAAATATTACCCCAAACTGTCTGGAGATTTTGGCATCCGCGAGGGATTGGCGATACTCACACGAAGCTCATCTCGGGCAGATTCCTTATGACACTTTTTTTTCTTAAACTGAAAATAACCAACAGGCTGTTGAGCTCCCAATATACCCCCCCCTGTCAGTGAACCTCTAGAGTGCCCTTTGTCCATTTAGACTGTGCCAGAGAAGCAACACAGCTCTCCCTAGCGAGGATCAGCTGGATGAGGCACACGCCGAAGGTGTTATCCTCACGCCGTGACACCCCCGGGAGGACCCCAGCACCATTAGTTGGTCAGACAAACACAGCCAGGGCTGAACTTGGCTGGTTTATAACAGCCAGGTTTATAAAAGAAACACCAAATTAATTCTATAACTTCCAAATAAAATTACTGTACCCTCTCCCAGTAATCCCTGGGGTTATGCTGGACGTGAGCGAAGGGCTATTTGCCAGGGGAGGAGCATTTTAAGTTCAGCTTGGGGTGAGTGTTACTAAGTGTGAATTCTCAGGCATGTTTCAGGCCTGGGGTGCTGATGGGTGCCACGTCTGGGAGGATGTCTCCTACCCCTGGGCCCCGCTTGCTCCCCAAGAGCCCTGGGGAGGTGGTCCCTGCCTCCATGGCCTTAGAGTCAAGGTTGAATTTCGATCACAAGTATTTACAGCCATGAATTTGGGCTTCCCTACCAGAACTTTCCCCTGACATAGCTGATCTGGTGCGCGCTCTGCAGCAGGGGGGAGGCCAGGTCCCTCTGAAAGGCAGGAGGAAACCATTTCATCACCGCGTTTAAACAAGCACATGTTACACTCCCACCCAGCCCTCCCAACGCACAGCAGCAGCGAGTAAAGCGCTTCAGGCTCGCGTGCTTCCTTCCCAGAGCGGCGTGTAATAAAAAGTGCATTTCCTTGGCGGGACATGGGCAGTAGAAGAAAACGAGGAGGAGGAGGAAAGGGAAGGGGAATTCCTCTCTGCTGAGATGTGCACTTTTAAGTCTGTGTCCCTGCAGCTCTGGGATGTGGCCGGAGGGCCACAGCCTGTGTCGGGAGGGTTTGCCGGCCAGGCATGTTTCTGCCCTGCAAAATCCCGTTTGCAGCCCAGTTCAGGCCTTCCTCCTGCAAAGCAATCCCCCACGTCCCTGGGCTTCGTGCTTCTGCCAGCGATGCAACCCCAGGTGTCCGTCTGACCTCGAGGGGCTCCCTGGCTGCTCCTGCACCTCCCCGGATTCCTGTTGGGTTTCAGCAGGGGGCTAACCCCTTCCCGACCACCCGTGGGCCTGGTGGGCTTTGTACCTCCATCTGGGGAGACCTCTTGGGCTAAAAACCGCTTGGTGCCTGGCCTGGGCAGGGAGCACTGCCAAACGTGGGCAGCACTGGAGGCCTTCCGAGAGAGGTGGGTGCACGTCGCTGGGACGGGATGGGGTGGCAGGAGCTCTTCCCCCTCCTCATGGACTGCTGTCCCACAGCAGCGCCTGCAGGAGGGTGATGCTCCGCTACCCCCAACACTGCACCCATGCTTGGGGCACCAAGGCAGGTTCATAGTGCGGACACCTGACTAACCCCAGCACCAGAGGTGAAACCACCACCCGTCCTCGCCCCAGCCATGATGGTGTTTTTACAAGGGCCGGCAGACCCTCGTGCCTGTGACAGCACGTGCCATGTGTCCGTTCTCCTGTCACCCCATGGTTACAGCACCACAAAATGTTTTATGGGTGTCACCCCTGACCACCGCACCCCTCCTCACCCGGGCAGGGCCCCGGTATTTAACGGGTGCCTGCCACCCCAGGAGACCCGTGCCGAGGACGGTGATCGGCGGTGCCATCAGAGGGTGCTGCCCACGTCGCCTCTGCCGGGAGCTTTTCTGCAGGTTCGGTGGGTGAAAGCGGCTCCCCGAGGCAGCGGTGCCCGGCAGGGCGCAGGGCAGCCGGGGAGCACGGGGGTGGTGGGAGCGTGGGCGCCCGTGGGTCAGGGTGCACCGTCCCCATGGCTGGCACTGCACTGAGACACGGTGTCCCCAGCCCCTCATGGTCCACAGGGATGTGGGTGTGGGCTGGGCACCCAGGCGCGGCTGGAGCTGGTTTATTACTTCCATTAACGATGGAAAGTGCGTGCCCCAGCTTTGGGGGTGCACAGAGGTGGGGATGGCCACTCTCGGGGTCGGTGCTGTCACCTGAAGGGACCAGGCGGCTGTTGGGGTCTGCGGGTCTTGGGGAAGCGAGTGCCTCCCCCGACAGGCGGGACGGAGGAGCTGGGTCCTGGCTGCTGGCGGGGCGACAACATCCCGATGACAGGAGGTGGTGAAAGGAGGGAGATGTGTGCGGGGACGG
>VWZZ01004449.1:33817-57017 GCA_013399095.1 Psophia crepitans | reverse complement strand
GACTACGGCGGGCCGCTCTTCCTCCTGCCAGGTAGGGCCCTCTAGCAGCTTCCCTGAGCGGGGGCGGCTGTGCCGTGCGGGGCTCCGTGCGAGAGCCAGCCTGTGGCATCTTCCAGGGCTCCTCATCGCCTGCCACACGGCCGGGATCCAGCTGCCGGAGGGGGTCCGGAAAGAGATGGTGCGCTACCTGCGCTCGGTGCAGCTCCCGGACGGAGGCTGGGGCTTGTGAGTGGCAAAGATGCTTCTTGTAGCGATGGCACCTCCACGGTGTAGCCCTTGGACCTGCTGTCAAAGCCGCCTGGGCTTGGGGAGTGGGACTCAATCATGCTCTGGGTGGTTGGACTTGCTTGTGTAGCAACTCCAGGCACGCCGCTTGCCACAGCGGTGGCTGGAGCATGATGCCTGCCCGCAGCCCCTCAGTGGTGCTCTGCCCCAGAGCACCGTGCCCGGCAGGGCAGGGCAGAGCAGCGTTTTGCCCTGGGTCAGTTGGGTCTCCCCTTTTCCACAGTCACCCCTGGCATCCCACTGCACCCCGACAAAGCCAGCCCCAGGCAGTGGGTTGTGCCTGGCTCACGCTGGTAGCTGGGTAACGGCCGCGCTGTCTCTGTGACAGGCACGTGGAAGACAAATCAACGGTGTTTGGCACCGCACTCAACTACGTAGCCCTGAGGATCCTGGGGCTCGGACCAGATGACCCTGACGTCGTACGGGCCCGCGTCAACCTGCACAGCAAAGGTCAGCCCCGTTGTGCCCGGCACACGCACGAGCTGTGGGGCTGGTGGGAGAGGCCTGGCTGGACCCGAGGGCAGCGTGGAACAGGGGAGCCTGCTGGTAGTGGAGGACCTGTTGCTCTTGCCCTTGATGCCAACTGCGTCTTCAATTGATGATGGGAAAGTGTGTGACATTTTTGTACCATTGCCTGCTTGCCCTTTCTCATGTCCCAGCCTGAGTGGCTTGCTCCCAAACGTGGGGAGACATGGACCCTATGATGGGGAGGAAAGCAGGGAGCTGGCATGGTTGCGTTAACCCTGAAAGCTGATCTCACTCTCTGCAGGAGGTGCTGTGGGAATCCCTTCCTGGGGGAAGTTTTGGCTGGCTGTCCTGAATGTTTACAGCTGGGAGGGGATGAACACGCTTCTCCCAGAGATGTGGTACGTGCCGCCCTGGATGTGGAGGTAGGGATGTTGTCAGCCCTGCCGCCAGCCTCAGCGCAGAGCTGCCCCAGGCACTGGTGTCTGCTGCGATTGGCCTGCAACTGGGGGTGCTCCGGCTGCCTGTCAGCTGGGAGGCCAGAGCATGGCCAGCCAGTGGGTGTAGCACTGAACACTGTGCCGTGCGGACATGCCAGAGCTCAGCTCTGCTGGCTTTACCCACAGGCTCCCTGATACACCTGTGTGCTCCCTGCCTGCCACCGGTATCTTCTGCTCCTGTGGCCACCCAGAACTGGCCTTAGCAGGACAGAAGAGCCACATGTCAGGCTGCCAGCTCTAACCCTCACTCCCATGACCTTCATAGTCACGGGGGGAAGAGCGGGGCCCTGAACTGTCTGCCCCCCTCCCTGCCCTCTGTCAGCTGGGCCAGGAGTGGTGTCTGCTGGCCCTGGGAGGGAGCAGCCCTGTTGGCGAGGATATTCCCTCCTTTTCTCCTGCAGCTGTACCAACAGCAGCAGGCCTGGGACAGGGCGTAGGGAAAGGCACGCCCTGCTCCGGGCATCCTCCCTGCCAGCACATCGTCTCTCCATGCTGCCCTTGGCCCTCCTTGTTCAGCACAGTAGCACCTTCTCTCTTGCCAACAGGCTGCTTCCTACGTGGTTCCCAGCCCACCCGTCCCGGCTCTGGTGTCACTGCCGCCAGGTTTACCTCCCCATGAGCTATTGTTATGCCAAGCGTCTGTCAGCAGAAGAGGACGAGCTCATACGGAGCCTGCGGCAGGTGAGGAGCTGACCCTGGTGGGACTCCCCAGCACGGAAACGTGGCTCCTGAACCACCTGCTGTGCCAGCCATGTCCCTGTGGACCAGCCTCTGGCTTGCGAAGTGACCGCTGTCATACCTGCAGAGTCTGTCCAGGCAGGGGAGCCAGCTTCCAGCTGCCCCTTGGTGCTTCTCCCAGCTCGCCAGGCTCACGCCTGTTGTTGTCTTGTGCCAGGAGCTGTATGTGCAAGACTATGCCAGCATAGACTGGCCAGCCCAGAGGAACAACGTGGCTGCCTGTGATGTGTACACCCCGCACAGCTGGCTGCTGGGGGTTGCCTATGGTGAGTGTGATGTGCTGATGTGCACACCTCGCACCGCCGGCTGCTGGGGGCTGCCTGTGGTGAGTGTGATGTGCACACCCCGCACTGCCGGCTGCTGGGGGCTGCCTCTGGTGAGTGTGATGTGCACACCCCGCACAGCTGGCTGCTGGGGGCTGCCTGTGGTGAGTGTGATGCTGGCTGGGGTGGGAGGGCCCTTGCCACATGAGCCGGCAGTGGTGGAACTGAAGCTGCCTCGTGCCATGGGGGCTCTTCAGGGTCTATGGCCAGCTACCAGCGTGTGCCCTGGAGCTGGGATGCGTGGTCCTTGGGCTCCTCCCTGCCCGAGAGCAGCAGGGCCCTGTGCCCGGGTCCTCGGGCCAGCCTGGGGCAGAGCAGTTCCCATGGTCGTTGCGTGCGCAGTGGTGCAACCTGCCACAGTGAGTGAGTCTGGCCACGTGGGGTGGGTTTTTCATTGCACGTCCCTTTCTTCTCCTGCAGGCATCATGAATGTGTACGAAGCCCACCACAGCACTCTGCTGCGGCAGCGAGCCGTCACAGAGCTGTATGACCACATCAAAGCTGATGACAGGTTCACCAAGTGCATCAGCATCGGGCCGGTAGGACACTTGCTGTTGAGCCTTTACAGATCTTGCCCTTTGCTCTTTAGGGATGAGCTTGTGGTCCCCCAGCCCTCTGCAACTGTGGCGTGTAACCATAATCACCAGATCTTGCGCAGGCACGATGCCTGCTGCTCCGAGCGCTCGGGAGCGTAATGCTAACCAGGCGTGGAAGGTGCAGAGGGCAGGGAGACAGCTGTGGCCCTGGGAAGGGGTGCTTCTCCCTGTGGTCCGGGGAAATGATCGGAGGGGAGCTCTGGGTATGCCTGCCCCACTGACTCAGCTGTGCTGAGTGATGCCACGGGCAGAGCTGCCAGGGTCAAGCCTGGGACCATCTCTGGATGGCTTTATGCTGGATGGGAGGGAGGTGTCTCTGGGGCTGGAAGAAGCAGTATCCAGAGCAGTGACAGCGCTGCTCTCGGCAGATTTCCAAGACAATCAACATGCTGGTCCGCTGGTTCGTGGATGGGAAGGACTCCCCAGCTTTCCAGGAGCACGTTTCCAGGATCCCTGACTACCTCTGGTAAGGGCTGAGCACGGTCCGGCTGGCCCAGCGCAGGCTCTGATCCCTGCAGAGCGAGCGCACCGTAGCTCCCAGCCCGCGCCCTGGCCCTCGGGCTGCGCCTGTGCTGCAGCGCTCCGCTCTCTCCTCCCACAGGCTGGGCCTTGACGGCATGAAGATGCAGGTGAAGTGCTGTAGGAGTTCAGCTGTGACTGAGGGACCCTGGCGTGCTGGGGCAGCCCACGGAATAACAGGATAGCTTGTTTGCCTCAGGACTGAGCTCCTGGCACCTTGCCTTTGGTGTCTGGTGGCCTTGTCTGGCTCGGCCACCTCCCCTGGCTGTGCCAGGAATGAGCAGTGTCCATCCTGCTAGTTTGCCCCTCTGTGGCTGTGAGCTGAGGGGGGCGGGGGGCAGCTCTAGCCCTCCATCCCCTTCATGCCCGTGGGTCCTGGGAGGAGGGGGTGAGGAGGATACTGCGTGTGGTCTGAGCTGTGCTTCTCTCACAGCCGCTGTGTCCCTCTGCTCCCTGTTGCTAGCCACCTCTCCTGTCCTGGCTGCGCACGGAGCAGGCTGAAGCACCAGTCTCATTCCCTGTTCCTGTGCTCTCTGTAACCTTCCCCTCTCTGCCCACGCATCGGCCGTGATGCTGGGTGACGTAAAACTGAGACGCAGGGTGGAGGGAGCTAGTGAGGGCAATGCGGGGGGGGTGCTCTCCCATAGACCCCCACAGCTGGGTCAGGCTGCTGCCAGCGCCTGCCCCTCACTATTGCCTTTCTCCCTTCCAGGGCACAAACGGATCCCAGCTCTGGGACACTGCCTTTGCCATCCAAGCCTTCCTGGAGGTACTGCACCCCTCAGTGCTCTGGGCTGCCTTGGGAAAACGGTCTCCCCTGGCCTGTCCCCGAATACCAGCAGCTCCTGCCATGCATCCCCTCGGCGCTGTGCTGTGTCAGTTCTGGCATTGCGTCGTACGGCCGAGCCAGGCAAACGCACGTTTGCTCAGAGCCCACGTCAGCCATGCGTGCCCAGCACTGCTGATTCAGCTCATCCTTGCCAGCTGCTTTTGAAGCAGGAGGCCACAGCACCGGCTGAGTGGGTCAGCCCGGGCTTCCCAGTTGCTGCAGCCTGGTGGTAAAACCCTGGCCCTTCCTCCTCGCTCTGCGTGGCCCCAGAGCGCTGCCGTTTGGTGTGCAGGTCTGCCTTCTTGCATGGGGGCAGAGACAGCTGTGGTGGGCGTGCTTTTTGGAGGGGGGGCTGATTGCCCCGGTAAGCCCCTAACCTGGTCACGCAGATACCTCTCAGTGGTGCTGGTAGCAGTAGTTTGTTCAGTTCTCACTGCAGGGTTTGTGATCGAAACGGTAAATGAAGGGCTATGTGAAGGGCCAGGCATTAAAGGCACCTAGATCAGCACATCCTCTTCTTCCTGAGGGGCACGTTTGGTGGCCCCAGCTCCTTGCTGACAACTGACCGAGCACCTCTGTTTCTAGGCAGAAGCCCAGAAGATGCCAGAATTCATGTCCTGCCTCCAGAATGCCTATGAGTTCCTCCGGTTCAGCCAGGTGAGCAGGGCAAGTGGTGGTGTCTCTCACACGCTGGCTGCTCCTTGGAGCCCTCCTGGATGCATCGGTTGTCTTCTGAGGCTCTCTTATGAGGGGCTGGGCTAGCAAACGCCTAGGGACAGCCTCCTGTTTCTGCTCCCTGTTGCTGGGAGCCGTCTGTACATCTTGGAGAGGACCTGGGCCAGGCCCAGGGGTGTTTGGGTCTGCTGCCTGGGCTAAGAGAGGCTGGAAAACTGCGAGCTTAGGCTTCTTTGCCCTTTGTCCTGGTGTCCATGCATTCGGGGCACCTTTCAGGGAAACCGAGACTCCTTGTTCCTGCTCAGTTCCTGCTGGCCAGGCCAGCGGCTCAAATGGGGGTCACTGTCACCAGCAGCTTGGTGCAGATGCAGCGATAAGTCTTGCTGCCAGTGAGAGCACTGAAAGCAGATGGCTCCCTGGCAGGAGAGCACCCAAAGAGGGGACTTCAGCAACACTTGCTGAAGCCAGGCCAAAATGTGATTTCTCTTCCGCAGTCCCTGCTCCAGAGCTGGCCGCTTTCCCTGCCCGCCTCCCTCAGTAACAGGCAGGTGGTGCCCAGTCCCACGCAGTTCTGCATCTGCAATGGTTTCAGCCCATGGTCCTTGCAGCCAGGCACCTCCAGCCCGCTCTCACTTGTTTCTTGTCTTCTGCAGATCCCAGAGAACCCACCCGACTACCAGAAGTATTATCGCCATATGAATAAGGTACGATGGCTGGCACTGGTCTCTCTCTGAAGGACGCACGAATGGGTCAGGGCTTTGGGCAGAGGGGATGGGAGTGAGGGGCAGCACCTCCTCCCTGACAAGAACGGACCAGGTCAGGGGAGGGTGCTGAGACTTCCTGACCCCTTCCCAGGGTGGCTTCCCCTTCAGCACCCGAGACTGTGGCTGGATCGTGGCAGACTGCACAGCGGAGGGGCTGAAGTCAGTTATGCTGCTGCAGGAGAAGTGCCCCTTCATAGCCAAGCTTGTCCCCCCCGAGCACCTCTTTGATGCCGTGAACGTGGTAAGTGCTGCCAAAACAAGGACCAAGGGAAACACGGGCAGCTAAACCCAACTGAAATAAGTAAAGTCAAGGCCTGATGAGTTGTTAGATCTGGGATTACTGAGCTGGTACCGTGGCCTGGTACGGCAACACCATGTTTACTGTGACACAGAGCTACAGGTGTGGCGTAATGCGGTGGTCCAGGCTGGGCCTGCCTGTCGGTGCGGTTTGGGGCCTGGGTTGTGTGCCAGCCCCATGGACTTGGGGGTCTGACTTTGTCCTCACGCCTGGCTTGGGGCCACACTGGGGTGGTACCGCCTGCGTGCTAGCCCCAACCCCTCTCTCTGCTTGTCTGGGCAGCTGCTAAGCATGAGGAACTCGGACGGAGGCTTTGCCACCTACGAAACCAAACGAGGAGGCCACTTACTGGAGCTGCTGAACCCCTCGGAGGTGTTTGGTAAGGGAAGCTGTGCAGGGCTGGTTCCTCCCCTGAAGGGGCACAGCGGACTGGCCTTGCTGTGCCCACTGGGTGCCCGGCTTTGCCCCAGGTCCCTCTGTGGGATACGCGTGCCCTGAGCCCAGGGGACAGGGTGGCAGCGAGTGGCTCGGAGGCTCCCCGGCGGGGGAGGTATCAGGCTTTTGCACTGATACCCTTCACCTGCTGGCAGGTGACATCATGATTGACTACACCTACGTGGAGTGCACGTCGGCCGTCATGCAGGCACTGGGACATTTCCGTGACAAGTTCCCTGAGCACCGAGCCCCAGAGATCAGGTGAGGCACTGAAAGGAGAATCCGGTGGAGGAGGAGGCAGGCTGTGATGTCCCACACTGCCTGCCGTGGCCTCTGCCGAGCCGGATCAGGGGTCTTGCCTGGCCCTCGGCACTGGCGTGGGGCAGCCCTACGGAGGTCCTTGGTGTGTGCGGAGCTGGGATGCAGGTGCCTTCTGAGGCCCGAGCAGGCCAGGGGCTGTGTGGGATCGGCCTGGGGGAAATTCTTGGAGATCTGCCTGCCTCCTGGTGTTGCAGTTGCCTTGACCTTGCAGTCAGCTGTAGGCTGGGTCCCCGGCTTGCGTGCAGAGGCAGAGAAGCACCCAACTGGTGCAAGAGTTGACTCGGATCCTGAACAACGTGGCTGTTTGCCTGCTCTTGCCTCTTGAGCCCTCTATTAATGAGACCCATCAAAGCCTCAGAGGGACTAAGGGATGCCCTTGATGAAGCAGCCGCTGAGTTTGATCTGCTTCTGAAGTGGGTGTCTTTTTCCTGACTAGGGAGACTCTGCAGAAGGGCCTGGACTTCTGTCGTAAGAAGCAGCGAGCTGATGGATCGTGGGAAGGGTAAGCAGCGTTCCTGGTGCCCAGCTTTGCCCTGGCTGCCCCAGTTGAGAGGGACTGTGATGTAGGGGCGTTGCCCTCCTTCCGAGGAGACTGGGCCAGGCAGGGCAGCCAGCAGCGCGGGCACCTCACGCACTGTGCGAGACCCAGACAGCCCCTGGGGTCTAGGGTGGCTCCAGCTCCTCTGGTCCCAGAGTGTTGATGCCCGAGGGAGCTGGGAGCAGGGGCTGGTGGGACTGGGCACGGTGGTCGCGCTGCAGGAGAGGGCAGGCTGCGGCTCTGTGCCTGGCCCCGCTCGTGGTGTGAACACAGCCAGGTCGCAGCCTGCCTCTCCAGGGGCCCTGCACCCCTGACGGTACTGCTGTCCCCTTCCTCCTAGGAGCTGGGGGGTTTGTTTCACTTATGGCACCTGGTTCGGTCTGGAGGCGTTCGCCAGTATGCAGCACACATACCGCGACGGGTGAGAGGGGGCCCCCCCGGTTCCCCTGCCCCTCCCTGCCTCTTGGGCCGAGGCGAGGCTCCGCGGTGGGGCCGGGTGGGCACTGTGCACAGGCTGCCTGCACCAGGCACCGTTCCTCCCAAATCCTGTGCCTGCGGTACGACCGGGCGCTTGCTGCCCGAGCCTCAAACTCTCGGGGCAGTCCCAGCCGTGGGCAGGGACGGGCATGACAGTGCGCCCTGTCTGCAGTCCTTGCTGATTCTGTGCCCCATCCTTGCAGGGCCGCGTGCCGAGAGGTGGCCCAGGCCTGCCAGTTCCTCCTCTCCAAGCAGATGGCAGATGGCGGGTGGGGAGAGGACTTCGAGTCATGTGAGCAGCGCACGTATGTGCAGAGCGCCACATCGCAGATCCACAACACGTGCTGGGCCCTGCTGGGGCTCATGGCTGTCAGGTAGGAGCAGCCCCCACCCCGCCTTTGTTCCTGACCTTGTGGGTCACGAACCTCCTGCAGTGAGGCACTGGCCCGCGCAGTGCTCCGCGGGCTGGCGAGGCTCATGCTGGGCAAGGGGGAGCCAGGGCAAAGCAACGAACTGGCTGTCTGCTCACAGCTGTAGGCCTCCAGCCTGGGAAAAGGTTGCTGTCTGCATAGCATCTGGTATCCCAGGGCTGCGAGGGGCCTTCCCAAAGCCCTCAGCATGCCTGGGACCGGCCCGGGGCAGCCCGGAGGTGGCTGAGTTCCCTAAGCGCAGGGCCAGGGGCCTGCCGACAGTTTGGATAAGAGCGCTCACATCCCCCTGTGCTCTGCAGGTACCCTGACACCGACGTGCTGGAAAGGGGCATCAAAGTGCTGATTGATAAGCAGCTGCCCAACGGGGACTGGCCTCAGGTATTCCTTTGCTCTAGTCTTTCCAAGGGGTGCCCTGGTGCTGCAGGTGTCCTGGGCATCATGCAGCCATTGCAACGGCATGCTCTCCTGCACCTGGAAAGGAAGCCATGGGTGGCCTTGGTGGGGGACTTCAGGACACCTGGACATGCTGCAGTCCCCTGTCCCCCCATACCATTGTCCTCTCTGTGTCTCTCAGGAGAATATTGCTGGGGTGTTCAACAAGTCGTGTGCCATCAGTTACACTGCGTACCGCAATGTCTTCCCCATCTGGACGCTGGGGCGTTTCTGTCGGCTGCATCCCAACAGCGCCCTTGCTGGGCAGCTGCAATCCGGGCCCTTGGCTGCGGCAGGGAAGACAGCGCAGGAGCCCTCGTCTGCCTGAACCCGGTGCAGATGCCACGGCCTCCGGCTTGTCTCAGATACCAGCTGCTGCATGGGACTGCGAGGGTGTGTCCTGCATGGGACATCCCAGTGCTGATCTTAGCACGTGGACCGCTGCCTCTGCCAGAGTGCTGCCGTGGTGCTGCAACGTCTCTGCTTTCTGATGAACCTCTTCTAAAAATCCACTTCTACAGGTTTTTTTTTTCCCGGGTATATCCTCCCTCACGGGACGGGGAGTGAAGTGCCTTTTCAGACCAGGTTGGCGAGCTGAGAGGAGAAAGCCGTCAGGCTGTGTTATATGACACATCCCAGGTGGAGCAAGGCTGCCTTTCACGCTGTGCAGGTTGGCTGGCTGCGGGATTTGGGGCCTCCCCTGTGCCCAGCAGCATGGCGGGGTGCCCTGCACAATCCCCGCGGAGCCAGCCTTGGTGCCGTGGGTGCCAGCGGCTGCCTTCGAAGTGCACTCTGCTCTGGGGCCCCTGTCCTCCCCCGGGCAGACGGGGAGGAGGAGCGCTTGGCTCAGTTTTCTCACCGCCCTGCCTCGCAGCTGGCGGCACCGCATGTCCCAGAGCCTCACCGCTGGCATGACCAGCGTCGGTCCCGCTGTGGGAAAGGGGGGGATGGAGGCAGGCGCCACTGGGGCGGTGAGCGTCAGGGCACAGGCTGGGTCCCGGGGCTTCAGCTTCCCCCAGCACAGCAGCTGCCCCTGGTCAGGCATTCCGGTGTCAGGGCTGACGGGCTAATAAATTGCTAATGGTGGGGCAAGCGGAACTGAGCTGTGTGTCGGTCTCCTTATGGTCTGCCCCAGCGTGCGGCCCACGGCAGAGGGGGGGGGGGCCGGCCCAGCAGTGCCCCGTAACCTGCCTTGGGTCAGCTGTTCCCAGTGGTACCGGCACTACCCCCAGCGACAAGTGGGCCATGCCTGGAGCCTGTGCTTGCTCTGCCCTCCTCCTGTGCCTTCGGCCACAGAAACATACAATCAAGGCTGCTGAGGGGCCGATCGCTTCCCTCTGTCTGCTGCTTACACTCACCCAGTAAGGCCAGTGTGCTGCTGGCTGCACTCCCTCGGGCTCCAGGGACGCCACTTGCCGCAGCGGTGGCCGGAGCATGATGCCTGCCCGCAGCCCCTCGGTGGTGCTCTGCCCCAAAGCACCATGCCTGGCAGGGCAGGGAAGAGCAGCGTTTCACCCCGGGTCAGTTGGGTCTCCCCTTTTCCACAGTCGCCCCCGGCATCCCACCGCACCCTGACAAAGCCAGCCCCGGGCAGTGGGTTGTGCCTGGCTGACGCTGGTAGCTGGGTAACGGCCGCGCTGTCTCTGTGTCTGCACGTGACAGGCACGTGGAAGACAAATTAACGGTGTTTGGCACCACACTCAACTACGTAGCCCTGAGGATCCTGGGGCTCAGACCAGGTGACCCTCAGCTCAGGCTCTCAGAAAGGCCCAGCTCTGCCTTCCCGCTCACTCCATTTATGGAGAAACAGCTGAGTCCAGCTGCTCTTTCACCCTCCCCCGGCTGCAGAAGCCCAGCTCCCTCCTCCTGTCCCCACAAGCCGTGTGCTCCAGCCGCCGCCGGCTTTAGCGGCCTTCCCCTGCACTCTCCGCTGCCTCCCTACGGCCCACAGAGATTTACCAGACGCGTTCTCCAGCGCCACGAACAGCAGCGCTGGCTCCACTTGCTGACGCACCACCTCACAGGGTACATGATTAGAAACCCTTGTCAGGGCGCAGCGGGATTTAAGTAAATTGTGTTCTGGAGTCCCAAGCTAGGGAGGCAGGAGACAGCAAAATGCGCGGTTAGACGCAGGGACACGCCACGTAAAATGCTACGAAGCCATTTATTTTTCTTAATGAACACATAAAATGCCACCACGGGTTTACACGGCACGCAGGCTAACCGAGACGTCTGACTTGGTGGGAGAAGGCACTGCTTTGGCGCCAGAGGCACTGAGCTGTGGCACCGATACGGCAACAGACTGGGAAGAACAGGAGAGCTGCTGCTGCTGCCTGCGAAGCCTCGACGGCTTCTGCCGCAGTTATGAGGGAGGAAACGACACCCGTGTCTGGGTGCGCCCGTGAAACGCCCGCTGTCCAGTGCAGGAGGGTCATACATCCTCCTGCTCAAGCCAAGAGGAAAGGGCAAGAGAAGGGGCCGCTAACAGCGAGGTGATTGGGTAAAACAAAGCAGCAGAAGCAGCTGCCTCGCCTGTTGAAATGTCCCAGCCCACTGCTGCAAAAGGCTCCTCCTGCTTACCCGAGCCGTGCAGAGCTGCAGGGATGGAGCAGAATACCTCCCAGCAGCCAGTTCTGCAGAGCAGGGGGCCGCAGGAGCTAGAGCAACTTGCACAAAGCCCTTCTCAAAGGGGAGCTGTGCTCTCCCTGCGGCCGGTGGCGCAGCACGGGGCTCTTCCCTGCATCGCCAGCCAGCCCCCCCCACCGCAGCACAGCTCACCCGCGAGGCTCCCGGCTGCTGGGCTGACACGTGTTATCTGCAGGCCCTCTGCTGACCGTCACTGTCCTCAGCTCGCTCCCTTGCGTAAACCGAAAGCAGAGAATTCATTTTGTCAAATTACTGGGACAATCCATTTCACGGACGCGGAAACTCGGAAGGCTGCTTGGCACGTTCCCTAGCCAAGCCTCGCCGCCACCGAACCGAGTGGGTCCCAAAAGGGCGCCGACTTTTGCATCGGTCCAGCTGAACAGGCCGTTGGGAGGACAACGGGGGAAAAAAAGTCCCTTTCATGACAGTAAAACGTAAGAAACATAACCCTCCTTTTGCCACCCTACAAGACCCATCTTTGTGTCTCTCCCAGCACAGACCCGCTGAGACCGCTAGTAGAAGCGGCTGGTGTTCAAGCAGAAATAACCTCGTTTTACTGAGCACCGACTGCAGACAATTTACAGCTTCAAAAACGACTGTCTGAAAGGGGAAGATCGCCCCGAGGCACAGCAGAGTTTACCCACAGTCTGCAGCTCACCCAGCGCAGGTTACAAAACCAAGACGTAATTTTTTTTGTGAGCAGAGGCGAACACCGCACAAAACAAAAATAATAAAGAGGGGAACGCAGTACGGACCACGGCCGTGTTACATTTATAAAAGTTAAAACCGCTCTTTCTCCTCGGAACCCCGAAGAAAACCGCGGCTGACTTGGGCTGCTGCTCAGTCTCAGGCCCAAGTTTGGCCTCTCAGGTCTCAGTCGCAGTGTCCGGTGTCACCCTCTAACCCTAACCCTGCTGAGAGCGGGGGCCCAGGCCGACTTCATTGTCTGGTTCCTGCCTGCGCCTGACCAAGATGAATATTGCCTGTATGTCACAACCCACATGTCAAGTAAACAACGCAAGAGGGCGGGGGACTGAGCTGTAGTTTGACCAAAGGGAGGTATTTCCCCATAGTTTTTCCTCCTTCTTTTGAGCGTGCCAGTATTGAAGACCTTGGATTTCTCTGTATTTCAGTATACAATTTTCCAGTGAGTTGGCTGCTCACAGTTTTTCTCTTTTTCACCACAAAATCGGTTGTAAGTCGTTTTTGGATCAAATCCCAAGATCTCCCTTTCCTCATGGATCCGGAAGGAAAACGTAGAAACTGAGGTGCCTATAAAATACCTGCGGAAAGAAATCAGAATGGGTTTGTGAAGGGGCCAGTTTCTAAAACGCAAGTCATCGATTTCAGCGCAATGACCTTCAGCATTCACTGAAATGATGTGATCACGAAATTATCATATAGATCTTATACATGCAATATAACTATTATACATGTATTTACACAGAGATCAATTATACAATACCACGTCATATATGATTTGTAAACAACCAGCCAGCAGGTCGAGGGAGGTTCTCCTCCCCCTCTGCTCTGCCCTGGTGAGGCCCCATCTGCAGTACTGTGTCCTGTTCTGGGCTCCCCAGCTCAAGAAGGACAGGGATCTCCTGGAGAGAGTCCAGCAGAGGCCAACAGGGATGATAAAAGGCCTGGAGCATCTTCCCTAGGAGGAGAGGCTGAGAGACTGGGGTCTCTTCAGCCTGGAGAAGAGAAGGCTGAGAAGGGATCTGGTCAGTGTTTATAAATATCTAAACTGTGGGGGGCAATTGGATGAGGCCAAACTCTTTTAGGTGGTGGGCAGTGAGAGAACAAGGGGCAGCGGCCAAAACCTGGAACGCAGGAAGTTCAGCTCAAACATGAGAAAGAACTTCTTCATGGTGAGGGTGCTGGAGCCCTGGGCCAGGCTGCCCACAGAGGGTGTGGGGTCTCCTTCTCTGGAGAGATTCAAGACCCGTCTGGACGCCATCCTGTGCAGACCAGTGTAGGGCACCGGTTTGGCAGGGGGTTTGGACTCGAGCTCTAAAGGTCCCTTCCAACCCCTGCCAACCTGTGATTCTGAGATATCTGGGTGAAAAACACTATTGAGTTTCGTGACAATAAGATTTGGCTCCTCAAAGAAAAGTCAGATTAGCTACCTCGCATGCGCGCAGATCCACTGGTCAATCACGGCCAAGCCCCCATCTTTGTAGAGTTCCAGCTCCTCCCACGAGGGTTCAAACCTCACCATCTCGGGCAGCAGTTTCTTCAGCAATTCGATCTCTGAAAAAGGGAAAGATGCAAATTTATTTTTACTTTATAAAGAGCAACTCGCTGCTGTCATAAGATACAAGTGTTGAGGGAAACCCTAGGTCTACGGTTACGAAGCAAACGAAACCTGAATCTACCTACTGATTTTACAACAGGTTTGCCAAATGTCAGAGTATTGCAGGGGAAAGCTTAGATCAGTTCTTAGATAAGCCCCGCCCCGGAGGGTTATTCTAACATCATGCATTGAGACCGATCCCTAGGAAACAGCTGCCCAATCCCGCTCAATTCCCTGTTCAACGCTGGGGGCACACGACCTCCCAGTCATCTGTAAAAACAAAGTGGTAATTGCTGCGCTTGTCGTCAGAAGTTGTCAATCCTAATCCGACCAGAATCTGCCTACCCTCCTCGACAGCATCGGTGGCTACAAAAACTTTTTCAAGTTTATGCGTCTCCAAGAGGCTGCGGATTTTCTTTACTGCTCCCTGCAGGGAAGGCACGTCTTCTCTGTGGCCCCAAACGAAGTCTTTCCTTCTGAGATGAACCCCAAGGTACGGACCACCTAGAGCCGTGCCCATCTTAACCTAAGAGAGAAAGATCAAGGAACTTTAACACTTGAGAGCACCATTACTTATTCCCACTGAAAAGTCCTGAATGCATCATCTCTGGGTAAGTGAGATTTCTCTAGCTGCAGAAAATCAAAACACTGATTTTGGGACACACTGCAGCATTTTGATCTTGGGGGGGCCGACATCACACAAGAGAAACAAGAGCATGAAATCTTTGTCAGCAAAAATTGCTCTCCGTGACCAAATCCACAGCGGGCAGTTTGCAGCCGAACGTTATGCCCAGAGACACTGCTGCACACAAGAAGAAATACAGGCTTCCCCCAGGGAAACGAGGGTGACAGGAACCCGGCACCTAGAACCAGTCGGCCGCATCTCAGTGGTCTCTGTTAACTCAAGTCACGCAGGGAGAGGAGGATACAGTAAGACCACGCACGTCCACCTCGATCTGAGCAGGGAGAGCTAGAGTCACATCTATCTTGCAATATCCCCTACAATTAAAAAAAAAACCAACTACATTTGTTATGGGAAATAGACTGTTGCGATTTTACCTTCATCTGTGTCCAGTCCTCCTTGTAACGAGTCCTGTCTGCCTCATCCGTGGATTGGAGATACTTGTTTCTAAACTCGTCTCCCACTACCCGGAGGTGTTTAGCAAACACCATGCTCCGACGGGTCTGTTGGAACACGAGCAGACGCCGAGTCAGAAAAAGGGAGAGCTAAAAATGACGAGATGGAGAGAGTTTCACACACACAGCGCTTCACGGTGCGGTTATGTCGGACACATCCACGCAGCGCTACAAGCAATAATTTCTAACTTTCCGTCTGAGCTCTAACTGTTTATTGCCAGTCATAACCACATCTACCACCAGCTTACTCGCCTGACCCCGCCATACACAGGCGTACGGAGTAGGCCATAGTTATTAACACAGCAGAACACACAATATACCAAATTAAATGCTCCAGCAGCACACCTCATCTTCGGAAACCAAAGCTGGGCAAGGACTTTAGCTTGCAGAACACCTGCTTAGAAACAAACGTGCATCTAGCGACAGACACTCCTACCAAATTCAGTGGAAAAACGATGAAAAGGGAATTATTTCCTTCACTGGGGGATAATAACCTCTTACCAAGATTTTGTGATGCAGTCACCACCGCACGCAGTCACATACAACCTTCTTACTAACAGGCACACCAGGAAATCCCAGGTGCCACAAACCCACGTCCCTCCCATTTCGAACACTTATTTTGCGACAGCACACGTAAAAGAGAACACAGATGAATGTGTGAACCTCCACTGATATACTTTCTAAACTGGATACTCTTTGTATCTGGTTATCTTCTTATTTTAAGTACGTTTCAAATCCACACGTGCGATACTGTCGCCCTTTCCAACTACCTCCAAGTTTTGCTGCTTCTCCCTTTTTTGTCTGCAAAGAAACAGAGAAGGGAGGGACGCTGCTCGGAGGCAGATGGAAAGAGACAAGAAGCCGTGGGGCAGCCTCTGAGAGGTGGTGGATCTCCAGCTCTGGGGACTTTCCACCTTCAGCTGAACGCAACCCCAGATCAAGTTCTGGAGCGCAAACCTCCAGGCAGGGCCACCGAGACACCTCCCCACCTGAATTTTTCTGTGAGTCTAAGTTTGGGAAGCAAGCAAACAAACAAAATCAGTGTTGGTTATGCTCCATTTCATGTACACGGATTGAATTAATGCTACAGATCCTCTAACTCTTTGAGATCATCCCCCCAAAGTGGTGAAACCAAATGCAAAGCTGCTGGCTTTTCTAGAGTTGTCCTTGGAGAACTTTCTCCTTCCATACAGATGGTCAAGCGCTCATGTGGTCTGTGTGCTACACTGAGGCTCTTCAAGGGATTCAACAGTTTCTTCTAAACCATTTTGGGAAGCCTTTCCTGCTCTGTGGTTGTTCAACCATTAAGAACCTCCAAACAGTACCTTTCAGCCCGCAGTGGTAGAGAAGCCTAGACAAAAACGGTGACAACAGAGACAGCAATGCAGCTCAGTACCAAATCACAGTATTTTTGGACATTAAAGATAAGGTGGTTGCAAAGGGAAAGTGGCTTTTTACGATTTAAAAATTTCTTTGAGACAGAGGGCATTTGTTAGTGTCATTTATAAAGAACTCCAGATGTTATCCAGAGAGTTGCTAAGAAAAAAGGAAAACCAACCAGAAATCATGCAGGTAGTTAAAACTGAAATACAAGAAAGTCTCCCAGAGTGTTCAGTGTTACCTTGAAACCCACGGGAATTTTGCTGTCGAGGCCAACGGGGAGACAGGCCAATATTGAGCGCTTTTGGGAGTTCTTTGCAAAGCCTCATCCTGAGGCTGACTAGACAAGAAACCGCTCAAAGGCAGTTCCCTTCTGATTGCAGATGCACAGGGGATGTCCTTCCAAACGCCCTGCAGCACCCACTCTCTGGGGACAAGAGACACCAGGAGAAATTCCTGCATTACATTAACCCACAGCAGCCTGAAGACCATCTTTAGCACATGCTGCTGAAACACAAGACCCAAGTTTCTTTCCAGAAAAGAAACCTGAGGAGAAACTGAAGCGCGTATCGGTTATTGAATATTTATCAGAACCAAGCGGAAAGTCTAGAGAAGCTAACTGGAGGATACTCACATTCCAATAATCTTTCCCTCCGTAGTGGTCATGAAGAAGGTTTTCAGCTCTGTCTAACATCACTGACCTATTAAAAATTGTAAAACTGAGTGCAGTTCCCTTAGGAATAGAATTCACATTACGACGTTTCTTTACACAGTTGCCAGGATAAAGCACAGCCTATGATCCGTTCGCAAAGGGAGCACGGGGAACAAGGGGGAACGAGGGCTAGGCTGCCAGCCTGTTCTGCGTCCAGCACATTGTGACCCACAGCCTGCTGGGGAGAGAAGGGATCTCTGCCACTGCGTGTTCCTGCTCTCTTCCTTAATAAACGATACCCATAATTGTGACGGTCAGACACAGACAAGCACTAGTAACCCCTCCTGTAGTCCTCGCACTGATTGCTGCTGGAGAAATAAGATTGCCAACAGGGAGAGTGATCCAAAGGTGAGAAATGACCTAGGAGACGATGCTGGGCCTCGGCGCGCGCGAGAGCCTCTTGGAAGAAGCGGGAGTCACGCTCACAACAGCAAAAGCAGACAAGGTGTTTCCCACGTGCGGAACAAAGCGTCCTACAGCAAAACAACACATCAGAGAACACAGGCACTACAAAAACACGTGTCAGCAACCAAGCACACGTTTCAAAATGAGAATTTTTCACCAACATGAAAACAGCCTGTGCTTTTCATAACTACGCCCAGTTCAGGATTGTGTGCTGGAAACATAAACTGCACTCCCCGAGTTCTACGGAGCAGAAGAGATTTTGAGAATACGCAAGAGCACAGGGCATGCAGGCTGAGTTCGTGCTCTGAGCACAGCAGGAAGGAGGGACCACAGAGAAATGCTTCTGCTGAAGGGGTCAAAGTCGTTATCTGGATCTTCTCCTACTAACGTGAGAGGAAGCAAATAACCAATCAACTTCAGATTATCACTGCTGATCATCAGCTGGACACTTACACATATGGCTATAAATAATCTGGAAAATAGGCTAGGCTCTGCTGGTGGAGACACAGCACCACATTTAACATGAAACGTGGAGGTAAATCAGATTAATAATCTAAATGTATCAAGAAGATTCCTGGAAGTGACCAGACCTGAAGTAATAACACAGTATCAGGACTGGCTGGCCAGAAGGGCAGTATGAGAGAGGGAGATGAGAGGCCACGGTGCACAAGTCCCAGGGTTCCAGCTGTCCCCAGGCAGCCTGGGCAAGCGTCACAGCAGGACGCGGCTAAGCGACTGCAGACTGAGACGCTGTCAAAGACAGTTCCACGAACCAACTGGGCAGGGAGTAGCTCCTGACGTCATCCTGAGCAGCAGCAAGACACGGATCAAAATCTCACAGTGGAAGAGCTACTCTGCGACAGTGGGCATAAACGTACTCATCTTCAGCATCCGACTGGATCGGCAACGGCCAAAGGAACGTTACTGCAGCTGCATTCTGGGCCATGCAAAAATGCAGAAGTAGCGTCCAAGTGAAGAGAACATAAAGGTTCACAACAGGAAAAGGCAATAAAGAAGGTCAAAAAAAGAATTTGAGCAACAAGAAATAAAGGCCTTCCATCTACTGACCAATCTTCCTTCCAATACAAACAAAAAGGAAATCACAGGTTTAAGAAGAACTCAGAGATGGTAACGTCGTAACACAATATATTTTGCTGTATTTTGGAGCTGTGTGCTAGGTGGAGGAGCTGGGAAGATTCACATGCCAGGACTACTTTTTACATGGGAAGTCATCAGAGGACACGTCTCAAACCAACGTGTCCATAGGAAGCGGCCAGCGATGGAACAGCTAGACGAAACGAACCCAACAGTTGTCAAGGAACTTAAGGATGAAGCAGGGATAAGTGTCCAGTTCTCATTGTAGAGGGAGGTCACCAGGGGAAGGGATCGGCTTTCCACCATATTCCTCACCAACCCACAACAGGGCACGGACTTTGGGGTGACACAGCTTGCCGACCATTTTCAATTGCTCTGAGCACCAAAGGCCAATTGTGAGGAATTAGGGAATTCTGATGACTGGCCGAGAAAGCAGCAGATGAAATCTAACGTAGGGGAGCATCTAGTAAAAAAAATACTGGCTTCATCCGATAACTAAAGGGCTCTACTCTAACCCTCAATGTGCAGGAACGAGGACTGTTTGGTGAAAACATCAAGGCATCATCAAACCTCATCAGAGGTAAAAAAAAAAAAAAAAAAAGGAACTTGCGTATTAGGAATTTCCAGAAAAGGAAGAGAAGGAAAATCACGCATGGCATGGAGGCGAAAACGGAGGAGCTGCTTGTTCACTGTTTCTTCCGCTACGTGAATGCGGGGACAATGAGATGGAACTTGCAGGCAGGAGTTACAAAAGGAGGTGGATTTTTGTACGATGCACAGTTAAGGTGCGAAACCTTTCGGTCTCGCCCCAAGATTCTGCGGATGCTAACAGTGCGCGCGGGGGTTTGAAGGGAAGCTGCACAGATTCACGGACTCACTGAAGGATATAAAGACAGGAATATCACTTTTGCCTCAGGAAGTTCCTACAATCACAAATCCGAAGGACGTGACAGGACTCAGGGGAAGGATAATACACATTGCCCAGTTCTTAAACTTCTCCGCAGACATCTGATTTTAGCTGCTCTTGATTTCACACACTAAACTAGACCGACTTTAACATGAGCCGTGAGTTTTAAGACGCACCACTGCAGCTGCTCTTACACTGCTGCTGCGCTAGTGCTTCCTCCTCCTTGTGTCTGACCGAGAAGTGTGATCTTGTGGATAATGCACACCTTGTCTGCAGGTCAGGAATACCTGGGCACTACTCCTAGTTTTTCTCTTGACCTTTTTGGTCCCCAGACCTTTGCATGAAAGAGTTAGCTGTAGGGCTAAACACAAAGAGCTCTGTGGCTTATTTAGTCCAGTTTTCTGCTGTCACTGGCAAAGATTGTGGTGTAACTCCTACAAACAGAAGAGCAACCCTGTTAAAAATCAGGACTTTGCTCCCTCTGCTTGCAGTGGGAGCTACTACAGATGCCCACTGCTCTGCTTAGTGGAACCTTCATCTCATTTCAGATTAAATCATCTCGATGTCAAATTTTTGGATGTTTCTGCTCTCATGACAAAACTGCACTTCAGCTTACATGGTTTGTGCTTCTCCTACGGATTCACTCCCCTGATGTACTCACAGAGTGATTATTTCCTGTTCCTGTTCTCCCCTGTACCTCAGCAGTATTTTTTTCTTTGCTGCGATGTCTTCAGTTGTTACAAGGTCACAGCTGACTGGAAATACTTCGCTACAGGGATAACGTAAGCAGGCTCCATCTCTCATGTAAGAGCTTTCCTTCCCTCTGACCACCCTAGCGGCATCTCGGAGCAGAGAGACGCAACATGCCACTTGCTTTCTCTAACCACAGCTCACGCTGTTAAGGATGGACGAGATCAGGCACTGCACCTCGTGATCTGAGACGTGGGCTTGGGAAACCCTGACTGCACTCTGTTTGCTCCCTCTTGACCCAGCATCGAAGGGTAAAGGAAGGAAAGGTAAACTCAGGGTGGCAAGAATGTACAGCTACCCGAGAGAGAAAACGGAGCGGCCCAAGGCTACTTCCTTTGAAGTTTTAGCACTGCAGCCTTAACCTAACTTAGGTGTTTCTTAGCATAAATTCCTTTTCTAATGATTTTAATGGATTACAGTAACTCAGTGATGAAGTACCACAGCAGTGGGACACAGCCTGTAAGTTCCTCCTGCTCTTCCCACCTGGCAACGGGCACGCAATGCAGCAATAAATAGTAATACAAGGCAACTCACTGTGCTGAAGTGTTCTTCAGAAGGACGGGAGCCACGATAGAGGCAGATCCTTGGACAGACAAGCAAGAGACATTTAGGCCCCGTGTTTCCTCGTAACCCCAGAACCATCCCCTGAAAGAGAATACAAAGTATCGGTCCACAGGCTTGTATTTTAAATTAATACCATGTATATAACCAAACAAGTACGCAGTATACCCCAGAAAGATGATATACAATGTAAATAAACCAGCCAGCTCCTTTATACTGTTTCTGTGTGAAACAACAACTTTCTAAAATTAAATCTTTTAGTATCAATACAACACTTTATTACTGATGGGTTTTAAAAACCAAGCGAATCCCAAGCGTCCAGAGATTCACAGGCAATGCTACAATAACCGCACAAGCCTGTTCTGTTAGAGCAGGCAAACGTCTCACCGCACGCAACTAAGACGACGACCAAAAGGACTGCTAGAACTCGCCTGTAGTACTCATGTTTGTCTTTGGAGTACATAAGCTGATCGATGCACGGCCTTTCATCTATTTTTTCTTCCCACGTTCCTTCTTTCCATCCTTCCACGTAGCCTTGTAGGACATAGATCTGTTCAATGAAGGGCCCACCAGACTCTGAGCAGAACGCAAAGCATCAGTGAGCACAAAACCCCCAAGTGATAAAGGTATGAACTAGCGTTATTTGCTAGCACATTAAAAATCTGCAAGAAATGCTGGTATTACCCTACTCTCTGCCTTCCCTGTTTTCCCTATAAAAAAAGAGAAGAAAAGGAAGCTCTGCGTGAGCCGGAAAAGCGAGACGGGTCAGGGATGTGACAACCTGCTACTCCCACCCAGCTGCGCTTGACTTCAAGTGCCAAACGGCGTTGAATCGCCACGGAAATGTAAATTTCGAAGCTGGTAAAACACACCATGAAGCACAAAGGTCTCCGGTGCTGTAGGCAGCTGCTATGGGAAGAGCATGTCCAAAAAAGTGACAAGCCCTTCTTCCCCTAAACTTCAGGGTTTCTAAATGCTTTTTCCTGAAAGGCAGGGGACAACAAACACTGCAGGGCTCCTCGCAGAACGTGACGTTTGGTGGCCTTTGCTTCAAGTCTGTGACGCTGCTGCTGATTTTGGCATCTGGCGATTAGCTCAACACGGCACTAAATCCTAAAGGAACCAACTTCACGGGTTCCGTATTCTTGGGGAAAGCCCTTCTAACATACCACTTGGTACACAGAAAACGGGGGATAAGTATTTTGAGTACGTGGAGCACTGATGATGAAAAATTAAGTTCACCAAAGAACCCACTGTACAGTTTTTACTCTCCAACCGCCTCCAGGAAAAGGTGGCTTGTCTGCATTTCAACAGAGAGCTGCAGGCTGCCCCTCTCCCTACAGAGCTGTTATTACAGACCAAATCAGGCAGAAGTATCTTTGACTTGAACCAGAGGCATTAACTATCGCTCTTTGGGGTCAGCAGTGCTACATCAAATGAGCTGCCAAGTAACTGGGTTGTTTCATCCCAGTGGTTTGCTGCCCAGCACAGTTCCTTCCCATCCCTCCTCTCACCACCTTTAATTTTTTGTATTTCACATGTAAGGATAAAAGCACACGTAAGGATAAACGTGAAGAAACCGCCTCAAATATTTAGTCACTTGTAGACCGGACGATTCCGTACTCTCACCTGCAAGGAACTGCTCATATTCAATGACAGGGATGTTCCTGTTGAGGCTTGGGAGATCAAAGAACTCAGACCAAGGGATGCGGACCTGGAGGATGTCAGGGCTCTGCCAGTGATAGAGACGTCCCCAGGGAGGCAGAACTAACACCCAGTTTTCACTTTTCAGCAAGGTCTTTAGAAGGGAAGCAATGCGAATGTAGACATCTCTGCGAAGGTTGAACCCTTCAGGAGGGTTCACATCGTACAGAAGGTACCTGGGGAGGGCAAAACAATGCAATTACTGCAGAGTCTAAAACTTTTACAGTTTTTTGTGTTTTTTTTTAACTCCCCAATCACGCGGCGCAACGCTACTGGGATGGAAATGGTTCCTCTTCTGTGAGCCTGTGCTACGCCGGAGATGGAAGGGGACGCAGATGGGGAAGGTAGAGCAGTGCTTGCGGCAGGGGCTGGGAGACCACGGGGGTCTCCTCGCGGGAGGGACACCGCCGAGGCGGCACACGCCACGAGCCTTTCCTGCGGTGGGGCGGGCTGCGGGGGGTGAGGAGCGACCCCCTCGGATGTCCCGCACGCCCCGAGGGTAACGTGGTGTGTGGTGAGAATGGCGATACCAGCACATCGCTCGGGCTAATCCCATGAGCCGAACGCGACGGAGGGCACGGTCAGGAGGGACAGGGAAGAGGGGGGTTGTCACCTGCCGCCAGGCAGGCGGGGGTCCCCAGGCAGCTGGGGACCCTCCAGAAGCGACCCCAACAGCCCCAGGGGGTGAAGGGCGGCCTTTATGCCCATCCGCCCGTGGCTCCGGCACTCGGCAGGTCCCCTCGGTGCACGGGCGGGAAGCGGCGGCCGCGGGGTCCCCGGGAGGGCCGCCTCAGAAGAGGCCGGCGGTCAGGGGCCGGAGGCTGGTGCCGGTGAGGCGGTTCAGCTCCTCCAGGATCTCCGTCTCCTTCTGGTACATCTGCGGGAGCAGGGCGCAGGGTCAGGCCGGGGTCAGCGACAACGGGGCCAGCATCAGCGGCAGCCACCGCTCCGCAGGGCCGGGGCCGGGGTCCCCGTCAC
>VWZZ01004449.1:6589-32095 GCA_013399095.1 Psophia crepitans | reverse complement strand
CCGCCGGCCGGGCGTCACGCCGGTGTCTGAGGCGGCCGGCCCCCTCTTTCCACAGATGCCGCCGCGGTGACCCCCGCTCGCCGGGCTCGGGGCAGCGAGGGCACAGAGGGGCTGGGAGGCCTGTCACCCGGCGAGCCGACCGCCATCCACTGCAGGAACATCCCCGATTACCTGAACGACAGGACGGTGCTGGAGAAGTACTTCAGCCCGTTCGTTAAAGTCCGACGGATCATGACCAGGCGCAGTAAAAAAATGGCCATTCTCCACTTTTTTGATCACGTGAGTGTGGGCAGTGGTGGGGAGAGGCGCAGGCGAGGGGCCGGGGGCTGGCGATGGGGCCAGCTCTGGCGAGAGCTGCACCCGTTCAGTAGCACGGCGTGTTGTTCACCTGGGCAGAAGCGATCGTGGGCGCTGTGTGACAGACGGGTAGAAGTGTCAGTGCCCAAGGCCACGCTGGATGGGGCTTTGGGCCCCCTGGGCTGGTGGGGGGTGTCCCTGCCCATGGCAGGGGGTGGCACTGGGTGAGCTGGGAGGTCCCTTCCACCCAAACCAGTCTATGAAGCGTACTACTAAGCTGTGCCTGAAACACGCTACCTGCCGGAGCTCTCCCTGGCTCCGACTGTCCTGTTAGCGTCCAGCTCAAACACCAGATGGATCTTCTGCGTTTGTTATCTCGCGTTGCCCAAACCCGAATTATCTCCAGTGCTGTGTCCTCGCTCAGGCTCGGCAGCGCCGGGGCCAGGTGAGTTTGTGCGAGCTCTGCGGAGTGACCCGTTCAGGGCTGCATGGTCTGTTCCTGTTTTGTGCTTAAAAACACACCTTTGGTCCCCGGTGCTCTAAGCTCTCTGTAGCTCGTAGAAAAGCAGGAATTTTTGTGGAAACCAGCCCTGCTGCTGCATGAAGGTCTCGAGTGAGAGGTTAAAATGCAATAACCAGAATTTTATGGAAATGGGTAAATGCTTCTCTGGCAAAAAACTGCGCTGTGCGTTTCGGCGGTGTGATGCCAGTGGGTTTTCATTCTCTGCTTTTGTTTTCCTTCAGGCCTCTGCAGCTCTTGCCAGGAAAAAAGCAAAGGAGTTGGACAAAGACATAGTAACGTTTTGGCAAAAGAAGAAAACAAGTAAGTCTGTGTTTCCAGCTATGGTTACTGGGCGGTACATAAACGGCGTGGCATCTGCTCTGTTCCTGGTAACCGAGGGGCTGAGATCAATACAAAGACGATCTCAGCGGGAATGCTATAGTGCCAGAAGTATGGTGGTTCTCTTTGACTGTTGCTGTTCCAGCTGTTTGGTGCGCAGAGCTTCTGGGCGTGTTGAAGTTTATTTTACCAGAAGCATAAACGTAGTTCTTCTGCTTTTTATGCGGTATCCCGGCTAGCTCTGTCTGCAGCAAAGGCTGATAGTGAATATGTAGGGGAGGGGAAAAAAGGATGCAGGATAAAGCATGTAATATAGCGCAATAATTTCTCAGCCTTTTACAGCCTGTGGCTCGGGAGCCCTGGGAGCCAGGAGGGGTGTCATAGCCCGTGGAGAATTATTATCTTGTGAAGTTACCCAGTTCCTTTTGTAAGCTGTGTGAGCTTCCAGCATCCGCAGTACCATCCTGTGGTATTGAGGAAGGTTTAACTGGGTGATGGCAAATCACAGGTGGAAGCTGCACTGTTTCTTTCTTCAATTCCTATTGTTTAAAACACTGTGCTTGACGTGAGCCAAAATGCTGTTTGCGCCACAGAAGAGAGACACTTGAAATGGCAGAGTAGCTTCAAAGAGAATTTAGAAGCCGTTGATGCGCCTACCTGAGAGGAATACATTAACTTTGTGCGCCTATCTAGAAGTAGGGTGTCCTTTGGGGATGTAGGAGAACCCAGTTTCAAATACCTTGCTGCCTGCTCTGGAGCATGGACTGGGATGGGGGCTTCCAGCTCCCAGGAGGGTGTCCCGACCGCTGAGTTAAGGAGTCCTCTGGAGTGAGTGTCTGCGTTGCGGAGGTTGCAGTTCAGCGTATCGACAGCTCCCTACTGCTTGAACCAGAAGGGGAGAGCGGTGTGTGCGTGTCTGGCCTCCAGAGAACTGAGCTTCAGAATGGGAAACCTGGATTGCAGACCCTGCTTGGGGTTAGGGCAAGAGCTGCGGACGTTGGCTGTTCACCCCCCAGGCGAACATTTGAATCGTCAGGCGCTTCCCTTTCCTTAGCTTTACGAGCGCTGCATGCATGCGTGCCTCGCAGATCCTAGTGCGTGCCTCGCAGATCCTAGCCTGGGGCTGCACCTCGGCCGTCGGGAAATGAACAGTTCACCGCAGCTTTGACCAGCCGCAAACTGGGCTGCGCAGAAAGCGAGCAGCTGCTGAGTTGCCTTCCTGAGAACGAACGTCTTGAAGCAGCAGCTGTAGGGTGCCTGGGCATCGTTTTATTCTGATGTAAAGTCTCTAGGAATGTGAGTGGCAGTATTCTAAAATAACAAATCTGAGAGAGTTTAAGAACTCCCAACTCGTTGAAAATTTGTTCCTGGGAGAAGAAATGCTCCCTCCCCGCAAGGTGTATCTGTACCTCTCGAGAAGGCTTGCCAGCCTCAGTCTGAGCTTGGATGTGTGACAGTAATAATCCAAATGATTCAGCGGGAGCACTGGGAATTGTGGTTTACATAGGTGAAATGGATTTCGTATCCCATAGGGAGTTACGACTTGTGGATCGTATCCCAAACCTGAGAGGACTTAAATTCGCGTGATGATGCGACTTTGTTTACTGACAATCTGCTGACCAGTTATTGTTAGGGGATATTTTGTTGAAAATTCTTTATAGAAGAGCGAAGCTGACCAGCGATTGGTACTGACTTACTCAGTACAGCTTCTAGGGCAAGTTGTCCGGGAAGTTTTATAAACGTATAAAAAACCCTGTGACTCTTAGTTTTATTTTCTAATAGTTTTTGGGGTTATTTCTTTAAACAAGCTGCTCACCACCATCCCCATGGGGGAAAGAGTTGTTGCTTAAACTCTTTGGTAAGTACCTGGCTTTGTGTGTCTGTGTCACTTCAGGTCCCGCAAAAAGAGAGTTTTCATCCAAGGAGAAGAAAGCAGGTGAAGATGAAGGAAGGCAAAGCGGTGAAGAGCAGAACTATCAGCATTCCCCTCTTCGAAAACCCTTAATAAGATCCTCTGCCAGCAGCGTCATGCCGGGAAAAAGGTACGTCCGCTGCTCTGGGAATCAGTCTGGCAGGAAACGGGGTGCGTGGGGAACAGTGACGATCAGCGTGTGCCGAACAGCTGCGTTCCTATCCGGGAGCATGCGTCCCTCGGCTCTTCTGGCTTGTCTGAGTTACAAGCTCGCAGATCTCTCACTTTAGGAGAAAGACACTTCTAACTGCTTATCAAGGTTTTTACTTTGGTCTGCATAGTTTTTTTAAATATTTTCTTTGTAACAGCATCAGTAACAGCACCTGCGATAGTGGGGCTGTAAGGGAATTGAATGAACAGCGCGGAGCCGATCTAGGACTGAGCTCTGTTCTGTGGTCGTGATTAAACGAGCTTCTGAAGCGGGTAGTTTCGTTTGTAGCCAGTTCCAGTTCTGTGGAATGAGAGTCCCCCTTTCCGAGTAGCTGGTGAATTTGGATCGTGGCCTTGTCTGGCTGCGAGTGAATGGTCCTTGTACGGGAATCCTCCTGTCTGTGTCGGTCGCTGAAGTGGCAATCTGTGGCACCTTAATGGTGTGTCTGGTTTGACAGAAGCCATTTGCTGTGCATAGTCATGTTATAAAACTAGTAACACGCTGCGAAGGAATTAATCCTCCTTGATTTAAAAAGCACGTTTCTGTCTGGGCCCTGTAAAATCTTTTAATAATTTCTGTTGCTCTAGAAAGCACTTGTGTGTTTGTTCAAACCAAACAGCAGCCTAATTCCTGGCTTAAAACGCGAACTGCTGTGCCATGGCGATGCAAAAGCGCTGCAACAGCCCTCTGGGTCTGTCTGCTCTGAGACAGATGCAGTAATAACCATTTCGGTGGTGCTTTCACCACCATTGAGAATCCTTGGTGGTGTTGTCAAGGCAGCGCTGAGGATTTAACCAGATTAACTCCCAGTGCCAGTGTTAGCTCGTAGCAGCCTTACTACGTCGATCCATGCTTTATTTGATATGCTGCCTGGTGAACAGCAATTCATCTAAATAGTGATGTTGACCTCCTAAGAACAGTGAACTGATTGAGGCCGGGTCATGCGTTACTGTGTTATTGATAAAATCTTCTCTTTTTAGTTCTCCGGCAAAGAAGCCTGGTCTTCGAAAGGCGCTGCAGTTTGAAGCAGATCTGTTTGATTCCACTTCTGAAGGACAGAGCTCAGAGGCCTTGGGAGCCTCGTTGTCGTCTCTTGGTAACCTGGTAGGGTTAGTGGCTGAGACATCTGAAGAAAGATACCGCCTTTTGGACCAAAGGGACAAGATTATGCGACAAGGTAATTATACAAGTTAAGGAGCGTGACGTCTCCTTCTCTGCTGGAAAGGAATAAGTGTTTGGTGTCTGTTGTGAATCTGTGGTGACATTCTGGAAATGGCTTTGAAGGGAGAGGTTAACATGGAGTAGTCTGTAAAATACTCTTCTGTTGTACATATGTACCTTAATTTCTTCTAGAATACGGAAAAATCTGTTTTACTTCTTGCATGTGCGTGATTCTTGTGGGAAGTGAATAGCAGACTGTTCATCCTCAGTGGTGATTCACAGACTGGTGGGGGTTGGCAGGACCGTCTGGAGATCACCCAGCCCAACCCCCCCCAGAGCAGGGTCACCCCCAGCAGGGTGCACAGGGTGACGTCCAGGCGGGGCTGGGATCTCTCCAGAGAAGACGGCCCCACACCCTCTCTGGGCAGCCTGGCCCAGGGCTCCGGCACCCGCAGAGGGAAGAAGTTTCTCCTCATGCTCAGGTGGAACTTCCTGTGTCCCAGTTTGTACCCGGTGCCCCTTGGCCTGTCCCTGGGCACCACTGAGAAGAGTCTGGCCCCTTCCTCTGGACACCCTCGTGGAGATACTGATCAGCATTGATCAGATCCCCTGTCAGGCTTCTCTTCTCCAGGCTGAACAGCCCCAGCTCCCTCGGCCTTTCCGCAGACCAGAGATGCTCCAGGCCCCTCATCATCCTCATATCCCTCTGCTGGGCTTTCTCCAGTAGTTCCCAGTGTCTTGAACTGGGGAGCCCAGCACTGGGCACAGAACTGCAGCTGTGGCCTCAGCAGGGCAGAGCAGAGGGGGAGGAGAACCTCCCTCGACCTGCTGGCCACGCTCTTCTCAATGCCCCCCCGGGACACCACTGGCCTTCTTGGCCCGAGGGCCCTGCTGGGCATGGAGAGGTTGGTGCCCACCAGCACTCCCAGGTCCTTCTCTGCAGCGCTGCTCCCCAGCAGGTCGCTCCTCCACCTGTACACGATGATATAGGGAGATCGGCACCCCTGCAGGCTTTTTGAAGAACGCTACCCAAAGCCTAACCATGTTTCTCTAAAGTCAAACTACTACACAGCTGGTAATTATTTCAGGAAATGGCCCTTTGTTGCACGGTGCTGGGTTGTAAACTCTGCCATCGTGTTCTTGCCATTTCAAAGCTGATCCTTGTTTTATTTTAAGATTTTTATTATTGACAAACAGATTTGTCATCCGCTTGATGTGGAATTGTGAAATTTCTGGTGCTTAGTTAGGACACACAATATTTGGTATCTTTTGCTGAAGTGACTGAAGCCTCTGAAACTCTGGATATCCAGGTGGGACAGTAGGAGAAACTTCCCCAAAGGCATGGTACAACCCTGGGACAGGCCCCGCAGTGGGGGAAACCCCATCCCTGTGCGTTTCTGACCGTGCCGAGGTGTAGCACAGCCTTGCTATGAGTAGAGGTAGGATGGGAATCTCTAGAGACCTTTTCCCACCTGTTATTTTTGTGAACTGTTGCCCTAGCAATGTCCTTGACATCCATCCATCAACCAACGTGCAGACTCCAGCCAAGGCCCCTGGCTTAGGGCTGTGTTGGCACGTCAGGGTAAATAGCTTGTCGTGGAAAAGAAAACAGACCAAGAGATGCTTAGTGCTTGTTCAATTTTATTTCTTGTAGCTCGAATAAAAAGGACCGACCTTGGCAACGCAAAAACTGTTGTTGGCACTTGCCCAGACATGTGTCCTGAAAAGGAACGCTACATGAGGGAGACGAGAAACCAGCTCAGTGTCTTTGAACTGCTTCTAGGATCTGACAAGGTGCGGGCCCTCTGGATGCAGGGGTTTGTTTGCAGGACATCTGTTTGCTTGCAGCTTATATAAAGCTCTCAGTGTTGTTTGGTTGATTACAGTTAATTTTGGAGGCCACATCATTAATGTGTTTCAATTCCCCGTCGAAAACAAGAAGGTGGAAAGTTGCTTTGTTGCTCTGACATGTCTTTTCTGTAGCTGCAGAACTGTAGTTCTCCAACCGCAGGGCAACAGTACACATTGTCCTGAAGGTTACGAGTATGTGACTAAGTCAATGCTTAAGGATCCTGTCATAAAATATAGAAAAATATAACTGTTACTGTAGCAGAACGGCCGTGGGCTGTTAGTGCGAACAGCGGAGAAGCTCCTTTAATAGCTGGCTCGTTAGTAACGGCGTGGATGGGATGAAATCCTGACTACTCCTGAGAAGGTGAACGTGCTCCCTGGCCTGTGATTCCTTTCTCTATATCTTGCAGGTAGATCATGCGGCAGCAATCAAGGAGTATAGCAGGTCTTCAGCAGATCAGGAGGAGCCTTTGCCCCATGAATTGAGACCCTCTGAGGTGTTGAGCATGACCATGGACTATTTAGTGACAAACATTATGGATCAAGGAGAAGGAAACTACCGAGAATGGTATGACTTTGTCTGGAACAGAACTCGTGGAATAAGAAAGGTGAGCACCGGTGGATGGAGATGTTTGATGATAGAAAGCAAAAAATCACGTAACGCTGTAAAAAGCAAAGCGAAAAGCAGTAGTAATTCAGAGGTTTTAAATTGCAGAGTGACTCGAAACACAGTTAAAATGAGTTTTTCCAAAGGTAGTGCTGGGTGACTGTGCTCTTCGAGTGTAGCTTAAAAATACGTGCGATGCTTTCTGTGTCGTTCTGGTTAGGATATAACCCAGCAGCACCTCTGCAACCCGCTGATGGTGTCACTGATTGAGAAGTGCACTCGCTTTCACATCCATTGTGCTCACCACTTGTGCGAAGAGCCCATGTCCTCCTTTGATGCCAAAATCAACAACGAGAACATGACCAAATGCCTGCAGAGCTTGAAGGAGATGTATCAGGACCTGGCGAACAAGGGGATTTACTGCAAGAGTGAAGCGGAGTTCCGAGGTTACAATGTCTTACTGAATCTCAACAAGGGTGACATTCTCAGGTAGGAGTAATGGGTATTGCTTGTTCTCTGTCCTTGCCTCTGGGGAAAACAGAGATTAGGATTAAGTCTGGACAATATGGTGGGGTTTTTTTGGTCAAAGACAGTGTGCTGTAGTCATATTTTACTTGAATTTTTCAATAGGTCATTTTAAAAAGTGTCTTTTTTAAAACAAACCTTTTTTTTTTTTTTTCCCTAGTCTCCTGAAATAACTCACTAGAGCTTCTGCACGTAGTAAAAAAACTGACCAAACAAGCAGGAAGTTATATCTTCGCTATTCTCAATCAAGGAATATTTTTTTTTTTTCCCCTCTTTCCAGAGTAGTACCCAAGCTTCAGTGCTTTATCTGCAGTAGGACCAAGCAAAAACTGTTGTGGGGCAGAGTTATACTTTGCTTTTCTGGTAAATCTCTTATCTGCCTCCCTCCCTAGACGTTGGAGTGATGCACCTAAATATAAGCGTGCTGATTATGCAAGCATCGTTAGAAGATTAACGATCAGGAAATAATGCCGTGAATTGAATTCACAGCCATTGGTTTTGGACAAGAGTTGAATTCCCACTTAAAATTTAATTCTGTTTTGTTACACGTTGTGATTATTAATATCAAAGTAAAAGGTTTGTCTCTCTCTCTCTTGGCTCCACAGGGAAGTACAGCAGTTTCATCCGGAGGTTAGAAACTCGCCTGAAGTTAGATTTGCAGTTCAAGCTTTTGCTGCATTAAACAGCAACAACTTTGTGAGGTTTTTCAAGTTAGTGCAAGCAGCTTCCTACCTGAATGCTTGTCTCTTGCATGGTTATTTCAACCAGGTGAGAAAAAGACATATGGCATGTAATTTATTTTTTTTCAAGTGTTAATGAATAAAACAATCTGGGACTTTTGGGAGGAAATCTTAGCAGAAAACTTGGTGGATGTTAAGCCTTAAAAATAACACTTTTAACTTATCAAGAGTTTTCTGCCATGGTATAAAAGGGAAATACCAAAATGCTCTTCTCAGCGTGGTGGGGTTTTTTTCTGTAACTGTGTACAAATGTATATTGTTTCCCTTGAAAATAACTGGGAAGCAGACAAGCAGGCTTGAGACCTCTCCAAAGGAAATACCAACCTGCGCTTTCAGATGCACATGAATCCCAAAGGGATATGCTCAAAATGGACAGCATCAAAGGAGAATAGAAACTCTGCAAGTGCATGGAATTTAAGAATAAAGTTAAATCTGAATAGTTGTTTCAGTGGGTGTTTGATGGCAAAGTACTGATTTCTCTTAAATGTGACATTCATGTTTACAGTACGCTTTCTTGTACGCTTCGGGCGGGTTTAGTGTAGTAGTTACGTGGCTTTTTCTTTTATCTTTCCCCCAGATTCGTAAAGATGCTCTCAAATCTCTCAATATTGCCTACACTGTGAGCACCCAAAGATGTACAGTGTTTCCTTTGGATCACCTGGTCCGCATGCTGCTGTTCAAAGATTGCGAGGAAGCGGCTGATTTTATAAGTTATTATGGCCTGAGCGTGTCTGACAGGTGAGTGTGAGGAGTCTGGTTCCACCCCCCACCAGCCCAGGGGGCCCAAAGCCCCATCCAGCCTGGCCTTGGGCACTGCCAGGGATCCAGGGCCAGCCTCAGCTTCTTGGGGCACCCTGTGCCAGGGCCTCAGCACCCTCCCAGGGAAGGATTGCTGCCTCCCAGCTCAGCTCCAGCTCCCCTCCTGCAGCTTCAGGCCCTTCCCCTTGGCCTGGCCCCCCCTGCCCTGGAACCAGCCCCTCCCCAGCTTTCCTGCAGCCCCTGCAGGCCCTGGGAGGGGCTCCAAGGGCTCCCCGCAGCCTTCTCTGCTCCAGGCTGGACAAGCCCAGCTCCCTTAGCCTGTCCTCGGAGCAGAGGGGCTCCAACCCTCGCATCGTCTCTGTGGCCCAGTGGCTTGTGTAGATAGCCCTGGCATCTGTTGCGTGGGACAGCCTAGGTAAAATGCATGTGGATAATACACACGTGGATAAGGGTTAAAAGGAGAAAAAGCCAGAATAGTCCACAAGAGTGTCCACAAGTGTTAGTGCAGCTTGTACTGTATCCCAGGAGGACAACTGTGAGGCCAGTGCTCTTTGCCTCCCCTGCTCTGGTTCCAGGCAAATCCTGTAAGGTGCCCAGCGCCTCGCTTTGCCTGAAAACTTGTCCGTTACCAGAGCGTTGAGTACGTCCTCCTGGTTTTTGTTTTTCCCCAGCGCTTACGTGGAGCTGAATCGCTCGGCTTTCCTGGAGCCAGACGGGTTACCCAAACCACGTAAATCGATGTTTGTCAGCCAGAAGCTGTCTGTCGCGGTCGGGGAAGTTGTAAACGGTGGGCCGTTGCCCTCAGCGCCTCGCCACGTGCCGGTGTCCAGCTTCAACGGGCAGAACAAGTACACGGGTGGAAGCACCTCCGTGGATCAAGCTAGTAGTAGCCAAAAATCCAGTGTGGAAGCAACAGGTAAGAGCAAATGTGGGTGTTAGATGCAGCTCAGGGACATGCTGCTGAGTCAGCTCTGCGAGTGCTTTCATTTTACGGAGCAGAAGCTGTTCTTGGCTCATATGGGTTGGAATTGCGTGGAAATTTGGGTGTAAAGAAAGCGTGTTTTGATGTAACATGCTCGTGTTACCTGTAAAAGCTAAGCAACTTTGTGATTAGTAAAATATATTTCCCAATACAGGAAATGTGCTAATGGGGATGAGGGCAGTTTTGTCAGCAGAGGTGAAATAAGCAGATCTTTGGCTGCTTCCAACAGCCAGCTTCCCTCTGCAGTCTGCAGATACCGTGCTGCAACTGTGTGTTCCCGCTGCGTGGATAATCCTGTTGTTTTTCAAGCTGGCCCACTGTGCCCTTCTGTTTTCCTTGTTGAAAGTACTAATATTTGCATTTATTCAGGAGGTGTGTGGAGGTGCTAGGTGTGCGTAAAACAACTGGTTTATTGGAAACATATGTACTTGGTATTTGAGGTAATGTGCAGTGAATTTTTTTAATAGTTTGTGTAAAATATGAATTAGTTTCTATGATATTATATTTTTAATCTGAAGGCAGCGAGCTTTTGTTACGGCCTTGTTTTACGGACTGATGAGGTTTGTCAGACAAGCCAACTTTGGAAGATGAGAATAGTTTTGCTTCTGTTTGTGACTGACCTGGTTTCTCTAATTTTTCTCTTCCCTCCCTGCCCCCCGCCCCAAGAAGGACGAGTGGAAAGCAAAGCGATGGATTTAGATGCCGCAGCAGTAAGAGCGCAGCCCCCAGCTCATCTTCTGCCCTCGCTGTTACCTCGTCAGCTCGTGCCAGTGGCGCCTCCTGCGCAGGGAATCTCCCAACCTGCCGGACAGCATGAGCCTCTCCCTTCAAAGCCTCAGCCTGTCTACACAGACACAGTAAGGAAATTCTTAAACCATCATGAAATATTTGGGAAAGATCTGTGAAATACAGTAAAGTGTAACTGAATCCTTGGGTTATTTTAATTTTTTGGGAATCTGCATGTGTTAGGTGGAGTCAGAAGGAGGCACTGCCTGCGTCAGTGCTGTGGGTGTTTTCAGAATTTATTCCTTGAACTGTTCTGAAAAGAAAAAGTCCTGAGCGATTTCAGATGCGAGGCTGAAATGCCAGTGCTTGCCCTGCCTCCCGCACAGGATATGTACAGCCTCGTCTGTTTAGCGTTTTTCTGAGAAGCCTGTAAGGAGGGAGTCACAGTGCAAAGTCATTATCTTGGATTAGCAGGTACACTTTGCTGTAGTGAAGAATAACAAGCTGCTTCGTAATGGCACGCATTTCGGAGGAGAGATGGCAGAGTTCCTCTTTGTGGATATACGACGATTAGCGCTGGGTCTTGAACGCGCACCCCGTGTGTCTGTGTTGTTCCCCTTCCTCTGCCCCCCACACGAGTTCAGCTGCGTGCTGACGCCGCACCCGCCTCGGGAGCGTCTCATCGCGCTCTGAAGCGCAGCTGCCGTGTTCCACCTAAACATGGCTACGTTTCAGTGCAGGTTAGGCCTCCTCGTTTGAAATGAAGTTGGCTAGTACGTGTGGAGCAATGGCAACTCGAGGAGAAACTGTCAAGTACAAAAATAGGAATCCCTCTCAAAATTCACTTTTCTTAGCTCTTATTTCCATATTTATTACAGAAAGCTGCTTTTGTTTCTGGGCTGTTGTTAACCTTTTAGACAGTCTAAAATATCCAGGCTGTTGTTTAGGTTAGTTTAGTTTGTAAGGTGAAATACAGTCAGTGAGACAGGGCTGAAAGGCTGTTCCTGTGAACGCCCAGGCCGTCCTGAGCAGGACTGCGTCTTCCTTCAGCTGCTTCTTCTGCTGTGCTGTAGGACATCGCCGAAGTGGTAGACGGGCTCGTGCAGGACGTCCTCAAAGGAGAGTGCGGAGAAGTCGGCAGAGCAGGAGCAGCTTACGTGACTTCCGCCATCTGGTAAAGAACATTTGTTGCTGGCGCTCCTGGAGTCTGCCATCAAAGCTGCCATTTGCCATAGCAGCACCGTGTCTGAAGATGATAAAACTAAGCAAGGCAAGGTCTGCAGTGGAGACTGAGTGATGCAGTTAGGGAAAGCGCAGACCCTTCTGCAGGCATCTGCCACCTCTCTGCTACGCCCCAGCCTGCCTAATGGAAGGCTACCTGCAGCCCTCTGTAAACGTTGCCTTGCGCGACGCTCGCGTCGCTGCCACCGGGAACCTGTGGTGGGGAAGGGAAGGTGCCCGATGAGGCACAAAAGGAGTGTGTCCAGATCTGGCCAGTGCTCTGCTTCAAATAATGCTTCTTCTCCAAGGCAGTTGGTAGTCGCAGAACTGGGTCTGACCACACCGGTGTCAGCGCCACCAGTGTTTTGGTTGTTGCTGAACGGCACGGTGTCAGGGCCTGCCTTGTTCAGCCCTGCGCCCCGGTGAGTAAGCTGGGGCTGTGCCGGAGGCTGGGAGGGGGCATGGCTGGGACAGCTGACCCAAACGGACCCAAGGGATTGTCCATACCGTGTGCTGTCATGGGCATAATAAAACTGTTAGAGGAAGAAGGAAGTTTTCTGGCTTCCAGAGTGGCCATTGACTGGAGGCTGGCTGGGCATTGGTGTGTCTGTGGGAGATGGTGACTGACTGCCTCTGCTTTGCTCTGTGTGGCTGCGAGTGTGACTTTTTGCTCTTCACCTATTACAGCGTCTTCATCTCCATCCATGAGATTTTTTTGCTTTTTGTTCTTCTCGTCTTCTCCCCTGTCCCAGTGTGGGGAAGGGAGCAAGCTGGTGCTTGGCTGGTGGCGGGAGTCAACCCACCACAATGGAGCACGGGTGTACTTGAGAAAAGCACAGGCATAGGGCTGGGAACGAAAATTTCCTGACTTTGAAAAGAGAATCGCTGTTTCTGCACAGCACCTCGGAGGCCACCGTGGAGGAACTCGTGGCTGAAGTGATGGGAGAGATCCTCAGACAAGTGGCTGGAAGCGTGCTTAGCGCAGAAAGGGAGCGTGTTAAAGAGGAAAGGCGCAGAGTGGAGGAAGAGAGGTGAGTTGCTGCTTTCCCTGTGGGGCAGGGTGGGCTGCGTACACCCCTCAGCGACTCAGATCCTTGCACGTGTGCTCAGGCCCTGTGTCTTTCTGCTATGCCGGCAGCACTCAGTTTGTCTCGCCTTGAATTGCCCAGGGATCGTGCAGACAGACTGCCCCTGAGGTGATGTGCTGGTTGGTGTTTTGGGGACCTGACAGAGCCACTGTGAAAATCGTGGGTGGGAATTTCAGGAATTTCCATTCACCTGGAGCTTCCAAAGAGGGAGGTGCATCCTGGCCCTGCTCTGTGCAGGAACCTGTCCTTCAGTGAGCTAGTTGTCTGTAGCTTACTGGGGTAAGAATAAAATAACCCCGTTCTTATCCATATTTTTGAGGGAAACCTGGCTCTGTGCAAAGCTGTTTAGAGAGAGAAACCAGCTAGCAGGACCTCAATTTTAGGCGAATTTAGCTGTCGCGACACTGCGTGTAGTGCTTGTGTAACTAAGCGACAGGCTTGCCAGCGTAAGTCTTTTCACTAGCGTAAATCTCACCGCTCTTGTCTTGCCACTTGTGTGCCGCTTTCCTCTGTCCTTCCAGGCAAAAGCAGGAAAGAGAGCAGTTAATAAAGCGGTTGAGCCAGTTGGTGGGTACGGAGTTAATGGAAGAAGTCATAAAGGAGAGTGTTCAAGAAGCTTCGACCAGTGAGTTAAGGTACGTACAAGACGCTGTATGCTGTGCTTTGTGGTAGGGTGCTTTCCTGAGGGTAGGGGTTTGTCAGGGAGTGGTGGGCTTCTAGCTTGGGCGTCTCTGCCTCCAATAGCTCTGGGTTCTCTTGTAGACCCTTCCTTGGAAGCCCATGATCAGTGTAAAACTTGAATGACTTCTCATTGATTGCAGGTCTTATTTAGAAGGGCCATAGAGGAGAAGGGTGGAAAAATCCCTCCCTGTTGCTAAATGCGATGGTCTTCCCTGTTTGCACCTCAGCTGATTGTACTGGCATCTGCTGTAGCCTCCACCTCACTAGAGGTTTTGGTGTGTTTCGTTTTGAACTAGATGTGCCTTAGAAAGAGACCGGCAAGCCCGCGTTGCCCGCTGTTCAGAAGAAGTCTGCGGTCACGTCATGGACCTCTTTCTGGAGGACGAGATTTTCCAGATTGCTAAGGAAACCCTTCAGGAGCTCCAGTGTTTCTGCAAGTACTTAAAACGGTGAGTTGCCACCGTGTGACACAGCTGCTTTCCGTGGGAGCGCTGGCACGGGGTGGTTACTGGAGTTTGAACTACCGCTCTCTGCTTGCGTTCTGGTCGCTGTTGTCCCTGCTGCAAGAACAGAGGTACGGTCTTATTATCAGCATCTAGTAAGTTACTCAGCTCTATGTGGGAAGGAGCACACCTCATCAAAGGGCGGGAATGAGCTTGGTAGGAGATTTCAATTTCATTCTATCTAGAAACTTGTTAGGGTTTCTCCTTGTATTCTTTCTGTTGGGTGCTTGTTTTTCTAGATACGCGCTAAGTGTTCCATGGTTCTTGTGGCCCTCCAAGGCAGAGGTTTGTTCCCCACCCCGCGCTGTGCAGCCAGGTCGAGCTGCATTTCAGGTGGCACTTCTCACCAGTAAAGAGGAAGCGGCAGGGTGGTCTCTTTTCTGTGGAGCACCTTGCCTTGCAGAGTTCTTTCTGTTCGAAAACTGAGTTCGTCCGTCTCTTCAGGGTGTGTGTAAACAGCCTGCAGTGCATAGGGAGGACTAAGGAGGAGCCTAAAGATACGTGAAACAAGTTGTACCTGCAGCACAGAAACTGGACGATGCGGGAATATTTTTATAAGCACTGAAAATACCTGAGGAAACACAAGAAAAGATTTTTTTTTTTAAAAAAATTCATAAATTGGCATTTCTCTGTTTGGAGTCACCCATTTTTGAATCATTTGAAAAATACACAACCATCTAATGATGAAGGCTTTATTATATGTCCTCTCCTTGTTGGTGAATTTGCCTTTCTAAATGTTCCCTCAAAACAGACCGAGAGGCATACCTTTCTTACCACAGCAGATGCTGCAAAAGTGTTTTCAACAAGTGCTTGAGAAAGGTTGGAGATGAGGAGAAATTTCTTCTCGGAAAGGGTGGTCGGGCATTGGAACGGGTTGCCCAGGGAGGTGGGGGAGTCCCCGTCCCTGGGGGTGTTTGAGGACAGGTTGGATGTGGTACTTAGGGACATGGGTTAGTGGGGAGTAGGTGGTGGGGGGACGGTTGGACTAGATGATCCTGGAGGTCTCTTCCAGCCCTAATGGTTCTGTGATTCTATATCAAGAAGCTTTATAAGGGATCACTGTAAAACGAACGTGCTGATGATGGGGAAGGAAAGCTGTGCTTGAGCTTTAGCCTGGGGGGCACAGCTGGGACAGCCAAGCGAGGGCTGAGGTGGAAGGAGCAATCCCGCTCCCCCCCTGCGATCCGTCTGGCCACGGAGAGCGCGTGCAGCTGGCTGAGCAGAAGGCGGCTCCCTTTCACCCATACTGTGGGTGCCCCTTTGGGGGGTGCCTGCGTACAGCTGGCAGGTCTCCCCTCGCCCTCTGCGCGCTCTCTTTGAGCTGGGTGGTGTTTGTGGCATGTTTGAGAGCCCAGTCCAAGAGCGAAGGTGAAGAAAAACCCATCGGTCTGCAGAGGAGTTTATTGATGTGACCTATTTATCTCTTCCAAAGGTGGAGAGAGGCAGTGGCAGCCCGAACAAAGTTGAAACGCCAGATGAGGGCATTTCCAGCCGCTCCCTGTTGTGCAGATCCAAAAAATAAACTGCGAGCGCTGTCCCCCAGTGCTGAGTGGCCGATAACCATGGAGAACTTGTGCAAGAGAATTGTAAACCTGGGGAACGGAGGAAAGCTGGGGGTCTCCTGCACGAGGTAAGGGTACTTACAGTGACAGCAGTTGGCAGTCGGTTTGATTTTTGGAAGGCAAGTTACAAAGGAGCCATCTTTGAACCTTCATTGTGACCGTTAATGGCTTTGCAAAACCGTTTGTTCTCAAACACCCCCAAAAAGACCCTTTCGGCACAAATGCCGTGACAAAGACTGCAAACCTAAGGAAACCCTTCTATTAACAGTAACTTTCTAAAGCATCAGCTGTACTTCTCAGGTCTTAGTGTTCCTTAAATATGGTTAAAGTACCTGATTTACACCAAGTATTACTACCAAGAATCTCTTGTTTCCAGATTGAACTGGCTGAGAAACAAGACAGTGCATGAAATTAAAGTTCAGCACTTCTACCAGCAGTTGTTAAGGTACGTTGGCCTTTGGTCCTTGTTTTCTGTCTAAGCAAGTTGTAACAGAAATACCAGAGGCCTCGAAAATGTCAGCAGGGAATGGCAAATCAGACTCGAGTGTCTGTTTGCAGCCTTGCTTCCTTCCCTGCTAAAGGAAACTGGAAGATAAAATCTTGATAGGTCATCTGATCCTATTGCTGTGGGTGTAACTTCAAGGATTCGATGGATGTCGTGGGGGTTTTATGTGCCTGGGATGGGGTATAAGGGGAGAGGGGTAAGTGCAGCAGGAGGTCTGCTCGTCCTGCGCTCTGGTGGCCTGTTGGGTTTTTGGAGCAGGGTATCGAAGCAGCGTGGAAGTGAAGCAATTCACAGTCCCCAAAGTAAGGCTCATGTAACAGGTTTAGCAGCTGCGATTCTTGAAGGCATCTGGGCTGTGGTGGAGTACATCTAAAGAATTAGCTCTAATTTTGGAGCAGTTAAACTGGACAGTAGCAACTTACAGTACTGTTAACTTTTTCAAACGAAGAGGAACGTTTCTCAGGTGGGAACGAGCCCCAGGGGATCTTTTCACCCGCTTCTGTCTCTCTTTTAAGTGATTTAGCTTGGACTCCCCTGGATCTTGTCTCATTAATCACTGAACATATTCCAGTTCAACAAGAACGAGTTTTTTGGAAGGTGCTGTTGGTTTTGCCAAATGATGATGAGTATGCGGAGGATGATCCCAACAGGTAAGTACCAGCATTGATTGCTGGGTCCCTCTCTCAAACAGGGCAGTCAACCAGAAGAACAGTAGTAGGATACAGTCCTTGATGTATTCTTTTTTTCCCCTATACCATGTCAGATTTCCAGTTTGTGGCTGATTTGTTTTTCTCCAGAGCCCTGTAAAAGAATATAGCTCTAATTTATTGCAGTGGTCTGTATCTTCTCCTGACATTGCTCATTGAATTCCTTTTGCTCATACTGAAAACAGAAAACCACGAGGTGTGTAGCGGTGTGGATCATTTCAGGACATTTAAGAGCTATTTAACAAAATCCAAGCAATGTGAAGGGTGGGGTTGTGATACATTGTGGTGTCTTAGAGGTGTTGGTGCCAAAGCCCTAAACCACCATTTTTTAAAACAAACCCCCCCAAAGCCCACTCTTTCTTGTTCACTAGGGTACTGGCGGATTGGTTGAAAGCCAAATTTATGGGGAACAAAAGCTGGAAGAAAAACGCTCCACGGGCAGAAGGCAGAATTCAAACGCTGACTTTATTTAATTCTCCTGGCATGCAAGGGAGCAGAAGGATTAAAGTCAGCGTGTGTGTAAAGGTAGGTGAGAACAATTCCATGATACCTACCAGGCTGTAAAAGCAGGGTGTGCTCTTTTCCAATGAATCTTGTGTGGAGCCTTTTCCCGCTGTCTCCTGTCAGGTGGAGGGAGGTGACACTGGAAGGGATGGGGTTGTCGAAGAGGTCTGAAAAAAAGGTGGACTTTTTTCCTTGCTTCCAGTCAACTGAGGAAATACCTCCCTGAATGCAGTGCGGTAGTTAACCCCAACCATCTCAATTCCTGATGCCAAAGCAGGAGCTGAAGCACGCTTTGTGCTCCCTGCATCTGTTGGACACAGCCACATCTGTCATATAACTCGGCGTCTTAGGATTTGTAGAGCTCCTGGTAACGAATGTCAAAGCTGAATGCTAATGGCAGTAAATTGGAGATTTCAGTCCAAAACCAGCTTTGTTTTAGCTTTAGCTACATTACTGTTGTCATCTCTTGCACAGGTGGCGCGTGGTGCGCTGTCCGACTCTGAGCTTGATACGGTTGAGATGCAAAAAGACTTGCTTGGAACCAGCGGTCTCATTCTTCTCCTGCCCCCTCGAGTTAGGAGCGAAGATGTTGCAGAAGATGATGTTTATTGGCTTTCAGCTTTGCTGCAGTTAAAGCAGTTGCTTCAGGCCAAACCTTTCCACCCGATAGTTCCCCTGGTGGTTCTAGTCCCCGGTCAAGAAGAGGAGGCCACAGAAAAAGAGGTAGAAGAAGGTATGTGATTATTGCTGTGCCTTGAAAAAACAACGTGAATGTTTAGGGCTGCCCCGGCTAGCGCCGTCTCTCAAATACATCGTCTAGTAAAGGGGCAGACTGCGAAGTACCGTACTTCTGAAAGCTTTCCTGGAAACGCTGAGGCCTTAAGAACTGATCGATGTGGGAAGAGATGAACTTCCTTGTGGCTTCCAGTTTTCCTTTGGGCACGGTATTTAATCCTGAGAGTCTGCGGGTGAGGGTGAAGGAGGGAGGTGATGCTGTGAATGTATGCAGAGAGCGTGGTCAGAGTAGGAGATACCCGTTGGTTCTTTCTCGGTGTATATGGCAGGTTTTCTTGTTTTTAAGGTTTGATGCTGCAGGACTTGATTTCAGCCCAGCTTATTTCAGACTACACCGTTGTTGAGCTCCCAGGTTCTATCAATGACTTACAAGGCACCAGAAGGGTAAGAACAGCACAGTGCATGAGGAGATACTGGACTGGTTTATCATTAACCTCTCGATGATTAATGCCTTTTAAGGAATGATGATGTTCTTGGTAGCTTAAATTGCAGCTGAGTGTTGTGTAATGGGAGGTCTCTCCGCTGAAGTTTCTGTAACGCAGCTGTTCAAAAATCTCTTACCATTTTTTCACTCGTTAATAGTGATTCCAACATCAGCCAGAACTATTCTGAGACAAAATATTTCTGCTACTTTCCCATTATTCCTGATTCTTCTATTTTAACTTAGTAGAGCTCAGTGGGGTTTGCTATGTAAAAGGTATTTTCATCTGTGTGACACTGAAAGCTGCAGGTTTTTACCTAATCCACGACAGTGCGTGGATTTGGTAAATCCGTTCGTGCCTGTCCCGCCTGCCGAGGAGCAGGGGTGCAGCTGCTGCCGAACAGACAAGTGCTGGTGGTGGGGAAGCCCTTGCACCCTTAAGCTCCCAGTCCTGAAATGCAAAGGACCCTCTGTAGCTCTTCTGGCTGCTGCGAGATCCCCCAGTCTCATTCCTTCGTGGTGGATGGGGCGAAGGGATGCCTCTGTGCTGTCACGCGTGGGAAGAAGGATTGTACGGATCCCTCCCTGACAGCCTCCGCTCATCAGCTTCTCCCCTCGTCCTTCAGTTTGCTTTGTGCTTGGCAGTAGTGGCCTGGAGACGACCCAAAAGCCCGTGATGCAAAATGATACTTACTGATCTGAAACAGGGGGGTTTTGTGTGCGAGTCACAGTGGGGCGGTTGGGAGAGGTGGGAAAGGGTTATGGCCAAGAGCGGCCAAGCTGACTCAGACCCACAGCAGCTCCAGCCCTGTGTTCCCTTCGCGGGGTGTCTGCAGAAGGCGCCTAGGAAAGAAGGTGAGGACAAGCCCAGAGCGACGCTCCCCCACAAACCCTCACGGCTTGCATCTCTTTGCGGTTCAGGGCCTGCCGGGAGCAGACGTGGCTTCTCTGGATGTAGTCACCATGGGCTAATTTTTGTGAATCTGTCCAATTTCTCCCAGATAAGTTTTCAGCATCCCCTGCACAACTGTGCCTGGTGTGAACAGCCTCTTTCTGTCTATTCCTGAGCCTCCTGCATGCGAATCGAGTCTGTGACCGCCTCGTTGGAGAATTACTGTTGCGAATATCGGCACGATGATAGTTGATATATTTGTATTTTGCTGCGTCGCAGCTTTGAATAGTGTTACATCAAACTTGGGGTTGCAGGATTGAATCCTCCGTGTCCTGATCGCCGCAGAGCAGTTCCCAACCACCCGCCTTTTGTGTGTCGTAGATCTCCGCGGCTGTGTGCTGGCTGGTGTCCCAGTGCCCCGACTCCCTTGAGCTCTGCAGTCAGACCCTTCGGGAGTACGTTGAGGATGGGATCGACGGTGAATTTGGCAAGCGCTTCTACCATGACTGGAAGGAGAGGCGTTTAGCTGGCCTGCCATCTCAGGAGCCTGGGGTCATCATAGAGCTGTACAACAGCGTGCTGCAGTTCCTTTCCGATGTCGCCTCCTCAGAGCACCTTTGTGACCTGTCTTGGCCTGTTACCGAGTTTTCGGAGCCTGGGGGTAACAGTTTGTTGCCCCATCTGCAGTGGAACATGCCTGATCACCTGGCCTGGCTGAAAAAGGCTGTACTGTCCTTCCAGATCCCGTACCTAGATCTGCCTCCACTGGGTGGTACGTCCTTCACACGCAGTGTCCTCTTGGTGGCGTGGCCTTCTCCTAGATGTGCCTGCGCTGGGTTGAACTACCAGCCTGTAAGGTGGCTAGTTTGGCGCTCTCACAAATTCTTGCAATTTACTTAATTCTTTTTTTTTTTTTCCTTCGATAGCTCCTTGGCGTCCCGTTTGCCGCATGATTTTTCAGTACGTGTCTCAGATCGCAAGTTCTTCCCATACTCAACCGCTGATCCAGTCTCAAGTGGAGAATCTGCTGAGCAAAACTTACCAGAAATGGAAAACCAGGACCTCTGGGAACTCCAGTGAAGATGGACCCTCTGTCGATGAGATCCCTTGGGATGATATCTTGGTGGTCTGCATTGATCATAAACTGAGAGACTGGACACCACCCAAACTGCCTGTTGCTCCAGGTATCGCATGTCCCTCTACAACGTGGAGGATCCTTCATGCGTGGCTGCGTTTCATGACTCGGCAGCAGCGCCTTTGTGCGTGGCAGTGAGCGATATGTAGCAGGGAGGGAGCTGTGGTCTTGGTCTCCTCCTGGAGAATGGCACTGCGCTTACTGTGCGTCTTTCTGCTCCTTGCAATGGGTATTTAGTGCTCGTTATGACCTGACTTGAGCTTGTGATTAAAAACTTCTGTCCCTGTGCGGAGGAATACGGTCAGAGTCTTTCAGCCCACCTCCCCTGGTGGGAAGGGACTCTTGGATTCCCCAAAAGGCCAAGAATGGTCCCTCAGAAGTCAGGTATGCTCAGGCCAGCCGAGATGGCAGGCTGCTAATGTTAATGAGCGCTCCCATGGATTAACGAAGGTTCTCTCTGATTCTGTTTACTTTCTGTTTCAAGCGTATGGGGTGTTTTTTTCTGTGCTCTGGCTTAATCATACAGAGCCTCCTTTAATGAAAGGACTACTTTACCCACTGAACGCTGAACTTAGACGCACTGGAATTTTTAAAATCAAGATAAAGCAGGATTTTACAGTCTATCCCAGTAATCTAGTAGCTGTTGAACAGTAAACCAGCTGAGGAAGGCCCCTTTTTATACGCAGATTACAACCTAAAACTGCTTGAAAGTGAACACACAATTTTTCCTTGACTTGGCTAATACTGACCTTTTTCTTCTGAAGGCGAAAATCTGTTCTTGTAATAAATGCTGGGTTTGGGTTTGTTCACAGAAGCAGTAAGTGAAGATGGCCAGATTCGCGTGTACTACTTCAAGGAGCATTTAAAGAACTTCACTCTCCCTTTTTCATGGGAACAAGCCAGACTACGCACGCAGGAGGAGATCCGGCGTGGCCAGGAGAGGTGAGGCGGCTGCTGGCGCTGCGTTCAGCTGTCCATTGTGCCGTCAGGGTTGCTCGGCGAACCCTGAGGAGGTCGCTCGGGACCTCTGCCATGAGCACACAGCGCAGTCACGATGCTGAAAACCAGCATGTGGCATCCTTCCAGCACGTGCTTGGACACATCTCCTTAAAGTGATGCACAAGGGTGTGCTGAAACCGGGTCGTAAGTAGATTTGTATTTCTGCAGGGTTACTCAGCTCTCAAAGAGATGGATTGCTGGGGGAAAGGGGCGCTTAAAGCGTTACAAACGGAGACATGAACTTCTGCCAGAGAGAACGCCGCTGAGGCTTTGGAATTCAGACTTACACAAAGCTTGGAGGAAAAAGTGTGAGGGTTGGGGAAGAGCATCAGGATAAATCATGAGTGTGCCCTTTATTTAATAGTGTCCCCTCTTTGGTAATTAGTCTTTGGTAATTACACGTTAATTTTGCAATGTTTTGAGTTCCAAAGGAGGCTTTGTCCCCAGCTGGTGGGAAGACATCAGGAAAGGCCCACTGCTAAGAGAAAGCGCTAGAGGTTGAGGAGGAAGGGTGCCTTAGAGCTGTGTGGCATTAAAGTATTTGAGATCTGAAGAGCCCAGCTCCCTTCCCTAGCCATGTTCAGCGTGAAGCCAGTCTCTCTTTCCTCTTGGAAGCTTAGCTGCCGCTCTGCTGCACAGCGGCTGTCGGGTAGGTGCCTTTCTTTAGGGTGAATCCCAGCCCCCCCATCAGATTAGCTCCTCTCAAATCCCATGCGCGTGGTGGTGTGTTGGACTCTGGTACAAGGGAATTACGTCTCCAAGTGATCAATTCTCTCTCCCTGCTATTTCCAAACTTCAAGCTAGCAGGGAAAACCCAACGTGCTCGTAGTAATTTTTGTGCTTTTGTTTGCTTTTTGTCCTCCCCTCCCAGGTCAAGGGTAAGATCTCCCAACTCTTTTAAGAAACACTACAGTGTCTCCGTGATGCCGGGGCAATACGGCTCTGGCGTGAGCGTGCTGCCAGGCCAAGAAAAGAGCATTCCCAGTGCAGATGGATTCACAGACGCAGCCCAGGACCTGCTCGCAGACCGTCTGTTGGCACAATTGCGACTGGAGAAAATAGAAAGCAGGAGGTAAGTTTCCAGAGCAGCATCCTGTCCTTGCAGCTCTGGCCCAGGGCGGTAATCAATTTCTAACTTGTATGGAATGGGAAGCTGAAGTCCCAATAGTGCCAGGAAACAGCCTACACAGTCTCATTTCATTTCATCAAGCACGTTGTTTCCTGCTTGCTCCTACTCATATCACAGGAGCAGTCCGGCGTGGTAGAAATGCTTGGAGATGCGAGGAGTGGTTGGAAGCTGTCTGTGGTGAATCAAGCCACCAAAATAAAAGCAGTACAGCGTGTACGTTAGTCTGTGTGTCCTGCAGTGTCACAAACATCTCTGAAGTCCACTTTGGGATGTCAGTCTGGCGCCTGCAGCAATGCGGATCACAAGCTGAAGGACTAAAGGGTTTGAGGTTGGCCCAAGGGGTGTCTTGTCTCTTCTGCCTTCCCCATCAGTCGGGTGTCTTCAGTCTGTCTGGCTCCTTTCTGTACCACAACCACTGATGACAGATTTTTCATCATAGCAGTGGGGTGTGTCATATCTGGAGGTGTTCGAAATGTCTGTAAACATCAGATCCTTCTTGCACACGTTTCTGAACCCAGAACTCTCAGTTAACCCACTGGTTACAAGAACAAAGCCAGGCTGGAACCCGACTGGTGCTCTTCATCTTTCTGTCCAGGTTTGAAGAACAGTTGCACCAATGTCTAGCTGAGGACATCGAGCCTCTTGGTGATTTCGTAGGTCTTCCTCTCTACCTCCCCCAGTCTCTGGTCTCCACCCCAACTGTCACCTGTCCCTTGAGGAAGAGTCCCGTGTCATCTGCTGAAAAGGTAAGAAAGGGTGGTGCTGAGAATTACCGCACTCCGGGGAGCACGGGTGCCAAACCTGCTGCAGTCGCAAAACCTTTGGTGGGAATTACCTTGGTGTGCGGTGTTGGATAGACCTGGGAAATAAAGGAACTGAAACGCTGCACCTCGGAAATACCTCACTCCGTTCCAGGGAGGGGAATTGCTGTCTGCAGGTCTGGAATAAAGAGTTGTTCAGAGGTGTTGGTGCTTTCTGCTGCTGGCACTCTTAACAGAAGCCCTTCTGGTGCTGCACTTTGACTCAGGGGATCGCTTTTGTGGGTCAGTTCCCCCAGCTAAAGGCAGGCTGGGAGCAGGACTAGAAGAACGTGCTATTTTGGCCTTACCCCCTCAGGGGTGGGGGGTGCTGACCTCCACGGTTGTTTTCAAAAGTAGGGGAATGGCCGGTGGGCTGAGAAGTTTGTGGTTGGTCCTGGGTTAACGCTTCTTTCTCAGTCGCGTCTCTTTTCCCTCTGCCTAGGCTGGGAGTCAAGAGGGACGCGAGGTTCTGGTGGAGGAGCTGAGCCCCGCGCTGTCAGACAGACTGAAACACTTGCAGCGGCTCCTCAGAGCGAACAAGGAGGGTGAAGTTGCCTCCGAGCTCCACCTGTCTGCTCTGGCGGACATGGTGGATATCTGAGCAGAGCAGAGACAGCGATAGAGCTGAGTCTCTACCAAGAGACCTGGTAAAGGAATCCAGGGCCGGGTGACCGAACAGACGAGTTCCTGGGGCACATTGCAGCAGCAGCAGCCGGTGCCCGCCCGGGAGCAGTGCACACAGCAGACGTGGGGCCTGGGCCCTTCTCGCCTGGCTGCCTGCGCAGAGACGCTGTGTCCCCGTGGCTCCCTGCTCAGCTTTGCCTGGTCCGGGCCTCCCTCCTCTGCTTCACGGGCACGGAGACGAGTCAAATGCTGTTCTTGGAAGGCCTCAAGTTGACAGTTAGTGATGGTTTTTCTTTCTACCAGCTCTTGTGGGTAAACGTAGCTTCACCAGGAGGAAACGGCAAGGTAGCCGGGGCCCCTGGGAGGGTTGGAGCGATGGCCCCCGAGGTGGTGCCCCAGCTCTGTGCCCGCTCCCTTCGTGCAGAAGCTGCCTTGCAGTAGCAGCACCATGGCTTCAAGTTGCCATGTTGCCCAGGAACGTCGATACTGCCGTTCTCCGGCGGTGCCACGCTTGCCCCTTGTGTTGTAGTTCACGACCCTCAATGCAAATCCAGAAGGATTTTTGTGCTGTTGGGCCCCAGTTTTATTGTGTTGAATATTTACAGCATTAAACCAGAGAAGTTGCTTATTCTACGGACTAATTGTCGTGCTGGAAAAGTCATTTTATATTTGGGTGGGTGGGGGTTTTAATAGCATTTGTACTTCCCTTAAACCTAAAGTAGCAATATCGCTTACCATTAACATGAAGTAAGATATTTCCACTGAGGAGGTGACGCTTCGGTGCTGTTCATGCCTCAGCCCAGCGCAGCCAGTGGTGGTTGCGGCTGGGTGCTGCTCCCTGCGTTGCCCCCACGCGGCCCTCGCTCCCCTCCCTTTGCCTGGAATTCAGCTGCGCGCACCCACGGGGGTTTTGGTACGTGGTTTGCACCATCTGCTGGGAATGTGTTTTGTACCGAATAATAAATCTGTAGTGGCTCGAAGGGCGCTGTTGCCTCGTTGCTGTGCAAAAGCTCCGGCTATGGGGTTGCTCTTTCTGAGCCAGCATACTCCCTGGCTTCTCCACTGTGCAGTACCTGATTTAGCAGACCTCAGGGGGGGTCTCGCGCCCTAGCAGCCCTCGTGTCGTCACGCCCCATGACCTCACACCTTCGCGGCGGCTCCGGGACGTCATAGTAGAACTTGGGGGTTGCGGCAAAAATCCCGACGAGGGTGGGATTCGAACCCACGCGTGCAGAGCACAATGGATTAGCAGTCCATCGCCTTCACCACTCGGCCACCTCGTCCTGCTGCGCGCGGCCCCGCCCCTCGCTACCGCTGCGGGCCCCGCT
>VWZZ01004448.1:90543-105058 GCA_013399095.1 Psophia crepitans | reverse complement strand
TGCTGGCTGGGCCTGATTCCCTGTCCATCTTGCACCTGCTCAATGAGTGCTCTCAAGATGAGCTGCTCCATGATCTTTCCCAGTACAAGGTCAGGCTGACAGGCCTGTAGTTCCCCGGATGTTTCGCTATGATTTCTTGGCATTCAACACAGATCACCAGAGTATCCCAAGTACAATGCCTGATACTTGGTCAGTAAGATCAAATGATGCTGAAGTATCAATACTTGTATGCTGATTTATAGCTCTGTAAGAATATCAGTGTAATTATCATTTATATTTAAACCATTTCAACCTGCTTGAGAAATTAGTTATATAATATAATGTTTGCTTACCTGTAGTGGTTTTTTTTACATTGTTACAGTTGTGTAAAGTAGCCATATTGTAAATGAAAATCCCATGTTTTGTGTTCCCTTGCTGAAACTGAATTTGTGTATTAAGCTTTACAGTACCAGAAGATTCAAGACTTCATCATTTCTTAAGGCTCTGTGAAGTGGTTGGGCATTTCTTTATATCCCTTTGGTAAACACATATTCAGCACCCTTTATTATCCTTGGGAATTATGCATAGCTATGAATGGCAGGATTGATAAGCCCAAGTATTAGAAACACATTATCTTGAAGTTTTGCATATCCTTCGGAAATTTATAGTCTACTGCATGTGTGAAATAATGGATTTGCTTTTAGATAGCTTATCAGTAAAAATAAAGTAGTCCATAGACAAAGAATTAAGTTTAATGGTTTCCAAGCATTTTAGTTTGTCTAAAGTGACAATATGAGAATATCTCTGAATTTTTAAAAATGTCCCCTGCCAGGAAGCAGACATACTAAAGTGTTCAGATAACAGTGTCCTATAGCTACATATTGTAAGTGTGTAAGTAAAGAAACAGAAGGATACCACTGCTGGAATAGAAATATATAATATTGATAAATGATATGTACATTACTAATTTGTATCAAAATTATTCTACCAGTTACCAATCTTCAGAACTGCAAAATATCAAATCACTCTTCTGTATTATATCTAGCCATGTGCAGTATTTATTGACGTTTAATCAAAATTTGGTAAAAAAAAAAATTAGTTCAACAAGCTTTCTGTTTGAGTAGATCAGGACTGTTATTCTATATCAACTGAGCTTGAGTAAGCAAAAGACTATGCTTCACTGCTCATTTAGAGGGCAGTACCAAAGCAGACATGGCGCTGGCTTCAAAGGACATAAGCACGTGCTTTAAAATAAGCATGTTTCAGCATTGACCAGAGTATAATATTTTCTCTAAAAATAAATCAATTATTTAAAATCTATTAAGTCATGTAATTACACTGCAGGCTATTTCCTGAAGTGTACATAGTTTAATGAAATTTAATATGGTGCATACTTGCAATTAAAGAAACTGACATTTGATTGATCATATTACACTGAATAATAAATACTATATTATGGCAAGAATTTAAGTTCACAGCCCTGCATAGGTCATGTGAGTGGTCAAATGATACTCTGTAATACCAGAGAAGGTAAGAGTTCATTCTAGGGTGTATACCTGTAAAATATGCTTCCTTGTTATATATACCTAAAGTACATACAGCCAAAATTAGCTCTCCAGAAAACAACTGTGGAAAAAAAACTTTTTTTTTTTCTTCACTTGTACAACTTTGGAGTTCAGTTTACAAACACGTAATCTTCCAGAAGGTAATGAATGTTTCCTCTCTTTCTAATGCTCCAGTGTTACTGAAGACAATCATTATCCAGAAACATCTGGATAACATCGTCTCCTACAGTTCATTTGACCAAATCCTCTTTTCTAGTAGGAAAAACCATCTTTCAATTGTTTCATTAAGAATTACCTATACACTAGTGTCCAGTCTTCAAATAAGTATGGGGGGAGTTGGAACTAGATGATCTTTAAGGTCCCTTCCAATTCAAACCATTCTATGGTCTATTCTATGACCTAAGTACGTGGAGAAATTGTCAAATACTTATCTAAAAGTCTATTTCCAAAATAGACCAAAAGAGAAATAGGAAAAAACCACTCACAGGCATTTTCTATGTGGAAAGGCACAGTTAAGAAGGGATGGGAATTCCAGGGAACCGAAACGCTAAGTATGGCTACTGATCATGTTAAATCGCAATTAACAGAAACCTGTAGTTTGAGATTCACAGATTACACACAAATGAGAGATTAATAGATCTTATTTTAGAGATAGGAGGGACCCTGATGGGGTAGCAGTGAATAGTGCTGGTTGAACCGGTGGGTGTGCCGGTACCAGATGAACGTGTGAGGGTGGATACAGAGCACAACCGTCGACTGCTTTGAGCAGCTCTTTGCCTGGGAAAAGGCACCATCAGGGAGGAGGGACTGAAGACCCATCTCGTTACTGATGTGCAGCTGAGCAGGGAAGAGAGGAAGGAGGCCTTGGTGCTACTGTCATAATACACCTAGTGGTACGTGCACACCCATATTTTGGGGAGGCTACTCTGTGCTGCGCACAGTGACTCTCCAGACTACTGGAGAGAGATGGAGGAAGTTGCAGTCTCTCTATTACTGTAGCTGCTTCAGGGCAATATGATTACCTTGATGCTGAGCAGAACGTAATTTCATGGCTTTAGAGCTTAGAGAAATGTTGGATGAAATCTTGGTGACAAGTTCAAATTCTTCCTATTGCTCCAGAGGCACGCATTGTCTCTAAAAGCAAGTACCTGAAGTTTCTTCAAGTACTATGGAAAAACCTAAGCTGAGTGTGTATGGGAGATATCCACACATACAAAAAAACCCCCAGCACTGTGTTTGTAATGGAGACAGAGGTATCGGTGAAATATAATCAGATGAATATTAATCTTTTAAAATAAAAAAAAAAACACCAATATGGCAATATGGTGGATTTGTGTTACGAAGAAATCCCCCAGAAATTAAAAACATGAAAGAGAAAAGGAGAAATCAATATAGAGTCTTAATAGTGGTTTTCTATTAATAATTGCTGAATCTCAGATCTCACAAACATTTCTGTCAGTAAATGTAACAGTACTGAGTTCCTTTAAGCTGACTGAGACAGTTTGGGCTGGCTACAGTTATTCTTGTGAATACATGTAAGCTGGATGAGGACCCAATCTGTACGAAAATCATTAAGATTGTTGCTGACAGCAAAACCACTATAAGCAAAGTGAATTAAAAAGTCTTTCATATGCAATAATTAATATAACAAACATGAAGTAGAGCAGATTAAATTATCTGTAACACAACTCCATAGTGAATTAAAACTCTTTAGAGATAACTTTGAATGGTGGGATCCTTAAAGGATAAATTTCAGCTCACACCACCGAATATGGTTAATAGAAAATGGCAGTACAAGGTGCCACATGATAACATCTGATGTATTACAATAGGAAATGCGTTAGATGGTGATTAATTAATTACAAGCATAACATATGATAGCAATATCTCTAATCAAAAGTGATTAAATTATACCAAGATCAAATAACATATTGAAGATACGTATTTGAACAAATAATACTGGCAAGCATGCACCATTTAATTTATCTGCTGAACAGGGCAACTTGAAGTGACTGATAAAATATTCTTTGGTTTTTTTACTGGAGAAATAAGAAAAAATGGGTATTGCAAAAGCATAGGCTGACTGTCTGAATTTCAGTTTTCATCGTAACTACTCTCTTCTTCAGTTAATTTTTTTTTTTCCAAGTTATGTTAGGGTATAAGTCTCTGTCCTTTACCAGGTAAAAGGTATTTTGTTTGGTTGGTTTTAAGTTGTTGCTTAAATTGCTTCTGTGCAATTCAAACAGGGAAAAATACATTTTTTGGAAAGCACATCTTTTACTAAAGTTTGACATACACTAAATGCAGGAAAAAGTGAGTATAACTACAATTTTCACAGGGGACGAAAATCCCAAATGAAGGAATTTGGTTTTGAGTTTAAAGGTTTTATGAGATATTTAATTGGTGTTATTTTGGAGTTCGTTGTATTCCTTGCCCCTATCCAGATGTGTAAAAAACCTTCAACTGGAAGTATTATAAAACAGTGTTTCCCTCCTGGTTTAGGTCACTCTTAGCACCTTGCAATCATAGATGCTTTCTTGCCTTCGGCAGTTCAGCCCAATTACTACGTTTGGTACCAGACTTCCTCTAGCACTTTGCCCCAGATGACATGTATAAGAAATTTGGGGTGATTTCCAGCCAGTACAAATTTCAGAATGCCTGGCCTGAGTAAGTCCTTATTGCTCCTAATTTTTATTTTCTTAAAAAGGTCTAGATAATTACATACAAAAGGCGTTCTGAACCTATAAAGATTTGGTACCTTTAACCAGCCTCAAATTGTGCATCCCAAGAGAAATATCTAAAATCACTTTTGAAAAAATTTAGGTCAGTATATAATTAGAGCCCTAAGTTACCCGAGAGTATTATGTTTGAGCTGTGTAATGTTAGACACATGCATTGTCAGTTTGCCTACATTCAGCAGTTTGAACTTTCAAATGCGTGCCTGCGAAAACAGCAGGGAAAATAAACTCCTAAGAACCACAGAAGACTTTCTCTCATTTTTTCCCTTTGTGCATTCACAGCAAACATTTTTTACGAAATGTATTTACTAGATATTTATAGTAAATTTTGTGATCCTGACACTTTCATGCCAAAGTACAAACTTGTCACAGTATCCTCTAAGTGTGAAACTTTAAGTGAGAAACTAAAGAGTAAGATACTTCTCTACTCATGTTTCAGTTTAGAATTCACAACACAAAGTGGAAAACAGGCAAAAAAAGACAACAAATTATCTTTCAATCTCCATCGATAAATCCACCATTTTTTGACTTGAGAAGGACTGCTCCAGCATTGCTTTGTTGTAAGGCCACCCCTAAGACATGGGGGCTCTGGGAATTGTCATGCCTGGAAGACAGAGAGCACCGTCTAGTTAGTATTCAAGGATCACCTCCTCCAAGCTCAGGAGCGATGCATTCCAACAAAGGGGAAGTCAGGTGAAAATGCCCAGAGGCCTGCATGGATGAACAAGGAGCTCCTGGGAAAACTCAAACACAGAAGGGAAGCCTACAGAGGGTGGAAGCAAAAGCAGCAGGCTCGCAAGAATACAGAGAAATTGTCTGAGCAGCCAGGTATCAGGTTAGGAAAGCTAAAGCCCTGATAGAATTAAATCTGGCCATCAGGGACCTCAAGGACAACACAAAAACTTTCTATAGGTACATTAGTGATGAAAGCAAGATGAGGGAAAATGTGGGCCACCTCTGGAAGGAAATGGGAGACCTGGTTACCTGGAATATGGAGAAGGCTGAGGTAATCAAAGAATGTTTTGCCTCAGTCTTCACCGACAAGTGCTCTAGCCACACCACACAAGACTCAGAAAGCAAAAGCAGGAACTGGGAGAATGAAGAAATACCCACTGTAGGAGCTCAGGTTCAAGAATATCTAAGGAACCTAAAAGTGCGCAAGTACATGGGACCTGATGGGATGCATCTGTGTGTCCTGAGGGAACTGGAAGATGAAGTTGCTAAGCCACTGTCCATCATATTGGAGAAGTCATGGCAGTCTGGTGACATTCCCACTGACTGGAAAAGGGGAAAGATAACCCCTTTTTTTAAAAAGGGAAAAAAGAAACACCTGGGAAACTACACGCCTGTCAGTCTCACTTCTGTGCTTTGCAAGATCATGGAGCAGATCCTCCTGGAAACTATGCTCAGGCACATGCAAAATAAGGAGGCGATTGGTGACAGTCAACATGGCTTCATTAAGGGCAGACCATGCCTGACAAATTTGGTGGCCTTCTATGATGGGGTTACAGCATTGGTGGATAAGGGAAGAGTGACAAACGCCATCTACCTAGACCTGTGCAAAGCATTTGACACTGTCCTGCATAGCATCCTTGTCTCTAAATTGGAGAGACAGAGATTTGACAGGTGGACCACTCAGTGGATAAAGAATTGGCTGGATGGTCATGCTCAAAGAGTTGCAGTCAATGGCTTACTGTCCAAATGGAAATCAGTGATGAGCAGCCTTCCGCAGGGGTCAGTGTTGGGACCGGCACTGTTTAACATCTTTGTCAACAACAGGGACAGTGGGATAGAGTGTACTCTCAGCAAGTTTGTTGATGACACCAAGCTGTGTGGTGCAGTTGACACGCTGGAGGGAAGGGATGCGATCCAGAGGGACCTGGACACGCTTGAGAGGTGAACCTCATGAAGTTCACCAAGGCCAAGTGCAAGGTCCTGCACATGGGTTGAGGCAATCCCAACCACAGCTACAGACTGGGTGGAGAATGGATTAAGAGCAGCCCTGAGAAGACTTGGGGATGTTGGTGGGTGAGAAGTTCAACATGAGCTTGCAGCCCAGAAAGCCAATTGTGTCCTGGGCTGCATCAAAAGAGGTATGAAGAGGAGGTTAAGGGAGATGATTCTCCCCCTCTGCTCCACTCTCATGAGACCCCACTTGGAGTACTGTGTTCAGCTCTTGGGCACCTAACATAAGAAGGACATGGAGCTGTTGGAGCAAATCCAAAGGAGGTCCATGAAGATGATAAGAGATGATAAGACAGGCTGATAGAACTGGGCTTACTCAGCCTGGAGAAGAGAGGGCTCTGAGAAGACCTTATAGCAGCCTTCCAGTACCTTAAAGGGGCCTACAGGAAATTTGGAGAAGGACTGTTTATATGGGCATGTAGTGATAGGACAAGGGATAATGGCTTTAAAGTAAAAGGGGGGAGATTCAGATTAGATATTGGAAAGAAATTCTTTCCTGTGAGGGTGGTGAGGCACTGGAACAGGTTGCCCAGAGAAGCTGTGGAGGCCCTCTCCCTGGAAGTGTTCAAGGCCAGGTTGAATGGGGCTTTGCGCAGCCTGGTCTAGTGGAAGGTGACCCTGCCCATGGCGAGGAGAGGTTGGAACTAGATGGTCTTTAAGGTGCCTTCCAACCCAAACCATTCTGTGGTTCTGTGACTGAGAAATGGCCACACAAGGACAGTTCAGGAGAAAGGCTGGCTGTGTACTGATTCAGTCACTTCTATGACCATGCCTCAAGAATATGCTCATTGCATACAGCTAGCATATACTTAGACAAAACTTACAGCTTAAACTCTTATTTTAATCCTACCTGGGATTTCAATGAAGACCTAAGGCACTGCTGCCAACTCAGTCTAATAGGCCTGTTGCTAATCTGCGGAATGGGAGATGTAATTCCTACTTCTCTTCCTGCTGTATGATGGGAAAATTTTACACTTCAGATCCTGTTTTTGCAAGAATGGAAGGCAATGAGAGTGATTTATTCCTCAGAGCACTACAACTTTATCAATGAGAAGTGTAATAGAAATTCTGTGATCAGAATAGTGTGGGTTTCCCATGGATATCTCTGTTGGAGTGGGCATTGGCTTTGTCTAACAAGAAGAAAATGCCAAATGAAGTTTTATCTCACTTAGATGCAATTGTAATTTCTCTTTCAAGCTTAAATCTAATCAGGGCTGAATTCACACTATATCTTTTCCCTTATATGACCACCAATAGACTTTTTACACTATGTTATCTGTCAGTATCTACACTCTTGGTAGAAGTGAGCTATCTATGACACATCTATGCCTCTGCAAAAACGTGGGTGAATCTGGCTAACTACTTTAAAATTTTCTAGAAGGACTCACATAAACATATACACTCAGTGTAGGATCACAGAAGTCTCGATTCTGTAAGTAACTGGGCAAAAAATACAAACAGAGAAAACACCATCCCTAATACGTAACCGTTCCTGAACTTAATATGTAGACTGACTGTACAAATCAGGTTGCTCCATTTTACTGTAAATTTTGTGTTGGCATTCATGAACCAACTGTCTCTAGTCTACTTTAAATGTATTGTTAAGCAGAAAATTGTTATTTGCAACTTGCCATAGTATCCTGCCATAGTAGATTTTGCACACTTGGGATTCTAGATACTTACATGACAGAGCTGTGTCGGTGTCAAGGATTCAGACATGTCTTTTTCTTCATATCCCTATTCCTTCAGAAAGAAAGCTTTTTACACTTCAGGTGCAATCCAAAGAACGGTGTCTTAATGTGGAGTTTAACTTGTGATGATATATGGTCTGATAGGTTTCTGAAGTGAGCAGGTACAGTAGGGAAAGTTTCCTCTGGTATAATACTTCAGAGAAAAAAAAAAAAGAAGGTTACGTTTAGGTCAGATATGCTTGCATCGTCCTGAGAAGGGTAAGGAGAAACCTTCTGCAAAAGATGAGCTCTCTCTTCAGTAGGTAGTTTCAGTCCTGGTGGATAACCTCTGGCTATCTGTCCAAGCACTCTGGTGATAGCACAAATGAAGCAGGTTCAGATTTATTCAAAACTCATCTTTACTGGTCTTTATATGCGCTTGAAACATTCCCCATAGAATTTACTTTTCCAGTGAGATTGTATATATTAACACACATATATAAAAGTGTACTTTATATCACACAAACATACATATATATTACTAGCAGAAAAAAACTGTCTCTTTATAATTGATGTCCCATTTCCCATAGCAGCCTAATTCTTTCACAGGAACTACTTCTATGATTTTCATGCTCTCAGATTCAATGCAAAGGTCAGTTTAATACATATCTGAGGATTCTCCCTTAGCATGGATCATCATCCTGACTTTCCAAATCAACTTTAAGAAGAATTACTAGATGGAAAACGGTCTTTGTCCACTCTGAGGCTATGAATACTTATGAAAACTGCTTTCAGTAGAACAACAAACTGCTAATTCTAGTACCTAAGAAAAGTGCATTTCTTAATTACAAGAATCCTCTGGTAAAATTCACCCATAATGGTCTTAAAAGGAGACACTGAATTCATATGAGAATTACTTAATAAAGTCAATCCAGTGATATGGTTGAATCACCCAGACCAAAATCATAGGATTAATAGATTTTAAAACAAGCAGAGTAACATACAGCTCTCTATAATTTTGATAGCCTGAAGATTCATTAGTCTGTTCTATTCCTAATTTCCTAATTTCTGATCTATTACGAATTTAGTTTACAACTGTGTATATAAAACTGCTTCAGAAAAATGATCAAAGTAAATTTCAAAGGCCACCACTACTAAATAAGAAAATACTCTGTGTTGCCAAGTTGTTGGGAAAAATGTAAGTGAATGATAGCCAAAAGAACTGGATATTTTTCTTCTAGTTTCTAAAGCATATTTTAAAAACTGCCTTGTGCTAATAATTTCTGCTTTAAATATTTTTTTTGTAACTGGATCTTAGATTTCTTTCACTTTGTCAATCACTTAGGCTTCAAGTTTAAATATGCAAGCACACAGAGCACAACAAAAGAACGTGTTAATCTTATGCTGTCAAAAGCAGATCCTATTTCTTATTCCCCAAGGCCAGCCAGCCAAACCAGAGCTGAGCTAAAACGTTAAATACAGTGAAGCAAACATATACATATTCTTATCTCTTGCTAAAATACAGACCTGAAATACAGGAAACAATATTCCACATAATTTTTTCTTTCTTTCCGCTTCAGTTCATTGCAAAAACAAATGTTTAAACACATTCCCTTAAAACCACATGAACAAATTTTCAAAGGCATTTCAATACAACCCTGAATTTTGCTGAAGTGGGTAGAACCACCTGCCATTCTGCTGTACACTTGGCTAGTGATCTGTACATTGCATAGTCTTATGGAAATCTATGAAACGGTGTGGTCAGTTCTGAATATAACTGTGCTCTCCCCTGGGGGAAAGAACTCCTGGAATAAACTCAGATCCTTCGGACTTTCAGACCATTGGCTAACTTGCACATATACTCACATAAACCATTGAAGGTAGAACTTGGAATGTCTTTTTAAAGGCAAAACATTTTCCTCTTAAATATCATACATAATACATCTTTTAAAATGTATTGCTTTTTCTTTGATATATTTACTCCAGCTAAGTGTAGGCTTGAACATTGTGGCCTTCTGGACAAATTTCCTAGGAACTATAACTGAAAAACTGGAGATCTTAAAAACCAATTATCTGCAAAGAGACACAAGGGTAAAGGAGAAACTCATCATTTCAGCTGAAGTTCTGCAAGTCTTTTATTGTTCCTATTGTCCTTTTAGTATCAAATCAACACTGTATCCTTTTTTTTTTTTAATTATTATTATTTTTTTAAAGACACAGTCTTGTGCTTACTCATCCTGGAAAATACTACTTCCATTTTAGTAAGATGGAAGTGATAAACATGTAGTATAATGGATGAATAGTGAGGGTAAGATGAATTTGCTGGTTTTCTTTGGGGAAAAAAAAAAGAAAAACAAGAGGGTGTGAAGTCATGGCAGAACAATTATATGATAGCTCATTCTTCAAAACAGTCTCTAGATTTAAAAAAGACTTTTCTGCAATAGAAACCAAATTAGCAGTACTATTTTGAAGAAGCTGTTGTACACCCTCACCTATCATGAAAGTGCTTTTGGTGCAGATGTTTCTGCAGGATTAATAAGACGTGTTTTTCCTTTATCTATACCAAAACAGTTACATCAGGCGCCAAGAGGGAAAAGTTAGCATATACTACACTGCACAGATAACTCAGGGTGGAAGAGTAAACCAGTCTTCCAAATTAGCCACACAAAAATACTCTGAGGACCTTCTACTGGAAACACAGATAATATTGAAAGAAATTGGCAGATTTATTTGGAATGACTTTTTTTGCTACAACAACTTATATATGTGTATGCTGCAACACATATACACATTTGTGCACACACCTAAATGGGCAAAGCAGTTTGAGGAGTGTTTCTTGCTTATATAATGTGACTTCTCAGCAGAAAGAGAAATGAGTCAGTAATATCTGCTGTTGCTCTTTCTGCATGAATAAGGTAATCTTTCCACCTGCCTTTCCTGTCCTCTTGCCTGAAATATTCAGTGCTGTCATGTCAATACCCAGACCATTAAATCTAATCATTAGAAATTACTAAAGAAATTTTTGTTTGAGACAGACAGTTTTTGAGTGATTGCCACATCAAATCCCCAATTATTGTCCAAGTACACATCACCAGTATATTGCTACTCCAACATAACTCAAAACTGAAGGAATATAAAGTGTCAGTTTTCTTTTTTTCCTCATTGAAGAAGATAGGGAAAAAAGTATGCATCAAACTGCAAACAGAATAGTACTTTGTTCTCAAAACACCGGATGATATGCCGATATCTCTCTGGTTTGTGCATCTCCTTTGATGAAAAAAAAAATCATAATTCTGTTTCTCAATACATATAACTGAAAACCTGATGGTGGCATTGAAATCCTTACAACTATGAGAATACAGGCTGAAAAGATGTCTGAATTTATTTAGCTAGAGTTACTCCTTCTTTAAAATTTTACCAACCAAGATGTTAAGCAACAAATTTTAAAGTACCTGTGCTTTTTTGGAAAAAAATGTTTCAAAAACCATCATTATAAGAAGATTTAATCTCATTGCAAAGATTATTCATATATCTGCCAGAGAAAGCAAAACACAAACACTGAGATATCAATAAATACAGTTCATGCCTATATCCATGGTACTAGAAATTACTCAAGAACAACAAAAATAATAATAAAAGCCCCAAAGTGACTTCAACAACAAAGAAAAACAAGTTTCACATAACAACACTTGCAGCCTTGGCATGCCCATGGGCTACAGAAGGATCATTAATCTGCTCTTCATTTGAGTGCTCATTTATGACAAAGGTTGTTTTGGATACTCAAAGTGATCATATATACCTGTGAACTAATAAAAGTTGTGGGAATACAGGACAGACTGAGACTAATATCTAAGGGATAAGAATATCTGAAAGTCAGATATTCTCAGAGCAACAGGTTTATTTGCCTTGGTTCAGAACTTAAATTCAGATTAACGGACAACATAGAAGAAGGAAGAAATCCACAGCACATTAACAATATTACTTTCTTCGTGTCTGGAATCTCCTATCAAACTGAGGCATGAGCCTTTCCCTTTGAAGCTGTTCATGGATGAATGCATGAAGTGGACATAAACAATTCAACAGGATTTCAGCATAAATGCCACAGATTTACAAAGGAAGTATATCTGTCTGGAGGTAAATTAAAACTCTGCTAAAAGCTGTAAGCTCAAATCAGCAAGCTCTGGAATAATCTGGGGAATAAGAGATGAAATAGCTACAGTCCTTAGGTTGTGGCCTGCGTACCGTTAGACAGTCGTCTGTGGAGAATTCATAGGTCAGATGGCAGTCTCTCCTCCTTGCTCGCGGTCCACTGAAGGGAAGAAGTGGTGAGAGAATCAGGTGGCAAGGAAGCACGTAGAGGATGCAGCAGAGGAACAGAACAGATGGGCGTGGGAGACAAAACGAGGAGCAAAAGTGACAGCACAATCATTGCATTCTAGACAACTAAAAATACACAAATACTTTTATATTTGTTTCCCTCACTGCAGTTGCCAGAAAGATGTCTCATAATCACAAGTAAAAAGGGAGGTAGCACAGGCAAAATAGAAGTCACAGTGAAGGAGACACGTCAGCTGCTCTCCGCTTTAAACAATGCTCCCATGTCTGAAAGTAAAAGGGCCTGTGGCTCAGGAAATTTGTGACCCTATACAGAAAAGTTGCTTCCTCCAGTTCCTTTGTGATGTCTGAGAGTGTTAGCAGAGTTGCCTCAGACAAGTTCAGCTGTTATAACAGACATAAGGAAAAAAAGCTAGTTTCTAAGATGTGAGCTGCTTAAGATCTTCAATGTGAAATCTTAAACTTCAGGAATTGTAAAGTATCAAATCCAAAGTTTTATTTTGTGAACAGAATTATTGCAAATGCCAAAAATTGAGGCTTATCTATTGCTACATGAATAGTTATTAGAAAACAGCTCAGATGCAATTTGCATGGCTAATAGAGTCTTATTAGTCAGTACTGTTAGAAGGGGGCACTGAGCAGAGAAACTAGAACACGGGAAAAGCATCTTTCTTTTATTCAGTGATTAAAAAAAATCCATCTGATAAACGGCAAACATATCTGTGCTTTCAGGATTGTTTTGGTTTGTATAGTAAATAGATACTGAATAAAATCTACAGGCATTTCTGGGACTTAGGACCAGCATCTAAGTCTCTCAGTCCTTCACTAAATCTCATCATGACCGAATACAGCGTCTCCTTCCTATCACTTATTGAACCAAGTTCTCTGGAAAGGACCACTGCTTCAGCATGCTCTGAAGGAAACACCCTTCTCTGCTAATTCCTCTATAAATGGGGTGGACTAACCCACCACAGAAAGACTTGGGTGTATATCTGGGGAAAAATTTGCATTAGCTGAAATTAATCACAGACTACGCCCTCAGTTTGTTAAGCATGAAGAGAAACAGGTTCATATATGCTTCTGTGTTTTGTATTCCCCTTGAACCAGCTGAAAATATTTTCCTAGTATGTTGCATTGGCTGCCTGGAGTTCTCAATTCATGACCAGAAGTTCTTTCCTCTTGGTCTACCTTCCCTTGTCTTTAAAAGACAAAAAAACCTCCAAAACCTGACACTGTCTGGAACAGTGAAAGCATCCATGGTAATTTAATGGTAGTTTTATTATAGCTGAGGTGCTTTAAGGACGTAAGCAAGATAAGCTCCATAGGAAGAGATAACATCTTTCACTGGATCAACAAATACAGCTGGAGGAGTGCATGGATCTGGGGATATACGTGCCCTCCTGCAAGTTTAAAATGGAAACAGCTTGCCTAAAAAGTTTATTTACAAAGTGACTATATACGTCAAAAAGTATTAGATTATAGAAAGTTTGACTTTTAAGAAAATAATTATTTCTTTCTTTAAAATAAAGACCAATATTCTGAAGGTCTTGATAGCCAAAGGGTTCATCACCTAATCAAGTAAGTTTAAGGCTGTTAGGTTTTACTATGTTTACATGATTTTTGATTTCTGATGTTTCACTCCACAAATTTAAGCTGCTTCATTTAACTGAAGCATACTTGGTCTCCTCTCAGCTATATTTTAGCAATATTGTCATCTAACTTAGAGAAAAGGTGCCAAGAACATTTCTCTTTTGAAGTGTACAGTAACATGGTCATTTAATTTAATGATTTTGTTAATACCTAACTGAGTTTATACATCCTTGTCAAGGCATTTCATTGTTTACATACTCAGTGGAAATGGACAAAAATAGTTTCATCCGAAATGAAATTTTAGCACCAAGTAACCCACCCACGCAAGTTGTGCAGCCAGACCACTTTTACACAAGAGCTCATGCTGCAAGGTTCCCCCTTGAAAAGGGCAGCAAGAACAGACTGCTTTCTTCTTGATGATCACAGAATCACAGAATCACAAAGGTTGGAAGGGACCTCGAAAGATCATCTAGTCCAACCCCCCCTGCCAAGGCAGGGCCACCTAGACCACATCACTCAGGAACGTGTCCAGTCGGGTTTTGAATGTCTCCAGAGAAGGAGACTCCACAACCTCTTTGGGCAGCCTGTTCCAGTTCCTGTTCCTGTTCCAGTCACTCTCACAGTGAAAAAGGTTTTCCTTATATTAACATGGAACCTCCTATGCTCCAGCTTG
>VWZZ01004448.1:45449-88169 GCA_013399095.1 Psophia crepitans | reverse complement strand
TTTTATTTTATTTTATTTTATTTTATTTTATTTTATTTTATTTTTATTTTACTTTTTGCATAGCAATTTAAAGTATATAATTAGACTTTTCTGTATAAATTAAATAAGCCATACTTTTAATCTTTTAAAATATTGATTGAATCAACAGTAATATTTTAGTCTATGTATGTATTTTCTCCCCTTTCACACACAAAAATATTTTGAGCCTGAAAAATTAAAGCAGATTCAAATATACAATAGAATCAAGTACTGCTTTTGCATTCTACATAGTTAGAAAATAATTCCTTGATCTGCTAATTTCTTGAAGGCATGATAACAAAATAGGTCTTCAAAGAAGAGAAGGTAGAAAAGGATTCCTGAGTAGGAGTACAGAACTAAATATTTTGGTGGAAAATCTGTGGGCCCTTACCTGGCGTCAACCTGACATCGGCTCTACTTCTATTTTCTGGACATGTTATTGTAAACTGTATGCCACACTTCCATTCTCTATTAAATGGAAATAGGTACAACCCAGCACAATGGGAGTTTTTAATAAAGATGGGAATAAAAATAGAAAGAGGCCTTGTAATGGGGCTTAAGTAAATGCATGCTATTCTGGTTTGCTGGTGTTTTTTTCCAGTTCAGGAAAGATTTTTCCATTGATTTTCAATCGATGCAGGTGGGAAAGGTCTTATAGACAAAAATGAGAACATAAGAGACATAAAATTATGAAGAAATTGTTAAGAATGCAGTATGTGCTCAAGTATCATCTCACACACTCCCAAAATGCAGCTAAAGGCAAAGACTTGCAGACTGTGCTGATAAGTTGGTAAAATTTAATCTGGCAAACAACAACTTTGAAGTGAATTTGAATGTTCATGGTGGATAACAAGCTAAATGTGAGTTACCAAAAGAAAGAGTTAGAAATATAAAGGGGGAAATCTCATGTAAAATTAGAAGGCAAGACGATCTTAGAACAGGTACAAGCACTATTGGGATGAAGTGCTCTTGGTGGTAGTTTAAATTGGAGAACATTTGTAGGAAATCCAGGAGAATGATTAAGAGATTTGGAAACAAGTCCCTTTCAGGCTTTTAATCTGCTAATCAAAGAGATAAAAGGGATAAATTTAAGGGATGTGGTGTATGTGCTTGCGCGTGTGGGTGAGTGACTGTCTTGCATACTGGAAGCATCTCCTGGCAAACAAAATGTTGATCAAGGATGCTCTAACATAGTAGACGAAAGTATAACAAAATTCAATGGCTGGAAGCAGGAAGCAAGACAAATTTAGAGTAATAGAATAAGGCTCCAATTTTTAACAGTGAAGATAAATAAGTAGTGAGTACCTTGATGAAATTGTGGTTGGTTTTCCCTGGAAATTTCAATTAAGACTCAGCATATTTTTCTCAGCAAACTCTTTTAATACTGCTGGAATTAATTCTAATAATTCCTATAACCTTTGTTATTTAAGAGGTCAGATTAGATTATCATAATAATAATAATTTCTGGCTTTGCCATCTATGTTCAATAATCATTTATCTTATGTTCTCATTGTTGTCTCATACACGTAGGGGCATATAACCCCTAGTTTCTAACTTCTCTCTGTCCACTGGGCTCCGCTCCCTTCTATGGGACCCCTACATTGGAGATCCGTGTTCACATGTGCATTTTGAATTCTTTGGCTCACAACTTGAACATGAGCAATTCCATAGATTCAATCTGTAAGAAGTCGATAATATTTTGCCAAAAATATTGCTTCCTCAAAGACCTAATGGCTAACTTGCATTAGCTAATATATATTAGGGGTCTGAGTGGAAGTGATTAGTGATTAGTGTGCACACTATTTCAGTGTGCAAAGCTTTTATAACTGATTTTATGAACTGTCATAATTTTTAGAATGGATGTATCTCTGGAACCTCTGTCTCCGATGGTCCCCAGTAAGGCAGAAAATGTCAGTGAATTAGTTTTTTCATTTAGTGCTCTTAGAATGGTCTGTTTTTAAACAGAAGGGAAACCTTTACTACAGCAGAAGTGCTACTCTGATATAAGTTTTCTGACAGTAAATGGATCAAGGTCCAAATTAGGTCTTCACTCTGTCAGGTGCAATGGTAGCAGCCAAACAAAAGCATCTCATTGCCTTAGGTGTGACAGTCTGTTAAACGAATTTGTATGCACACAAGAAGAGTCTTGCTGAAACATGAAGATGCCCAAGAGAGAGACTCTGGAAAGGTTTTACCGACATTTAATAGTTCAAGACATTATTTGTTCAATAACGAAAGAAAAACGTTTAGAGAGCAATCAGATTTTCATGGACAAGAGCTAGGCTCTTGTCCTGAGGGGAGAAAGGATCATAGGTAGTGATTTTTCTGTGTTTCAGGAAGAGATGCAAAAAAAAAAAAAAAAAGGGTTTGACAGCTGGAGTAGCAAGAGAAAAGAAAGAACTGCTCATACTTTCTCATCTATTTTGTATACTTTTATATTCCATTTTCTCTCACTGTGATTTCTAGCTCTTTCCACCTCTATTAGTGTTTCATTCTCTTTTTTTGCACTCTTCTTAGCACAAAAAAAGAATTCTTTTCCATGTTCCCACTCAGTACTTTTCCTGTCCCACTGTCCTACACCATTCTCAATATTGAACCATAACATTTCCCTAACTTTGTCCAAGTGCATCCCCATTTTGGTCACATCTGTGCTCACATGAATGATGTAGTCCACTGCATGTTTTACTGTCTGTGCATAAGCTAGTGAGAACTGATTACAAGCATGAACATCCACCCCTCTGCCCTGGAGGCAGTGGGTACTTGCCAACAAAATGAAGTGGTTAACTGTCCCCCAAGTAGCATGAACACATCTTGAAATCCCTCAAAAGATTTTAAACACCTTTGGTTCTCCAGCTGGGTTTTCTCGTACCTTCATCTTGTTTCCACTCTTCAAAAGTGCACTAAGAAATCTACCCTAGGACTCACCAGCCCAGTAACCATTGTGGAAATGTGTGACCAAAGAACTGACTGTGCATTGGGAAGAATGTCTGGAAGTGAGAAGTTCAAGAATTATAGCCGTGCCCAATACAAGGGGGCAGGTACTCTTCTCCAAGGTCTCTTGCAATCTCACTATTTCTTCCACCTTAACATGCTACTGTTTTTGAATGAAAATGGACAAGCTGAAGAAGCACTACAAGTTTAGAATGAGACAAGACAACCTTCTTTCAGTCACAAGGTTGTGAGACGCAGTTGGGATAAAAGGTGTCACTAATTTGCTTATGCCTGTTACGACTGTGAAAAAACTCCCATATCCCTAATAAAAACAGTGATTCTCCCCAGAAAAAGAACATAGATGTAACTTGTAACTTTTTGTTTGGTTGGTTGGTTGGTTTTTTGTTTAGTCCATTCAGTACTTGGTTTAAGCCAAATGGTTGAACTGAATCTCACCTACTGCCCTGGAGTTGCTGTATACCAGCAAATTCTTCTGAGTATAAACAAATGAGTTTTTGCATGTGGGAGGATGATGGAACCAAAACGTGTATTTCACTTTTGACAGGAATTGGAATGATGCTTGTGGCATAATATTTTGTTGGCCTGGCAAAAAATTCTGAGCATCGGCCTCTTAAATGTCATGGAGTTTTCATAGGAAAGATTTTTATTAGGAAATGTCAAAGCAAATATCTAAGCATGAGATAGCTCAAAGCTGCCTGTCATACCTACAGTATTGATGGATTCTTGGCTATGTCTTTTGTCAAGTAAATGAGAATACTGGCTTCATGAATTGTGGTTACATGTCTAAATGCAAGAGCTGCCCACGCAAAACCTGTGTTGGAACTTTCTAAGCTGACATGGTCGATGGAAGTGAGAAGTTCTGATTCAAAATAAAGAATCAGGACATCTGTTTCAAGTTTCATGCTTTTGGGAGGGGGGGATATGATGGAGGGGAAACACATTACTTTAATGTGACAAATACTGATCAATTTATTTCAAACTTTACTTTGATGATAAAGCTACGAAGTGAAGATACTAAAATATTTTCCACTTTTCCACAAATGCAAATAATAGATATATCTTAAACCTTTTTTTCAAACTTAAGAGTTTAACATTCCTCAGTATGATTCAGGCATACAGAGCAGAACCTGGGAATAAGCAACAATTCCTCTGGAAGGTTATGTCAAGAATATATATACAAACTAGATGATCATTGTAGGCCCTTTCCAGTTGAAATATTCTAAGGAATATTTAGGTAATGATATATGTAATAGGCTTATTGGTGGTGATACAAATAAAGAAAAATGCTGCTGAGTACCATCATGAATGTTGATGCAACTGCTTAACTGTGCATGGCTTTCTGAAGACAGAAGTATATTTGTTAAGCCTGTTTTCCATTTGATCCTTGTTTAGATGGCATGTGTACCACCAGTGATATGAATTTCTGAAGCAATACCTTGAATATCAGCTCTTACACTACTCATTTACAAGGATAGCTAATCGGCATTTTTTTCATTGGGCTGCCATTCTCCTAATTATTATCTTTCAAGGCATCTGGACAACACTTTCACAGAATCACAGAGGTTGGAAGGGACCTCGAAAGATAATCTAGTCCAACCCCCCTGCCAAGGCAGGGCCACCTAGAGCACATCACTCAGGAACATGTCCAGTCGTGTTTTGAATGTCTCCAGAGAAGGAAACTCCACCACCTCTTTGGGCAGCCTGTTCCAGTGCTCTGTCACCCTCACAGTGAAAAAGTTTTTCCTCATGTTAACATGGAACCTCCTATGCTCGAGCTTGAACCCATTGCCCCTTGTCCTATCGCTTAATGACACTGAGAAGAGCCTGGCTCCATCTTCCTGACACTCACCCTTAACATATTTACAAACATTGATGAGGTCACCCCTCAGTCTCCTCTTCTCCAAGCTAAAAAGACCCAGCTCCCTCAGCCTTTCCTCATAAGGGAGATGTTCCACTCCCTTGATCATCTTTGTGGCTCTGCACTGGACTCTCTCGAGCAGTTCCTTGTCCTTCTTGAGCTGAGGGGCCCAGAACTGGACACAATACTCCAGATGTGGCTTTCAGTCATCTGCTCTGATTCGACTGGTTCTTTGCGGAGCCAGGAGTTGGACTTGATAGTCCTTATGGGTCCCTTCTAGTTTGGGATATTCTATGATTCTATGAAGGCATTCTCAAGAAAGTTTAAAATGACAAAAAAGAAATATTTTATACCACATTTTTCATAAACTGTGAACAAAATTGTGTACAGAAAATAATAGCCATACTTTTCAAAATAAGGATGTAACATTATCACACAAAAATATGCTTAAAATCCAAGAGATAAGTCTAGGATATAATTCTCAGTGCTTATTTAGATTATTCTTGACTAATCTTAGTTTAACTGTTACAGCTAGTTATTTATTATTCCTAAAGGGAAAGGTGCCCATCTCTTCATTACCTATGTTACCAGAAATGCTTCTACAATCCTTCAGAACAACTGTAAGAAGCAAAACCTAGATTTACCCAAGTTAAAACATTTTACCAGCTCTTTCTCTGAAGAGTTCTTCTGAACAGATTTTGACTTTTTGGAAGTCCAGTTAAAAACTGTATCAGCAGAACATGGTAAAACTTCGTGGCCATGTTCACCAAATATATATACCTCCTTAGCTGGTAAGCGATAATCGGCCCTACACCGTAAACAAAGGAAATAGTCATGTGACACAGCTAGCATGCAGCACTGTAATTAAAAGCTGGTTATGTGCATGACAAAAGAAATGGCCTAGAAGCACCTTCTAACTTACCCAGCTAACTGTTGCACTGTGTTACTTGCTAGCTGTAAGTACTTCACTTTCCCCTTTTTACTGTGGGCGTATTTTTCTTGAGACAGATAAAAGATCATGGTTTGTAAAAATGAGCGATGTAACTTAGGAGCTGTGGTGGGTTAACCTGGGCTGGCTGCCAGACACCCACCCAGGCGCTCTCTCAGTCCTCTTCCTTCACAGGATGGGGAGACAAAATAAGATGAAAAAGCTCGTGGGTCAAGATAATGACAAGGAGATCCCTTACTAAGTACTGTCAAGGCCAAAAGAGACTAGACGTGGAGAAAATTAATTTAATTATTGCCAAATAAAATGGATCTGGGTAGTGAGACTCAAAGAAAAATTAAAACACCTTCTTCCCACCCCCTTCTTCCCATGCTCAACTTTACTCCTTCATTCCCACTTCTCTACCTCCACGTCTCCGGTAGCACAGGTGGGATGGGGAATGGGGAGGTTGTGGACTGCCCATAACGGTTCTTCTCTGTTGCTCCTTCCACCTCACACTTCTCTCCTGCTCCAGGATATGTCCTTCCCATGGGCTGCACTCCTTCAAGATAAGCCTGCTCCTGTGTGATCTTCTCCACAGGCTGAAGTTTGTTCAGGAAATATCTACCTGCTCTAGTGTGGGGTCCTCCATGGGACACCTACTCCAGCTACTGCCTCCATGGGCTGCAGGGGAGACTCTGCTCTGATGCCTGTAGCACCTCCTCACCCTCCTTCTTCTTGGTGTCTGCAGGGCTCTTTATCTCATGTTTTCCCTCATTCCTCACTTTCACAGCTGCTATGCAGTGTTGTACCCTTTCCTAAATACTTTTCCTAAAGGTGTCACCACCTTAGCTGAGGGGCTCAGCCATGCCTGGCAGTGGGTCTGTTGGAACTGTCTGTGTCCAATTTGGGGCAGCCCTGGCCTCTTCCCATAGGAGCCACCACTGCAGCCCCCCCACTGCCAACACTCTGACACCATTGCTACACAGAGGCACAAAAGTCTCAGCAAAGTGACACCTCCCTCTAAAAAGATATGATTTTATAGTATTAGTAAATATCTTAATCTTGCTAGAGGAAAGAGTTAATTTTTAAAGAAGACGCATTGAGAAATTGTGAGAAACAAAGAAACATCAATTTTATGTATCAAAAGACAAATCATAGTAGAAGGCATCAGTAAATCTAAATAATGTTTCTGTTTTGGTATATTTAAAGTTAATTAAACCTATGATTTCTTGAAAAAGTCAAACCCTTCCCTCCTCTCTCTGTACTCAGTTTAAACGCGAATTTGATAAATATCAGTCTTAAGCAAAAGTTGTAGGAGAGTGTCATAGTGAGGGATCTCACATTTCCTCTAGCATTTCGTTTATCATTCAGGTGAGTTTAATTAAAGACAAACAATAATTCCAGTAAAAAATAACGTGTATGAACATTTCTAAGTTGGGAAATGCTTTGAGATATCATAATAAGTTTTGGTTTTCTCTAATAATTTTCAAGGTCTGTTACGTGTTTTCTTCTCTCCCTCTTTTGGATTTAGAATTTTATTGAGGACTTTGTTCTCTCCAAAATGCATACAGAGGTTAGAGATGATGCTGACTGGACCAAACAAAACTACTTGTAAAGAGATTCCACTGTTTCTTCTTTGCTGCACTGTAGGCAAAGTTCACAAAGTGAGTCGAAAGTGTGTGTTTGTGTGTTTGCAAAGATACACTAACTGTACTAGGCTAGTGTATCTATTTTCACACCTCAACTGATAATTTGCTAAATTGCTGTAACTTGTACCATTAGCTAGCGTAAAAGTAGTATCAGTTTTAATGGGGTTTTTTATTCTTCACCATATGAAATAGACTCGGGCAAACTCATTTCATAAGTGATGAAATGTTTCTTTAGTGCCAGGCAGAATAGACAGATACACTGGTTTTATATCCTGTTACGAATTCTCCTGAACCATCCTAATTCCCCAAACTTGCCAATTATGTCTGAAACGGACTCAACAAACACACACAACTCAGCAACATGTTGCTGCAGCGCTATTTTCTTCATCAGTGCCATGGTACTTACTTTGCAGTGTATTGGTGAGGCACAGCAATAAAAATTGTGGGGGTTTGTCTGATCTCTTCTTCCTCTGAGATTCCTCTGAAAGAATTAAAAAGAGGCAAAACTTCATATTAATTCAAAGTGGGCCATCACTTTTGTCATTCTGTCTTTCGTTGAAGAAGCTTTTCTTGGGAACAGTCATTAACAGGTCGGAAGATTTTAAATTGCCCCCTGAAATCTGTATTATAACTTTAGAAGAGCTTTCAACAATTTGTGATTATTGTGGTGAAAAATCCTCTAGAAGGCACTTGCCCATCGTGAAGAAACTGCAGTAAAGTTGTACAGTTGTATTTTGTAAAGGTACAGTAGGGAAGAAATTCAAGACTACTTCAAACAGAAGCTTTAAATAATACATGTCAAAATTCCATTTCCAATATTAATAGTTTAGGTAAAGCTTTGCATTTTAAGATCACATTTATTTAGTTTTGGTCTGCTGCATGACTTTCGTAACTCCCACACCTATGCAAATCTTATCCATGGGACACAAAATACAGCTGTCATACATGTTACCCATTGTTCCTGTCTACTTCTGCGTTAAATGCATTAGCTAAACAATAGGACAAATTTTAGTATAATAATTTTGATCAGGTTACGATTTCAATGTACAAAATGAAATGTGACACTATACAATGGTGTTTGATTTGAAATATGTCCAAATTGGTATTGCATTGTACTTTTGTAATAATATATATATATATTAAAAAATCAGCTACAGGCAGAAATATATATAGGAGAAAAGTCCATTTTTAAATGCAATGCAAAGAAAATTATAAGTATTTTATCTATGGGAATAATAACAACATAAAATCATTTTACATGAAGTAAAATGAACCCGCTACAAAAGACCACCACTCTGATGAGGCATCACTCATCCATCTGTAAAGTATTGTCCACCATCCTAAAAATTAATCTTTGCATTAATGCTCTGCCATATCCTCCTACTAAGAATATATTTTGTGTGCAGCCTAGAGAAAGACAATGGGAATAATTACCTTTTAAAATGTAAGATAATTAACTGCAATGCATATAACACGTACAAATGCAATGTATAATGGAATTATAGCAGGCATTATAATTTAATTGTGGAAGGCACTGAGAAACAAGAAAAGTACTGCCACTCAGGAAGCATTCTTTTTTTTCACATTAATATAAAATAAATGTATTCTATTTGTAAACCCAAGCAAAATTTATAAGTTTTTTAATTCAGGTCACACTATCTCAAGTAATAATTTTTTTACTATAGAAATAAATACTCGTCAATTTGCAGGATTATACAGGGTGTGGATTGGTTAGGCTTACTAGTGTTAGTTTATTTGGAACGTTAGTAGGCTTTCTGCAATGGAGAGGCTTGGTAATTGTTAATTAATAATTGGAACTATTGCTACATGATCAATATTTATGTTCTTGAAGCAGTAACTTTTTAAGATGCAACAGAAATCCAATTCCGACCAAGCCTGTGTGACCATGTACAAGAGCTGTGAAAGAGTACTTGTAAAATACAACTCTGTGGCTTTTTCCTCCAAAGAGAGAGACACTGTACATTCATGTGAGAACCATAACTCATGAGCTCATTAGAAATTTCCTTCAGAGTTCTATAGTTTGAGATATGTTTGAGACTGTGAAGTCCTTACTTTAGTGGGATCCCAGGAAGGTTACCACAGGGAAAGAAAATGGCATTTTGGGCTGGAAAGGTTTTATGTCTCAGAGAGAAATGAAAATATTAATTCCTCAAGGTACTTTATATTAACCTGGCTCTATCTGAGAGAGACACAATATAGACAACAGCTTCACAGATACACTTTAAATAACAATTCATTCATGGAGAATGGTTTGTAATTCTTGAAGAAAAATATAAAAATGCCTTGTACTTCTTGATTTATTAATTTAAGTAATTTTAAACTATTGCACGAAGCTTTCAGCGTGCTCCCTATATCAAGTCATTTTGTTTGATGAACACCAATAGAATTTGCAGTGCTGCTGCAAACAGGAGTTGGATTTCCCAGCTGGCAGATGGTCCACCACAACTGAAAACTCACAAGCAGAGCCATATGAAAGGAATCTCTCACACAGCTGAATGCTGTCATTTAAAGAGGCTTGGTTGGCAACAGAATTAGGTACCTAATATACAAGTCTCTTGAATGTGAAGCTTTTGAAATAACTTAAAGGAATAAAAAAAATACTAATATTTAATTGAATAGAATGACCTGTATTGATTTATATGCCTCAGGTCAAATCTGATTTTGAGTTATATCTGCAGAATGCTCTTCAAGTCAATGGGGTAATAAGGATATAGCTGAGAGACCAGCTGAGTGATTTGTAAATAGCCAAATTTCAAGTGAGATGTACTTGAGAAAGAATTTAAAACTGAACATCCTCATCTTTAACTAAAGAATATATTTCACTTTTTTTTTTCATAGACAAACAGTTTTATCTTTGCTAATTCAGTAGAAAAAATGATTCTTTTTGGACAAAAAAGAAATGGCTGGAATTTTTAATGAAAATAATGTAGGTGATTTCATTCTACTTACACAAGCAATTTCTCTCATGAAATTTCAGAGGGCACTGAACAAACACAAAAGTTAGTAAGAGGAAATGAGTATGATAAAAGAAATAGTCAAACAAAGCAAAAGTCAAATTAGTGACTCACTCTTGCCCTGGATAGATATCAGGAAGTCAGACCTGTGTAAGAGTAGAATTTGGTCAATACCACAGTGGTTTTAATATGGTTATGAGTAAAGCTCCATTTTCCATTCTGGAATTTTAGTTTTTTTTCCTAAGATTTAAGAATATATGCAATACTGAAATAGGATGCACACCCTAAGTATCTGAGGCAATGTTAGAATTCTCAGGTAGCACATGAGAAAGATTTCACTTGGGAATGTTAGGCGAAGAGTCCTTAAATTAACTGGCGTTCATTCATGCCAAGAATGTAAATTCCTGGATGAGAGGGATTCTGGTTATTCGAACAGGAGACAATTTCACTGTTTCCTGTTGGAGCCATTCCATTTTAGGTAAATAATGCATATTCTTTAGTAGAGAGGTTTTAATTTTGTTTTCCAGCATCCCTAATCATTAGACTATGAACTTACTCTTGCTTTTTGTCTCTCTTTCTGGCCCAATGCAGTTACAATTTTTTATATAACATGCAAAACCACTGACTGGGGAGAGAGGGAGAAGGAGAGGGCTAGGGAGAGAGAAAGAGACTGATCATCTCCTATATTGGGTTTGTGTGGAAAGGTTTTGGTATTGGGGGGCAGGGGCAGAGGGGGAACAGCTTCTGCAAGAAGCTGCTAGAATTTTCCCCTGTCTCTGATAGAGCCAATGCCAGTCAGCTCCAAGATGGACATGCTTCAGGCCAAGGTCGAGTCAAACAGTGACAGTGGTAGCACCTCTGGGATAACAGACTTAAGAAGGTAGACAAAACCCTAGCCATGGTTTTTGCAGCCAGAGAGAGGAGTGAGAAGATGTAAGAAACTTTGCAGACACCAACGTCAGTGAAGAAGGAGGGGGAGGAGATGCTCCAGGCACCAGAGCAGAGATTCCCCTGCAGCCCACGGAGAAGACCGTGGTGAGGCAGGCTGTTCCCCTGCAGCCCACGGAGGAGGGGCGACGGGGTGTAGAGATTCCATCTGCAACCCATGGAAGATCCCACGCTGGGGCAGGTGGACACACATAAAGGAGGCTGTGACCCCATGGGAAGCCCGCACTGGAGCAGACTCCTGGCAGGACTTGTGACCCTGCAGAGAGAGGAGCCCACACCAGAGCAGGTTTGCTGGTAGGCCTTGTGACCCCATGGGGGACCCACGCTGGAGCAGTGTGCTCCTGAAGGTCTGCACCTCATGAAAGGTAATAATGCTGGAACAGTTTGTGAAGAACTGCTGCCTGTGGGAAGGACTCACGTTGGAGAAATTTGTGGAGGACTGTCTCCTGTGAGAGGGACTCCATGCTGCAGCAGGGGCAGAGTATGAGGAGTCCTGCCCCTGAGGAGGAAGGAATGGCAGACACAACATGTGATGAACTTACCACAATCCCCTTTCCCCGGCCCTCTGTGCTGCTGGAGAGGAGCAGGTAGAAAATTTGGGAGTAAAGTTGAGCCTGGGAAGAAGTGAGGGGTGGTGGGGGGTGTGTTAAGTTTTGGTTTTATTTCTCATTGCCCTACTCTGTTTTACTTGCTAATAAAATAGATTAATTTTTTCCTGAGTCTATTTTGACCACGATGGTAATTTGTGAATGATCTCTCCTTGTCCTTATCTCAGCCCTTGAGCCTGTTGTTATTCTTTTTCTCCCCTGTCCAGTTAAAGAGGTGCAGTGATGGAGCTGCTTTGGCGGGCACCTGTCCTCCAGCCAGGGTCAACCCACCACATCTCCACATCTAGATGACCAAAAGTTTTCAAGATGGATGTTGAAACTGGTCATATGATTTTTTTTTCCAACTGTCAAACATGCTTTCTATGTGGAGTTAGCCTGGGTCCTGCAAACACTTCTCTCTTTCTTTCTCTTTTGTTAGTGTCAGAAAGTCTTTTTTTTTTAGGGCATGCGAGTATGGGAGGGAGAAGTATTCACTTCTGATAATTTGTGAGTTTTGTATGACTTCATTTTCGGGTGAAAAGACATTTGTTGGAAAACTCTCAACAAACTCTAGTTACTTACATATTCTGAGATCAGATATCTTCTTATCTCTGCTGAGGCATTCCAAAACCTTGCCACTTTATTCAGGGGGATAAATAAGGAATTTGAATCAACACAATGATTATCTTGGGTCTTAACCCTTCTACTGAATCCCCATATAACTTTATACCATCTAAGCTTCATGAGGCAAAAGAAGCTGAGTATTTTGGAATGATTTTTTGCAGCCCTAAACCCAGATAAATTTAAATCTGATTATTTTTAAAATGTAATTTTTAACCTTTCATCTTGATTTACACAATGGAATGTCATGATGACATATTGCAGATTCATTTGGGAATACTTGTATGTACGCTTTTGGAAAGGTAGCACTATTCACAAAAATAAATACAGTGCCTTCCAGATCAAGAGTACTGATCTTGGCAGACTGGTCTCTTGATACTTCAGAAAAGAAATGATGATTCTTTAAATAAGGCACTTTGTTCTGTTAGAATATGTGTGATTTTTATGGTGGTTTCTTTCAACTATTCCAGTGCTGTGTAGCTTAGAACGTCCTCTCCATAAATATATAAATGAATACAAAGCAGTGGGTTAGGAGCAGAGACTTAAATTGCTGCGCTTTGTCTTAGTCTGCAGCTTATCCATGTACTTTGCTCATAATAGATCAGGATGGTTTTTTAAGTTTCAGACACTGTGAATGAAATTACTTACTAAGTTAATCTATTTTCTTGGATATATCTGATATATTCACAAGGATTAAACCATGTCCAATAAAGAGATATATTCAGTCATAATATATTCCAGTGTTTCTCTAGTATGGAATGTGAACTCATGTCTCTAGTGCACCAGAAAATTGAAAATCCCAAGAAAATCTGCTTTCTAAAACTTATATATCTATAAACAGTTTTCCAGTTTAGATGAAGTATTTCTATTAAGCCGCTTCAAAAGAGAAAAAAAAAAAAAGCTTTTAATTAAGTTCTAAGTTAGTTGCTATGGGCAAGTAAGATTATGTATGATGGGACTTTTTTTTTTTCCATTAGGACAGTGATTTATTAATTTTAATGCTAACTTCCCATGCTATCCCTAGTGAGCTGGAAGTGTTCCTGGGGTTATGACACTCTATCAGGAGCTGGGAATCTAGGAATTGACCTTGGAGCTCCCCGGTAAATGCCCTATTTTTCTAGCAGTCTATAATACTGGACTACTGCAAAGGCAATCGGTAAGAGGAATCTTAAAAAAAGAAGTCCGTGGTTTATGTCCATGTATTTGAACCATCACCACTTATAAATTTATCTAGCCCAAAAGCTGAAAGTTCTGGTTTATGTAAATGCACTGGTGTTTTGGGAGGTATGTTACAGGAAACTGAGGTGGTGTTATCTGTTACTAGTATGAGTTGTACCTGTTTCAGAAAGATCATGCCGTGCCTTAATTTTTCAAATACCAGAACTCTAGGTTTGATTGTAAAGTCCAGGTTATTTTATTTGAAAATTTATTTCTCTCTATTTTAACGTCTGGGTTCAATTTCTCAGTAGTTTTATTTTTTATCAATATTTTGAGTGGAGTCTCACTAAAAAGCTTCTATATCGCACATATGCAGAACTGCTACTGTTGATAGATCTCTCTTCCCCTTCGTCTCGCTCTCCTTGATCTCCCCATCTCATCTACCTGCTGTATCACACAAAGCAGTGTTGGGATAGCTTTTCAGGTACTAAAGTCTTTAAAGTTTAAAGAGAATCTTAAAAAGAAGACAATCAAGAAAAAAACAGACCAACAGTAGGCCACTGAAGCTTGAAGAACAGTGAGATCCTCTGTTTCGGCTCTTATTTAATCTATCACATCTGGCAAACTGATATAAAAACACAGCCACACGTTTTCTATTTTTTTTTCTTTGCCTTGCTTTCTTTTGTAGGGATTAAGTTAAACAACTTTGTATTTAGCAATCTGCTGGTACCTACATGCAGCTGCACAGTTTACTGGAAAAAGAAGAGTGCATACTGGAGGTGGTGAGGGAGAAAGGACTTTGACTCCAAATTATGCAAATAAAACAACAGCAATACAAAACCCAAGCAATACCCCTACCTGCTCTATTGCTTTCAGACGAGTGCCACGTTATGTATGCAGTGACGTCCTGAAAGCCAGAGGTGGTATGACTACAGCAGTACTTAAATTGCCTGCACAGTACAAAGCACTTTGTGGAAACTGAGACATTGTCCTGAGAGTGTCAAAGTATTTTAGGATTGTTTTTTTATTATTTTTCTTTTTTTAAACTGACAAGATCATCTCAGTCTAGAATCTCATGTCTGTGGAACAGGAAGTATTGCAACCTGTCTGGGGCTTACTGATTGTGCTCAGCTACAAAGCAGAAGAGACTAATGCAGCTAAAAGAGTGCTCATACCATCACTGCAGTAGTATTCAGTATGAATACTGTTAGTTTTTACAGTAGCTCAAGTTCTCAGAGGTTCTTTTCATTCAAATGTTTGGCCTTGGGAAAAAAAATAATCAACGCTGAGGCATCTAAACCCCCTAAATTGAACTGTGAGATGAAGAGAGGGGATTGGCATGAGATTCAGCAGAACATGGCTAAGGAAACAAGCAGTAAGGCCATTCAAGTCTGAAAGGATCAAAGTATTAAAAGTCTTTTGCATGAGATGTGCAGTCTTGCAATCAATATGATGTTTAACACAATGAGAAAATACTTCAATACTGAGAAAATATGTTCTGATTAGTTCAAGTGATAAAACATGGTATTACATGCTGAAACTGCTAGGCCCTGCATAATTGCTTTATCAACAAAGGCTGCAATCACAACAGTGCGTTAGTCCGATCTCCGATATATGAGTAAGGATGTGCAAACCCTTACTTAACTGAACTGCAAAATGGAACAGTGGCTTAAACAGTGTGTAAAATCTTGGCCATTAAGAGAAATTCTGCTGAAGAAGATATTTCTGTTCTCACAGTAATATCTACTAATTTCAGTTGGCTCAGTCAGTAGATTTTTTCTCTGTTTTTCTTACTATGTTCCTATATTCCTACTTAAAGTTCTCATTAGGAGAGGGAAATAGAAACAGAGATGCAGCAGCAGGAATTATTCCAGTTATTTTGTGCTGCTCTATTTATAAAAAAGTAACACAGTCGGACTAGGTAAAATGCAAGCTCTCTCGAATTTTACATGGAAAAGATATAGGGTGAGCGTAAAAGTAGCTGAAATAAGCTTGAAAGATAGCTGAATAGATAATGACGTTATTGAGCACTATTGTGACATGACTCTTGCTACTGTTCTGCTTCTGTATTTTCTTGATAGTCAGCCCAGTTTATTAGAGAACAGTGTAAACTATACTGCTGAAAAGGAATAATCCAACTTAGGAATTCACAGCTGTTGCTAGCTTTAATGTTTTTTGCCTTGGTAAGAAGGCTGAAAATACAGCGTGGAGATATGCAATGTGATAAACTATCTATGCTAAACATGTTTTACAAAGCCGCCTCACAAAGCCAACACTTGATGCAATCCTTTGAGTAAACACCATTATTACTACCTGTTATGCTCAATTTTGTGTATTTAAGTAGTCCAGGAACCTCATGGTCTAAATTGGGGGGTAGGTGAGTGGAAAGGAACAGGCAAAAGGAATTATTATTATTCTTCTATAGATGGGGAATTTTGACAGGCTGAAAGTGTGTGATTTGGTGCCAAAACATAAAATAAATCCAGATTACCATGTCATTTCCCCAAAGTAAAGCCCACTTTCACTTCCAGTGAAAAAGCATCTTTGAATCATATGGCTATTGTTGGATGGTGGCAGTGTCAGGCTTTGTGGGACAGGCACAGAGTACTTGATGAAGTTACAGTGCTCTGGTTCCCAAGGCTGTTTTCACTACACATTAATGCAATTCAAGTGTTTCTTTAATGTAAAATACACTTCAGAGCTTGATTAAGACTTTTTCAGTCATGTTTGCCGGTAACTTCTCCATTACATCTAGTAACAATCCATTCCCCCAGCATATTTCCCAAATGCTTGTAGAATGAGCAAAAGCTTATTGACCGGCAGACTTTTACTGGGGAAACCATTCCCACAGAGTGGAATCATGAATAGCTTCAGTTTGGAAGCAGGGAAAGTTGTACAAAGTCCACACAGACTTTGGCCAGCTAGAATAAACCACTTTTCAGGGACCATCTTGATTCACTTTGCTTAATCCGATTTGTGGATGTACTGGACTGGATTTTCTACCCACTGAATCAGCAAGGTTGCATGAAAAGAGTTTATACAGAGAGAAAAAAATATTCACAGGCACACAAAGCCACATGGACCAATTTTTGAATGGATTATTTCATTTCAATATTATGAAGCATATTTGAGAAAAGGTACAGACATGTTTTGGGTATGCATGGCAAGGTTTTGGTAGCAGGGGGCGGGGTGGGGGGTGGAAAAGGAGGAGCGGCTTCTGCAAGAAGCTGCTAGAAGTTTCCCCTGTGTCTCATAGAGCCAATGTCAGCTGGCTCCAAGACAGACTCACCACTGGCCAAGGCTGAGCCCATCAACAACAGTGGGAGCGCCTCTGCGATAACAGACTTAAGAAGGAAAACAAAACCAACCACGGGAGCTTTTATAGCCAGAGAGAAGTGAGAATATGTGAGAAACTTTGCAAACACCAAGGTCAGTGAAGAAGGAGGGGGAGGAGATGCTCCAGGCACCAGAGCAGAGATTCCCCTGCAACCCGTGGAGAAGTCCATGGTGAGGCAGGCTGTCCCCCTGCAGCCCATGGAGGAAGGGTGATGGGTTGTAGAGATTCCATCTGCAGCCCATGGAAGACCCCACGCTGGGGCAAGTGGACACACCTAAAGGAGGCTGTGACCCCATGGGAAGCCGGTGCTGGAGCAAGGTCCTGTCAGGACCTGTGGCCCTGTGGAGAGAGGAGACACGTTGGAACACATTTGCTGTCTGGACTTGTGACCCTGTGGGAGAAAGCCACGCTGGACCAGTTTGTGAAGAACTGCTGCCTGTTGGAAGGACTTTTGTTGGAGAAGTTTGTGGAGGACTGTCTCCTGTGAGAGGGACCCCACGCTGCAGCGGGGGCAGAGTGTGAGGAGTCCTGCCCCTGAGGAGGAAGGAGTGGCAGAAACAACATGTGATGAACTTACCACAGTCCCCTTTCCCCAGCCCTCTGTGCTGCTGGAGAGGAGCAGGTAGAAAATTTGGGAGTAAAGTTGAGCCTGGGAAGAAGTGAGAGGTGGTGGGGGGTGTTTACAGTTTTGGTTTTATTTCTCATTGCCCTACTCTGTTTTACTTGGTAATAAATAAGATTAATTTCTCTCTAAGCTTAGTCTGTTTTGCCCGGGATGGTAATTGGTGAACAATCCTTTCATTATACTTTTATATAACCCTCTCTAGTTATGGAGGTGGAGTGATGGAGCGGCTTTGGTGGGCACCTGGCCTCCAGCCAGAGTCAACCTGCCACAAGAGGATACAGAGGATACATGACATTTGATGACATTTTTGCATGAAGAAATCACTCTTTCTTTTTCTGAAACCGGGAAACAAAGATAAAAGAAAGATATGTTTCTTTCTACATCTCTATCTTGTTTAATCCAGGATCAGAACTGAGTAATAAAATGTCCAGCACAGAGATACTATTTTCCAGAAGAATCAAGGATGCTACAGAGAAACAATGACACAGATTAACAGTTTTTCTGAAATTTATAGAGGAGATAGGAACTATTGTTTGCATTAAAGGTGTAGAACTCCCCTGGGGCTCTCAGAAGGATATGTGAAAAAGGGACTGAATTAGGGAATGGGTAGTTGCAGCAAAAAATAATTACTAGACAGCTGTTAAAGGTTATGGTGAAGACCAGGGACTAAACACTGCCATCTTTAGCAGAAAGTTGGCTGGCTGTAAGTCATGGTGAAAATTTCATCTGGCTAGGGAACATTGTGTAAGCACTCTTAGAAGGAGAAAGATTACAGAAGTATTTTTCTCTTGATAAGACTGCATAATGACAAGTTGACCTAGAAGTCACTAAGGTAACTGAGCTCTACCTGAGCCGTGGGACTTCACATCTGAAGCAGTTAAGAGGGAACAAGAAAAAGCTCCAGAACACTTTTAGTTTAACCTTAATTTTCAGGGACATTAGGAATTTTTATTCCTTGTGAGCAGGATGGGCATTTCTCACCAGTACTGTCTAGTAAGTGGATATTGACACAATGCAGTATTGCTTCTTATTTTGTTTTTCTGCACCTTAAGACACAGTGAATAAATTTGCTGCATGAGGAAATTTGCCTAAGTGAATATCATTACTGAAGATGACCACCAGCTTGCCAAGCTGAGGTACATGCAAAGGGAGCCTGGAAAAGAATACGTATAGTTAAATAAGATGTGCTTTTTTAAGCAGAAAAATATTTCTCGGTGAAGTACATATTTCAGCTCACTACCTTTGATGATCAGTGAATGTGTAAACTTCAGTAGCAATGACTCTTCCATTAGTTGATAACTCCAGGTGGATTCCCACTTGTGGAAAATGAAGCTACCTACAGGGGCATAAGTAAGAAGAAATGGGGTAAATATCGTTATACCTTTGGGTAGGATTGGATATATTTAGGACTTTCTTGAAAGAGATGGGAGATTATGGTTCAAATTCTCTGAGCCAGAAAGGGAAATTCAAAGTCAATCTCTCCTATACCTTAAAGAAACCACAAACTATTCAGGTCAAAGGGTCGATTTCTTTTGAACTTTGTTCTGAATATTTTTTTTCATTTTTGTAATTTTAGCTACTTGATGAATTAAGTTCAGATCTTATAATTTTTTGTGCATTTTGACTGATATATTGTTAATTACAAAACCCCTTTTTTGCTTGAAAGTTTGCAGTTTGATGAAGGGGAGGAGAGAAATATTGCTGTGAAAAAAAAAAAAGAAAAAAGAAATTACAGAATTTTCAGGATGAAAATAAGCTCCCAACATTCTGGAGCCATCTTGCAGTTTTAAAGTATTTGGACTGAATAATGCTTAAAATACTGGAAGAAATCTTGATTTGTTATAATTTCTAAGAAGAATTAATTATTTAATGATTTCTAGTTTAATTTGTTCACAAGCGTCCCACCTCAACAGGTTGGGCTTTTTTTTTTTTGTGTTTTGTTTGGGTTTTGTTTTTTGTGGGTATTTTTTTGTTTTGTTTTGTTTTTCCCTTAACAAATGCTCAATAGGTAAATGGTCCAGCTGTTTTATTTGAATACTTAGAGGGGAGATGAATTATGTCATCTTGCTCTGCACAGTGGTGTAAGAGATATTTACAATTTATTACAATGGAAATCTGTGGATGGAGTGGGGGCAAAAAAAGAGTATGCAAACGAGTGAAAGCAAACAAAATAAAGAAAAGAAGAGATTATGGTTTTACTTTTCACTGAAACAACTTTGGCTGTGAAATCACATACTGTAATGTGATTTTAAATCAAATTTGTTGAAAGAGGGTGAGTCCTTTAAAACTCTGAAAGGCTCAAGGAGTTTATTTCAGGTGTCAGTGACTGATCTTATTTACATTTTCAAAAGCCAGAGTTCCAATTGACTGAATCATTAAATTGAAACACACAGAGCAAACACTTCACTAAGAATGGATCCATGTACTCTTTCTACTTCCAAGAACACAGACTGTATTTTTAAAACCAGACAGAAATGAAAATATTTGATACCAAGGAAATTTCAGGAGGCAGAAGAAAGATTGAACTACTGAGCTTGTATGTGCATCAAAACCAAACATTAAAGTGAATGTTACTCTCAGACTCTGAATCATCTCTGGAAGAAATCAGACATAAGCAGAGTCAAAGTGGGTTACCACTGATTTAATGGAATTCCAGATACTGTGAATTTGTTGTTAAAAGCGTAGGTAGGTCGATGGTGCTGAAACATTTGTGGATGAAATAAGGTAATGAAATGTGCATCCTTTGCAGCTTGGGGCTGTTAAATCAACACTCTCATGTACTTATCAGCAAAACGCGCTGCTTTTTCTCTTTGAGAAATCTCTATGAATGGACCAACTTTTTCTTGAATTGGATAATGAGTACAGAATACTGGCTGACTGCTGCAAAAATGCTTGCCAGCTTGTTTGACAGCTATTCTTTATTAGGTACTAAGTATTCAAAATCTCCAGCTGTTTAACTGAGCATTTAGGACAGGTGGGTTTCCTGATTAAGTGAGATAAATAGTGTCATTTAGACCAGCCCGGTGCTAGAACTAGCGAGCATGAATCATTATGTGGTTGAATACACCTGTGTGAAGAAAACCAACAAAAATCTGACACACTGTTTAAATTCCAGTCTGAAAAGAAAAGCATACAGATGACCTCTAGGTCTTAAACTGTCTCAGCACAGCACTGACTCCTTGGTACTGTGGGAGGCTTTTTGCTGTTTGGTCAACACTCACTGACTTGTGACTGGCTCTTTGGGCTTGTGTTTGCTAGAATGATCGCTGCAAGCAAAGAGATCACGAACAAATTCAAAATGCATTCAGATAGCACTGCCCCTCTCAGGCTTTCAGCGCTGTTCTAACAGTGACAGTTTGTGCTGGTCATCTGGGATAGAGTTAATTTTCCTCATAGTAGGTCATATGGGGCTGTGTTTTGGATTTGTGCTGGAAGCAGCGTTGATAACCCAGGGATGTTTTCGTTACTGCTCAGCAGTGCTTGCACAGAGCCAAGGTCTTTTCTGCTTCTCACACCACCCCACCAGTGAGGAGGCTGGGGGTGCACAAGAACCTGGAAGGGGACACAGCCGGGACAGCTGGCCCCAACTGACCTAAGGGATATTCCGTTTCATCCGACATCACACTCAGCACAAAAGCTGGAGGGGGAAGTTGGCAGGGGGAGCTGTTGCTCAGGAACTGGCTGGGCATCATTTGGTGGTGAACAATTACTTTCATTTGCATCACTTGTCTTTCTTGGGGTTTATTTTCCTCTCTCTTTGTTATTTTTTTTCCCCTCTTTTCCTTACCATTTAAAGAAATTATTATTACGATCTCTTTTTAACTATTAATCTGTTTTATCTCAACTCACGAGTTTCTTTCTCACTTTTATCCTCCCTTCTAGTTCTCCCTCCACCTCACTATGGGGGCAGAGTCAGTGAACGGCTGTGTAGTGCTTAGTTGCTGGCCAGGGTTAAAACACAACACTGGTCTGCAGAGGTCTGTATGCCAACTTAATTGTCACATCCTCAAATAGTAGTAGTCTGATATAGCCCTATAGCATAGTGGCAAAAGTTTTCTCCGTATCCAGTATATACTCCAGTGCATTTAATAATCTTTGTGATCTTTCTTTGATTCATTGCTCTGCCAAGGAGTTGCAGGTGTACTAGAAACTGTAGAAACTGTATAAATATTCTTATTTTTTTAATAATTTAGAGTCATATAAGTAAATAGTATGCAAGATTGCAAGATGAAATCCTAAATTATGATAATCTCAAATTTCTTCTGGGAACAAATCATAGCATTGTTGAGAAACTCATCTGAAGACACAGGTCTCAATAACTTCTGGCTTGCCAACAGCACATGAGAACATGTGAGCTGCAGTGCTTGTGGGGGCAATGGCACTCATGCTTTTTACCACTTCAGCTCTTCCATTGTCCTTCAACATTATTCTTTAAGCCCATGTTTCCTGAGATATGAACTATAATTAATTATTCCTCATTACCACATGCTGACTTCTTCCTTCCCCCACTAGAGTTAGGAAAAATTACCTTTTAGAGCTAGAAATAAGTATCTTTAACTACATTACTTGACCTGGGCACCCTCAGCAATAAGGTCATAAACCTTTCCAATTTTAGTCTCTTGAAGCCTCCACTCACGTATTCCACAGCTTTGATGTTTGTCTTTAGGCAACACCTCATGCATGGCGTGACTTGCCTGACTACTAGTGACCACTCAGGTTCAATCATCACTGACTTGGCTTTCCCAAAGTCTTTGTCTCCTTTAAAAATCCAACTTAGCTAGAGCCGGCTTTCTGAAATAAGTATGCCTACCGCTGAGCTAAAAAGACTAGGTGAAAAAAAAGAACAGAGAAAAGCAGAGAGAACCAAAACACCATAAGGTTTGCCTGTAGATATCACAGCCATGAAGTTATTTTAGATACTGAGGCCTTAAAATCATAAAGATCCTCAAGTCTGGGCTAAAAAAGAAAAAAAAGTATACATGTGTTTTCATTTGAACACAAGCTGCTGCTGCATCTTTGATTTATCTTTGAAACAGATGTGTTTTGAGTTGAAGTTAGACTTCAAAGGAGAAAGTAAACGTTCAATAGAAAATATTTTTCTTATTCAGAGTAGAGACTGAAAGTGTAAATTTTGCTCTGAAAAGATAAAATTGTATTCTAAATGTTCCATTCATAAGTTCAGAAATGGTTCAGAAATTTAACTCAGAAAAGTACAGAAAATTACAGTTGTGAACCTCAGGCACATTTCTTCAACTGATCAAGCCCACAGTGTTAAGTGGGAATATCTGGCTGTTGTGATAATTACATATCTTCATGCCTGAAATTCTTGAACACCCTGTCTGCAAATTTTTTCAACCAGTTTGACTTAATTTCCCCTATGCAGAGCCCAGAAATAGTCTGATCGTCCTGCTTTGTTCTTCAGCTCAGACACTTAACATCCATGCTCAGATCCCTGAAGTTTTTTCCTTTATGTCCAGTCCCCTACCCTGACACATACCCAGACCCATACAGATTTAGGTACCTTGCTGAAACCTTCTTTCTTCAGTGAAACCCTAGGCTAAATCCTACAGTTTTCCTCCTCAGCAAGGGTGAGAGGGAGTTGTGGTGAGCTGGGGGTTGGCCTCTTCTCGCAGATAACTAGTGACAGGACAAGGGGAAATGGCTGCAAGTTGCGCCAGGGGAGGTTCAGGTTGGAGAAGAGGAGAAAATTCTTCTCTGAAAGGGTGGTCGGGCATTGGAAGGGGTTGCCCAGGGAGGTGGTGGAGTCACCATCCCTGAGGGTGTTTAAGGAAAGGTTAGATATGGTACTTAGGGACGTGGTTTAGTGGGTAATAGGTGGTGGGGGGATGGTTGGACTAGATGATCCTTGAGGTCACTTCCAATCTTAATGATTCTATTCTATTCTATTCTATTCTATTCTATTCTATTCTATTCTATTCTATTCTATTCTATTCTATTCTCTGGCCTTTCAGCTTTGCCCAGCTGCTCCATGCCCGCAGCTTTGTTAGTGCTCCTTTCTGCTTCCTTTCTCTCTGCTTGTGCTTTTTACAAGCCTCTCCCTTGATTTCCCTTCCGCTGTACTTCCTCAGCTTCCCAACCACTTTCTCCTATGCTCAGTCTTGCACTAGCACCTATTTTGTTCTGTTCTGCTAAATGATTTCCCAGTCCGTCACCTGATGGAAGACATATTTCACTGAGAAGCTGCTTTTACTGATAATCTAGTTCATTATTTACAAAAAAGGAAATATGCATTTTCTCCTAAGTTATGGTTTCCATGCACACATCCTGCTTCCTATTAATAAGACCAATATCTTGTGTGAGTAACGAGCAGGGTCAGGGCTATGTACATAAACACCCTGTTCCATTTTAACTGTCAAAAGCTGTTAGCTGTAAGTGTTACGATATAACTGTGTGATCATACATCCTGATGGACACAGAGAACGCTGGAAATAGTGAATAGTCGGCAAGAAGAGATTTATAACCATGTCCTTAATAATATCAGCTTCTTAATCCTGTTGGTGGGTAGAGAAATATTATGTCTATGTAATATTTGGAGAGACCGGTCTTGAGTTATTCAAGGTCAAGCTGGAATAGGTATTACGGAAGTGATTGTATGTCTTATCTTTAACTTCACATCTTATTTATAGTACATCTCCCCCTTTTGTGTCTTCACTGTGAAGACAACAATGCTAGTGATAAAGAAGACAAAGAACTGGTAGGCATCTAGCTTTAACCATTCTGTCATTTAGGGCTGCTCTCAAGGCCTGTGTATAAATGGGCTTTGGGGTGAATTTGATCACTTTTCTTTTAGTATGTATGAAAGAGTAGCCTATACTAAAACAGGAACGGAAGCACTTTACCTTTACCTATATGCATCTAACTATCACTACATAAAATTGTACCGTATGTATCTGTTATAAAACTAAACAAACGTATACAAAACTATGTGCTGGTATGTACTGCGTCAGGCTGAGCTGGAGTTAATTTCCCCGTAGCAGCCCTCACAGTGCTGTGCATCGGTAGCAGCAAGGTGTTGGTAACACACCAGGGTTTTGGCTACTGCCGAGCAGTGCCGGCACACATCAAGGCTGTGTCTCCAACCCTTCTTCCCCCCCCTCAGCAGTAGGCTGGGGGTGGGCAAGATCCTGGGAGGGGACACAGCCAGGGCAGCTGACCCAGACTGGCCAAAGGGATATTCCATACCATATGACATCTGCTCAGCAATGGGAAGCTGAGGGAGAGGGAGAGGAACGGGGGTCATTTGGTTTTTTTCAACAACATTTTGTCTTCCGGGGTAACCACTACGCTTTTGGAAGCCCTGCTTGCCAGGAAGTGGCCCGACGTCGCCTGCTGGTGGGAAGCAGAGAATAATCTTTTGTTTTTCCTTGCTTTGCTTCCACGTGCCATCTTGCTTTTGCTGTATTAAAACTGCCTTTATCTTGACCCACAATTTTGGAGTTGTCTTTTCCATCTCATTTTTTTCCCTTCTTCCCTCTCTGCCCTGCTGAGGAGGGGAGTGATAGAGTAGCTTGGTGGGCATCTGGTGTTTAGCCAAGGTTAAACCACTACATGGTAGTATTTATTGTAGGTATACCTATGTGCTATTCACCTCCGTCATTCAAACATTCCAACCATTTTTTAATATGTCTATATATATAGTGATAAAATTGGAATGATATTTTATATAAATTTGTGGGTTTGGGCTTAAATATGAATAAACTAATTGCGACTAAAATAATTGTCGAAAAATAAGTGAGTTGACTGTAAGCTTTATGTATCATTTGACGTTACAACATTGCAGCATACCAGAGGATCACTGAACTCTTCTGCTGTCTCACACATCTGGTGTGTGAATCCAGGAAAAGAATCATAGAATGATGGTTTGGGTTGGAAGGCACCACAAACATCATCTAGTTTCAACCCCCCTGCCAGAGACAGGAACATCCTACACTAGACCAGGTTGCCCAAAGTACCACCCAACCTGGCCTTGAACACTGCCAGGGATGGGGCCTCCACAGCTTCTCTGGGCAACTTGTTTCAGTGCCTCACCACCCTCACAGGGAAGAGGGAAGAATTTCTTCTTAATATCTAATCTAAATCTCCCCTCTTTCAGTCTGAAGCCATTACTCCTTGTCCTGTCACCATACTCCCTGATACACAGCCCCTCATCAGCTTTCCTGTAGGCCCCCTTTAGGTACTGGAAGGCCATGACTAAGTCTCCCTGGAGTCTTCTCTTCTCCAGGCTGAACAAGCCCAACTCCCTCAGCCTGTCCTCGCAGGAGAGGTGCTCCAGCCCTCTGATCAACTTTGTGGCCCTCCTCTGGACTTGCTCCAGCAGCTCCATGTCTTTCCTGTACTGGGGACCCCAGAGCTGGGTGCAGTACTGCAGGTGGGGTCTCACATGAGCAGAGTAGAGGGGGAGAATCACCTACCTCAACCTGCTGGCCACACTATTTCTGATGTAGCCCAGGACACGGTTGGGTTTCTGGGCTGCCAACAACATAACAAACAAACATGCCAAACAGTAACTTCTAGATGTCTCAGAACTTTTTTTTTTTTTTGATTGCTGATTTCACCATTCATACTGATTCTGCTTCCTGTGCCTTAATGGCTCTTCATTTCTGGACTTACATTGAGTAGCTTGAATGGTGTGACAGATTGTACTTGCAGATTCATTCACAAAATTACTTTTTTCTTGCTGTTCTAATAAGATTCCTGAATTTACTGGATCTTCTTTCTTGCTTTCCATTACTGTTACGCACAATAATTTTAGGAACAAAAAACCTGCAATGTTCCAAGGCAACAAAACGTGTGTAGCTGTACCATTATTAGTGTAGAGCAATTGCAGTAGGCAGCAGCACTGTGGGAAAATTGAAATATGCTCTTGTCTCCCCTTCTTCCTCACCTCTTGCTTTTGTCCCATTAGCATTAATCTCCAGATTGTGGTGTGCTGGTGGGAGGGAGAAGCCTGTTCCTTAGCCCTCTCTGGGGAGCCCTCACAAGCCTGAAGGCTAGTTCTGCATATGTGTTTGGAAAGCTCACTAGAACTAGGCTGTATGATCAGCTTTTGCATTGCAACCAGATTCTGATTCAATAGCCCTTTTTGTACGTGCTTATTCCACATGCTCATCTTGTTTCAGGGGCTGATGAACTCAGTGCATACTTTTAAAAAGATGCCAGTGAAGTTCGGGTCTTGGCCAGTGAATGGTGCTCGTATATGTGATATATATTATTGGAAAGGAGTTATCTGCTCCTAGCTCATCATGTCTGCTTACACAGTGAGAATTGAGAACAAGTAAGTGGTACATCCTGCAACAGCAGTTTGTGTATGTGCTTTGGTCCTGTTGCCTACCCATCCTGAGGCTGAATTTGAAGCTCTGTCCTTGAAGTTCCTACATTTCCACGGAACAGAGGATCTCACAGTGTTGTTTTAGCCATGTGCCTGTCCTGTGAATAAGTGGAGGGAGGGGTGAAGGGATTATCCAGGCTGCAAGGAACCTACACACAGCCCGTGGTCCAGATGTATTAGTGGGTATTGGCTTCCTCCCATCACATAGATCACAAGTGGTCAGGGCTGCACAAAAAACACATGGAAAGGATAAAGTTTCCACATAGAAGAGCTTTTAGTCTAAACTAACAAAAGAAGATTAGACACAGAATTTCATTACCAGACCAGAAGCTAGATCTGACTTCAGGTGTCATCTATTTTCCGATTGAGGTTAATATGCCTTTAAAAACATGAATCAAAGGAGTATTTCAATTTAAACTGTCTTGTGTTAGTGTCTCACTGACCTGAAAGATAAAGAAATGTAAATGGTATTCAAACCTCTTAATTGCTGCCAATGGCAATTCTTTTGTTACTCTGCAAGGGAAACAGTACAGGCATATCTTTTAGAGAACAAAGCCCCAGGTAAAAAAGCAGTAAGTACCTCATTAGCAACACTGGGCTACAAGTGTGCCTAAGACCCCACAGACTTTAAGCTAAGTGTTAAAATAGATTATGTTGAGTGGATGACTAAATTGTTCCAATGACAGTCTCCACTGAAGAAAGGTGCCTAGAGCTACAAGTTCTTAGGTTTGCCTACCATACCCATCTGCCTTTTACCATTCAGTACAGTTCACTTCTCTCTCAAGTCAGTATCTTCAAGGTGTTTGAGAGATGGGAATTAGAGACTATAAAACAATACCTCTTGCAGTAGCCACTCACAGGAGATTGTTAAAGTGATGATTGGGTATTTATTTTAGTGAGCATCACAGAGCACTAAAACAAATAAAAAGTGCGTTAGTTGTGAATTACTGAAGGAGGCTTTTTGAACCATTGATGCTGGGTGAATCAAGCCTAGGAAATGTAAAATATTCTTTGTGTGTTTTGAGATATATATATATATATTACTTTTTAGATATACTCTAAGCCAGACTGCAGGCATTTCCCTTCATCTTCTGTATACCTAATAGCTTTGTAAAACACATTGAATGCTATGATAGAGAGATGCTGTAAAAGAAAAGTGCCTGGCCAATTCCTACTTGCTTTCCTCACACAATTATGTAGTGCCTGCACCAGTAAATTAAACAATGATTTTTCCAGCACTAGGTGAACTGATTTTTCAGATGCCTTCAGCAACCAAATGAGAACACTTTTAGGTCTCTTCTTTCTCAAAAGCACTCTAAAGTAAAAACAACAAAAAAATCAAACAAGCACATGCTGAAAGAAGCCACCGTCTGTTTTAACGGTTGCAGCAAATGGGACAAATGGGTGGTGGAGGACAGAAAGGTAATTTGCTGGTCCAACATGGATTTCACTGAATCTAGGTAGATTTCCAGTTCTGACTGACAGTGAGTTTCAGAATAATTAAGGGCTCAAGCTTGAGTTTGTGCCAATTAAAGTGCATAAAATTGATCCATATATGTATATATTATATCGGCCATGAAATAAAATCAAATGCAACTAAGTAAAATTCAAGACCTGGTTTAAAAATAAACCATAAAGTCTACTGTTTCTCCCAGCACAAAGGAGTGAAGAAAAAGTCCGTGTTTGATTCTAGTCACATCTTGTAGCACTCAGTTACTGGGATGAGGAATGCAGCACAGAAATCTAATTAGAAGAAAATTTATTTGTCTTGCTAATTCTTTGCTTTACTGCAGTCTTTCACAAGGAAGAACATTCACAGAAGTCATTCAGTGTAAAGTAAGTGGTACTTAAAGGAAGACACCTATTCAAAATGTGCATATGCTTCATACAGTTGCATAACCAAAAGAGTTTGCTTAAAATTTACTGTCCATTCCCGAAACATATACTCAGCACGATCTTTCTGGAAAGGCACTGCAGATTAAATATACCATAGCCTACATCTACCCCAGGTCCCTCAGCAGAGTTGGGGAACGCTCCTGGCACAGGGACTCCATCCCCTCTGCCATTAAGTGACAGCACAGTCCTGGCACCTGCTCAGGGCAACTATAAGTCTCTTCCTGGTCTGCTTCTGGCTCATCTAAGGATAAGGGTTTTGGGAGTGAGTTTGTTACATGTGAAGAGCACCCCAATTAAGAAAGAAACATTCAAGGTGTGGTCCGTGGCTCCTAAATCAAGATCTCCCCTAAAACTTGCCTTCCGTTGGCCAGATTTCTCCTGAACCGTTGGCTTGCCCTGTTGCTACATCAGCAGCTTAACTGCATTCAGCATTCAGGTGACACCATGCAGAACAACAAACTGGGACAGGGATGCATGAAATACTCCCTCACTAATGTTCCTCATTCCCTGTTGCCTTCTTACCTGCCTGCTCAGCTGGGGCACTGCAGCTTGCTGGCTGACCAAGTGCTCGTGTACTCTCAAGTTTCTTGCCTGTGTTCATTAGTAGGAAATCTGGGCGAAGGGAGGACTTTCATGCCCTCTTATGACTACTGTGGATTTAAGTACTTACTCAGTCCTAGCTGCAGCATGTCCTAGGTGGGCTTGCAGACAAATCCTTTAGCAATAAACTTCCTCCAACAGACACAACCTTATTTAACAAGAAGTGTTTTTCTGGTTGTCGTGGTTTTACCCCAGCCAGCGGTTGGGCACCACGTAGGCGCTAGCTTCATCCCACTCATTGGAAAGGGGGAGAGAATCACAAGAGCGAAAGTGAGAAAACTCTTGGGTTCAGATACAAGAGTTTAATAAGTGAAGCAAAAGCCGCGGGCACAAGCAAAGCAAGACAAGGAATTCATTCCCCACTGCCCATGGCAGGCAGGGGTTCAGCCATCCCCAGGACAGCAGGGCTCCCTCATGCATAATGGTGACTTGGGAAGACAAACGCCATCACTCCGAATGCCGCTGCCCCCCACTTCCTCTTCCCCCAGCCCCTTACAAACCGAGCATGACGTCATATGGTATGGAATGTCCCTTTGGTCAGTTGGGGTCAGCTGCCCTGGCTGTCCCCTCCCAACTCCCCGCGCACCCCCAGCCATCCCACCGGTGGGGCGGTGCGAGAAGCAGCAAAGGCCTTGGCTCTGTGTGAGCATCGCTCAGCAACAGCAAAAACATCTCTGCACTATCAGTGCTGCTTCCAGCACAAACCTAAACACAGCCCCATGCTGGCTGCTGTGAAGAAAATTAACTCTCCCTCAGCTGAAACCAGGACACTGGTAAAACCAATGTCTGGTCTCTGCATGAAGCACAGGACACCAGAATATCCGTGGGCATTTTGAAATTAAATGATTGGTACCACTGTTGAAGCTGCTGCCAACTTAAGAGCTGTGCCAAAAAAATTATAGCCTTAAAAGTTACTGAAAGCACCTCGAGTACATCTGGCTTTCGAGATGCTCTTTCGCTCATACGTATGATAACCGTTATAAATCACTGAAATAGCCTCTAATTACTGTGCTTGCTGCATTTCTTTAATTACGGCCCATTGAGAAACTTCCGAAGAGATGTGTAACTGGCTGGTATTGATAAAAGGAAGAGAGACTCATGAGGTGATTGAAAAGTCAAAAAAGAGCGTTGAACAAGCTCAACATTTCATAACATCAGTTTGGTAATGCCTTGTTAAAGATAGACCTTTTGGGACAGTTTTCTTCAAGTTCTGCAGACAATAAGGTTTTCAGTCATCTGGAATAACTTTCTGTGATTAACTCTGATGAAAAATGGATTTAAAACAAAAAGTATTTAATTGACTTGGTTGTAGTCGTAATATAAATAAATTATTGTCTTACTGCTTCATCTAAACTGTTTCCTGTTTTTCTCCGTTCTGCATTATAAGCATTTGTTGACACTTTCCAAGCTCTTTCAATATTTTCAATCATAATGGACTATATGATACCAATCAGCAAATTAACCAAGTAGTTTATGCATGGAACAATAAATAGAGAAGTTATGCAAAATAGTAAGAATGATCAATAAATATTTTCTCACTGACACAACAAACAGTTTCCCCCTTAACCTCACACACGCATCACATTTTTAAAAGACGTATCAGAGTCAGAATCTTTGCTGTACAAAATTGCTACACAGTTCCGAGACAATTAATTTTAAAAAACTAAACCCACAGATTCATGAATTACGCATGGCCTGAAATTAGGTATTTAAAATCTGAATATCTGTACATCTTTATTTGATATAATATAACTAGATGATACTTAATACAATGTAATTTGTATGCATACAGTTTTTTTATTTCATAATGGCAGCTTATCTGTTCAGTGCCTGGGCAAGAAGTATACTAACTGGTAAATAGATGTTTACAATATTTTTTATCCTGTGCATGGTAAATTGGTCCTAATTAAGCAGGATTAGAGTGGTGCTGATGCTTCCATGTGAAATAAAAAAACCTTACCACCAAGGGCCAATTTGCATTCTTATTATTCACCACGTGTGAAAATAAAATAGCTTTGGCATGATAAATGAGGATTCTTTGTCAGCAGTCCAGTGTCTACAACACATTTGGAACTGGTTTCTTCGCTCAAATTGATAACAAATATCTGATCTGAAGAAAATGCTGTCTTTTGCTTTGTCGACATGCTATGCTAGCTCACACTGAATTATGTTGCATTAGATCATGAGCCAAGCAGCAGGGGAGGAGGGAAGGAGGAAGGGGGGTGGGAAGAGTGGGTGTGTGACATAATCTAAAGAGTGCTTTAAAATCGTTGGATGTACAGAGAAAGAAGCAGTATATCAGGACCCCCTATTAAGTTCTGTAACTTGGGTTCAAAAGGGCATAGATCCTGACCGTTGGCTTCTTCATCACTTATTTATAGCTTTCAGAAACACATTATTACGTAGGGAGGCTGTGACAAGATACAGATGCAGAAGAGAGCAGCTGCATGGCTGGCAGACCCTGAAATCTCAGTCACAGAGAAGTTCTTAGTACATGAAGCACCATTATAAAACAAAGAACAAAATACAAAATCCCTGACAGCCCCGCGTCCCAGCAACATGCTTTAGACTAGACAGTTAACACTTAATAAAGAATAATAAAAAAACTACTACCCAGCACTCAATAATTTACCAGTAGTTTATTATGCTGTTACATGATATGACACTTCTGTAATTTATTTTTCTTTAAAGTCATGTAATGAAACACTACATTGTAAATCTAACTTGTTTTCTTACTGCAGAAGGGAAGAAAAAAAATGTCAGGTTAAAGAGTCTAAATAGATGTTTAATGCAGGTAGCAAGAAGGAAGGAAGAATAATATAGCCGTGGAAACTGGTTGAACAGCCATCTGCTTGCAGAAATTTCTTTATACTCTAATGGGTGAAAAAAATATTTCAGATACTAGTGCAGATACTTATTACAGATTCAGAGTATGATAGCCAACAATAAGTGTGCAAGGCATAATTGGCACATCAGCTAAGGGGGTCTGATGAGGTTATAGCAGTCTCTCTTTGTCTAGACTCTTCTGATTACATCCCATTTGCTTTCCCTTTTTACTGGCAAACTTGACTTCCAAATTATGGTAATGTTATCATGCTCTTTCTCTAACTGGTTGTATTTACATTTCCTTATCTCAGGATGAGTTTAGAGAAATTCAACTGAAAACAAGTTTTCCTTGTTAAGTTTTTTCATCATCTAGGCAGTTTCCGAGACAGTCAATTGCTGGCCACTTGTTATTCCTATGACCTTATTTGCATCCAGACTTCTTCCCAACAGTATTTAGAAAAAGTTATATAGAAGTTTAAAACCTAGACCTTAAGTGCTATTGTGTGTGAGGCAAAAGAGGAGTAAGTTGGAAGCTTAAGACTCACAGTTCAATTTAAACTGGTTTTCTGCACTTCGTCTATTGGAAGTCTGAGATGAGTTGTTTGAAACACCGGGAAGTGCTATGCACCTGGTCTAGAGTGTTTACTGAGGAACAGCAGAAGCAGAGGTGGTCTTTGGACCTGAGTCTGATTTTCTGTTTCCGTAGCTTAAAGCTTGGGTTTCGGAATATTATAAACATGGAAAATTTCTGTACACCTAGGGAAACACACTGATCTGCTGTAATATAACCAACCCAAACTCTTCCTGCATTGCAGAGTGCCTTAAAAGACAAAAGCCATTTCACTACCTGCACAAAAAAGCTGCTCTTGGCTCAAGTTCTCGTTAAGTCCTGCAAGACAAACTCCACCTCACAGAAATGGCTCTGCTGTTTTTGTTGGAACAGAATGCCGTGGTCGTCTTGGTGGAAAGAAAACTGGTTAACCAGTGTGTACATCTGATTAAGGAAATAATTTCAAATTGGCCTAAGTGTCTGAGGGATCTCAGCCCTACTTTTAAAAATAATTTTGGAATTCCTTTTCCTTGGGTACAGATGTTTGAAGACATAGAGGGACCCTTTCCCTTTCAAAATGCAAGGCTAAATGAATGACCCTGGGAGAAGTAAATGAGTAAAACCTTAGCTGCGGGGAAGTGAGAAAGCCAGTAAGCAAAGCTACACTTATCCAACAGAGACACAGGGCAGAAGAGCATTTTCTTCTAGCTAATATAAGCTGTGGCAATAGAATATCTTCAGCACCTGGGTCATTCAGACCCCAAGAAGAAAAGAATACTGGGGAGAATAGTGTAGGGGAAGAAAATTGCAACATGCAACCTTTTATTTTTCCTTTTGATTTGGAAAATCCAACCTTTTTCTATTTAATACTGCCATCCTTCACAGCATGAATATTCTGCCTTTCAGTCAGCTATGCCAGTGCTTTAGGAGACTTTCCAGAATACCTTCAAAATGCAAATGATGTCATAAAAACCATTTTGCTTGAGTATGCAAATCTGACATACATCAAATAATCATAAGCCTGAAACATATTTTCACTGAAATGAGAAAATCTGCCAGCAGTGTAAGCAAAGCAAAAACCTGATTTAGGTCTAGTTGGCTCTAACTGTGCAAGACCAAGCTATACATTGGTCTGGATTCCTTTGGATTCCTAATTTCTACTCACATGTTGTTTAGTTGCTCTCTTTAATGCTGTGCTTTTATTTTCTTTCTGCTATCTCTGACTTCCTCTTGTGTTGTGGATTGCATCAGACACTTTTGTCACACTGGCCTTACTTCACTAAATCTTTCTGAACCTCCTCTGTCTTCTTAACTCATGAGTAATTATCTTGTATATACAAGCACTGATGGCCTAACTTTTAATTCCCTGCTCCTCTATCCTATTAACTAATGTTATTGCTCCTATTTCTTCTGAAAATAAGTAATATGCAACACCACAACAATGGACACGTCGTGCTGAAGTGAAACGCAGCCTGTGAAGCACGTGCTTTTGCATATAACATAAATGCATCCAGAAAACAACATCTGGAGGCTGGTGTCTCTGTATCATTGTTAATCAGTGTGAATGTTATTATCACATCGTCTCCTTGAGCTCTCTCATCCGGCATCATCTACTTTGGGTTTTATAACCATCTCAAGAATAGCCACAGTCTGCTTTTTAGGGTCCACGTTTGGTATTTAAGGCTCAAACCAATGCATAGTCAGCTGTTTCTTCTCCAAGATAAAAGAGACACAGAAGTGTTTAAATTAGAAACAATTTTCATTTGAGACAAATATTTGTACTGTTTCTATGCAGCACTGAACTCAGCAGTGGGGTTCTTAGGCGTATGGCATACAGAACAGTAAATGAAGGAGTAATAAATGTGTCTATAGTGTAGAATTTACCGTTTGAAGTTATGAGATTGAAAGCTCTCTATCATCGTCTTTTGGTGAGCAGAGATATATAACTATATAGAGGGTCTGTACGCTCAAACTTCGTACCAGAAAAGCTCAATACAGAGTTTCCTGGAGTTGCTGGAACTACTCAGAAATAGATTCCAGTTTGGTGAGAGCGGAAGAAGGGAAAAAACCTCCTGCCGTGCCTCCCTGCACAGGAAGGGTAGCCGTGCTACAAGGACTGGCTCAGGTCCCGTGGGCCACTGGTCCTCCCAGTGAGGCATAAGCAAATGAGCAGAGTGAAGGATAACGCAGGACTGCCAAGGCCGACACAGCTCCGTGATTAGAGAGGATACCCAGGCCACATCTGAAGGCAGGGGCGGGAAGCAGAGCTGAGCGAGCCCCAGGACAGCTGGGATCAGGGTGGGTGGGCTGAGAACGCATTTTGCAGGGGTGGGGAGAGTCCTGATAAAGCCGTCCTGAGCTGGGATGTGCCCCCACCGCTGGCATCAAATACTGACAGGAGCTTAATGAAGAATTCAGGGACTGGGAATGGACAATAAACTGTGGAAACTTCGTGAAGTCTTGAAAAAAATGGTTTCTCAGGGGTTAAACATAGCCATGCTGCAATCATTGTGTCCAATTTATGGCAGTGAGACAAAGGCAGGAATGGGGAAACCTGCATTGTGAATAACAGATTGCAATCAGACATTCAGTACGATTTACCATAGCCTTTGCATTTTCATTCACTGTTGTATACATCTTTCTGCATGTTATTCTGAAGAGGGATTAATAGCATCTCTGTTCATTGTGTCTGCTGCCTTTCCCTATCACCACAGTTCCCTGTGAATAATTCATACAGTCTAATATACTGCCTTTTAATTCTGTAACACCAGGACATTTAATTTACGTACAAAATAAGAAAGGAGATTCCTTTTATCAGATCAATGAATTAGCTCTGAATGGAAAATGATGGGTTGATGCTTACTGCCACTGCCCCCTCATGAAGAAAGAGCAAAAGACTTTTTGCTGTTGATGTTGGAGATTTTAGTGTTTTGGGGTTTTTTTGTCTTTTTTTTTTTTCATCTGGGCTGTAATAATTTCTAATGAATAATTCAAATGTCCTGGGAAACCAAAGCTGCTAGAGACTCACTTTCTCATTACTAATTGTAGATTTCTTCTTCTATTAGTAATATTGCACTAGAAGCTTTGTACTGAAGAAATGAGTGTAACTTAAAGCATTTTTAATTCTTCATCTTCCACCAAAGGTGAAATAAAATTGCCTTGGGTTATGTGCACAGATTTTCCCATGAGACATAAAATTAAAAAGATTTCTTCTGTTTCTCAGGGAGATTTTCTTTTACTTCAGACATGAAGAGCAACACGAATAGCACACTTTGATGTTGCTCATGGCCAAAATGCACAACTCATTCATTTAAATATCACAGAAAAAGCATCTTCTTTGGGGAACATTTGATTATTTTTTTTCTCTGAATTATTAAAACAGGTATGATAAGATTTTAATGAGCTCTAAACTTAATTTAATTTAATTTCTTTTACTTTATGTAAATAACTCCAAGCCTTTTGTTTTGTAAGATCAAAGTTATTTGCACAACCTCATCTTCACATAATCTCACAAACAAACATTTTCATGGGAATGCTTTTTTGTTTTGTTGAGGGTTTTTTGTGTGTTTGTTTGTTTATCACAGACAAGTATTTATATCTGAGAGAAATTCCAGAAATGTTTCCCAGTCTTCACACATATGAGAGGGAGTAGATCCTCATAAGCTATAAATTGCCATAATTTACAGCAATTTTGCATCAGCTGAGGACTGGATATAATTAAATCTGTGTTTATCTGACAGCTGAAAGTCAACTTTTCCGTTAGTAATAAGGGTATGACTGAAATTCTAACAATGATGTTACATCTATACTGAAATACATGAAGGAATACAGGAATGAGATAAGATGAAATCCCACTCTTCTCTCTGCATTTGAGCAACAGCAGAATAAACAAGGTGGCCATATTCATGGTCGTTATGTCTCTGTCAGCTAGACCTCTTAGGGTTTGATGGTTGAGTACCAGCTGAATCTTTGTTCATGCAGCATTGGGTTATGAGTTTAGGCCCAGAGATTCCAAGTTTGTAGTTGATGGCTCACCCTGGAATATAATATTATAAGTAAATGTGTGCAGCCGAAGATCAATGCACAAGTCATTTCAGAGAATATAACAAAGGTAAGTTGTAACAAAATAAGGTTGCGCAAAGATTTGAATGCCCCACAGCAGGGAGCTGCAGCCGTATTCCAGTGTCAACTATTGTGTGAACAACAATAAGGCTAGGGTGGGAGATATTATTAGATTTAGGTCATAACTGAAGTAGTACTGAAATAAGTCTTCTATGCCTGTTGTGTACTCTATAAATCATCTTATACACCAAGCACTCTATACAAATGTAAAGATCTTCAAAACTGTACTTTTTCAGAACTCATACCAGCATTATAAACGGTTCTTAGCACTGTATACCATAATATTTTGAATAGAAAGTTCTAATATCATGATTTTTCTTTAAGATCCCTAACTAAGGATAAACTTGCTGGCATTTTAAAAAATACATAAATATTAAAATATACATATATATATAAGACTCTGTTACTGTATTATTCCTATAAGATGAAGTCAACTGAACTTAAATTTTTTATAAATGGGAAAACCAGGGTGAAGAATCCTGCCTCCAGGTCTGCTGCTCTAATAGATCTGTGAGAGTGTATTATAACTGATTAATTTACAAAAAGAAGGCATCAGGCTCAACTCGTTTTCACTGTGTACTGTCATTATGTGTGCCAGGAAATTACAGCTTACATGAACAAGAAATATTGCCTGTATTATGCATGAAGGGAGGGATGCAGGAAAAAGATGGTTTAGGGAAGCTGTAAGATGACATGACTACAGTTTTTGCTGAAACAAACTAGTAAACATTTATTTGCTTTATATACTAATTAGATTTTTTTATATTAATTGTCAGAAATTTTTGTGGTTACCAGGACAACTCAAACTTCTACACATTATCTTTTAGACAGAATTTGCACAATAAGCTCACAGGGAGGTGAATCACTGATCCGACACAGGGAACTGTGCAAGATATCAATTTAAATGGCTGGAGCTAAGACTGATTCATCATCTAATTTGCTGTTCCTAGACACAATGAAGTTTATGGACTTCAGTCAGTACTCTGAAATTTACCTACCGTTATGCCATTAGGGATACTCGCATCTCCTGCAGCTGCCTGCTGGGATACTCCAAGTTACTCAGAATCTTCCATATTAATGTGTCCTGCACTGTGAGTCCTGCCCATTGGAAATTTAATGTGACTTGACAGGATGTGATACCCTCGAAGTCAACTGCTTTGCATTTACAGCTAGGTTTTCCAAAGGAGATGCAGGCACCTTGAAACTCAAGTCCAGTGTATGAATCTAGCTTGGAAATCCCACCAAGATGTTCTTATTAAAGTGAGATTAATAGAACCTTCTGGATAGCAAAGTAGATAATGGAGAAAGGTATTTTAATAGGCCATCCTTCATCTGTCCCAGACTGTGTTTAGAAAATAACACGATATTCTTGGATTTAGAAGAACAGCAAACCAGAAGTGGACTGGCTGTGTTGTTACCCAGTGATGGGGGATTTCGCTATGGAGCATTGGATGCCAGTACATTTGAAATTATTACCATTGAATTAAACTAGAAAAAGTTTTGGGAAAAGGAACTTCAAGTCTTTTATTGTAATTCTCATAAGCCCTCTATCTGATCTGAGCCTTAAGTAATGTTTAATATTTTAAGAAACTATTTGACAAAATGTATTAGAGCACTGTACTGTTAGCACTGCTAACATCAGCTGACACTAGAAAGTAGTATGATCTTAAGCAACATTTGTTGAAGACTTCTGAAATATTCTAAGGTCTATTGAAAACCAATTGATATTCTTAAGCATTGGTTTTAATAAGCACTATTAAAATGCTTATTAAAAGGTTAGATATGTCTAAAAGAATAAAAATTTAACATTGTCACAAAATCTGTGGCTGGCATCCCAGCCACCTAAGATCACTCGTACTCCAGGTCCAGGTGACAGCAATTACAAGAGACAGATTTAGGTTGCAAGGGTGGATTGACAACATGAGTAATAACACACAAAGTTTAACACCTCTGAGAAGTTGCATTCTTTTCAAAGTTTTCTTGATCATAGAATCATAGAATCATTAAGGTTGGAAGTGACCTCAAGGATCATCTAGTCCAACAGTCCCCCCACCACCTATTACCCACTAAACCATGTCCCTAAGTATCACATCCAACCTTTCTTTAAACACCCGCAGGGATGGTGACTCCACCACCTCTCTGGGCAACCTGTTCCAGTGCCCGACCCCCCTTTCTGAGAAGAAATTTCTCCTCGTCTGCAACCTAAACCTCTTCTGGCGCAACTTGCTGCCGTTCCCCCTTGTCCTGTCACTATAGTCAGGTCTCCCACCAGATTAATAAAGAAGTGATTACGAGAAACGTTTAGGAACATGATAATAGAAAGGGTATACGGGCTATGGAAACTAATCAGTACTCGTTAACACACAGCCCAGCACACCCAAAATATCAAAGAAAAGCCCTGGTGCAGGGAAATAAAAATGCATTTTTTTTCTATTACTGGCAACAGAATAACTCACTTCAGAAGGACATGTAAAACAATGGAAAACTGTCATTAACTGTGTATACATTTGATAAGATCCCAATCTATCTTTGCTAGAAATCTTCAAATAAAATTTACTTTAACTAATAAGAACTTGGTACTGATAACCATCCTCTGTAGAATACGGAAGATCTTCTGGAGCAATATTAAAAGTCCTTTCAAAATTAGGGTCACAGAGACAAGCAGAAGCATCAGCGATACAGTTCTTTGTATGAAAAATCAAGAGGTGCATGTAGACTGTCAAGGGATACAATCAAGTCAATCTTCAGGTGACCAACTGTTCTGTTTTTAAAGGCTCAAAACAAAATTAATTTTGATAATAATTTTTATAACCATTGGGAAAAAGTCTACCTACACTAGACCTTTGAAAAGCTGCTTTTCCTCTGATAGATGTAAAATGGTTACCTTACAAAGATTTCCTAGAAATTTTAAATAATTTGCAGGAGTCTCTCAAGCCAGCCTGCAGAGGGTTGTGGGTAGGTAAAATTCTTGCTCTGCTCTGACCGAAGCTATCAGTACTATGCTAATATTCTTCCTATTGCTACCATACTATGCGTGTGATTCACCTACCACTAAATAAATAAATAAAAACCTTTACCTCTTTCCCAACGAACTAGTTCCAAGATTTCTGTAAAAAAACAAGACCTCCCAGAATATCAGTATTTCCAAAGGAAGAGTTCTCTACCTCAGATCCAAGATGAAATTAGAAAGAAGGCACAGGTATCACAATGAGCTAGCAATAATATGCCCGTGAAGATCATTAATTAAAAGTTCTGTCAAGTCATGGTGTTTCGTGTTGTGTTGGAAGAAAAGAAATGAAATTATACAGAAGATAAGATTTCTACCATTTCATCTTCCTATGTATTCATATACTGGATATAAACCAGTTTTATTTACACCTGCTTCGTAGTGTTTTAGCACATAAATATAAATCCATCTAAAAGAAATAAGAAATTATCATAGACATGATATTCAGATTTATTTTTTTTTTAAAAAGTGACAATGCAGTAGTCATTTGAGCTTCTTTGTTTAGACACTAAGCCATTGAAACCATCTGCTTAGAAGTAGATCAGAGTGGAAATCTATCTGCGTGACTTTAAATCTACAGAATGGAGCTTCGAGAATTCAGGATCCATCAGTAGCTTGCATTGCTACCTGAAGTGTCTTTAACATAAAAAGACTTCTTGTATAATTTTTTTGGCACTAAGCCTGCCGTCAACACAATGCATCTTCTGTAAACATGCAAATTACTTGGCTTCCAATGAGTCTCCTATAGAAGGTGCATTCTAATTAAATTTAAAGGCAGACTGTTTTGCGGTTTGTTGTTTGCTTTTTTTTTTTTTAATTAGGATGAATTATAAAAATGTTACTGTTTATGGTAGTGTTCTTTATGCTTTAGAGTGTAAAAATGCATTGTATTTTCTAAAATTACTTCAAACACTGATAGTACATTTTATTTATGCCCCGGCACTTCATTGAAACCATAAATGGTTGGTACTGTCACCAGAATGAGAAAGCTATAAACATTAGTTAAATTAGAATATAGTTCAGTGTGAGAGTATGTGCGTGTATGTGTGTGTGCATGTGTGACAGAGAGAGGGAGAGATCAGGCAAAAGGTAGTAACTGTATGTTAAAATGAATTTCTTACATAAATGGTCTATGCCATATTACATTTATTAAAATGTATTTATGGAACATTAACTGTAATACTCACTTCAGATAATTAAAATAAATGAAAAAATGACCCAGGCTACCAATCAAGAACACTTCTTGTGCCTATGGACTGTGGAGTGAATTCTAATCTCTATTACACCGCTCAAATTCTATGAAAGCCGGTGAGTCATTTGGTATCTGAGACTGGGTAATGAAAGACAAATGTTTAATACGGCCTTGTAACACTTTCTATCGGTGTGTACATACCTAACCACTGAAGTTCACACTGTTCCTCTCTCTTTCTGTTATTTCCTACTGTACACAGGTGCACCTATTTCAAGATGCTAATGCATGGTACATTCAAAGGAGATTATCTATTAGTCAGATTCTGGCAGTCACCAAAGGAGAAAAAAGGGAGAGAGAGTGGAGTTAAAACCCAGCAGAACCACAAAAGATAGTGGGGTGGGGAAGGGAAGGGAAGGGAAGGGAAGGGAAGGGAAGGCAAGGCAAGGCAAGGCAAGGCAAGGCAAGGCAAGGCAAGGCAAGGCAGAAAAAAATGGAAATAGAAAGGGAAAGGGAAATAAAAAGGAAAGAAGAAGAAAAGAGACCACCCTTCCCCATACTTTGGCAAAATCCTTCAGTGGGAAGGCCTGCCAGAGTAGTCCATGCCACAGACAGAGCGGGAGGGAAACTGGTTCTGCAGTCAACCCTTTCACTGTCAAGGGAAATAATGTGTATTGTTGCTAAGAAGTCACAGCATTGCCAGACAGGTAGCTGCAGTGGCAGTAACATATTCCTCCAGAGGTATGTGGCACTTTTGTCATGAACACTGCAAAGAAATTGTGTAGTCTCATCCGGGGTGGATCTGTGAAGATAGTCTAATCTAGTTACTGTTTGGGTAGAAGTGGGTTTTAAGCTTAACTAACCGGCTTATATATTTAGGATATGAGCTCATGATGTACTGTATTACTTTTCCATTTTGCCATTTATATCCTGTCTCTTTTGTTCTCATCTGTTACATTCAGTCTCAGAAAGCGCACACACACTGCAAGGTTATCACTGAACAATACTGCGCATTTCTTCAATAATAACTTTTCTTGTATCTTGTTCATTTTCTCTTTCTTATTTGAGTCCTTTGGTTCTTGCTATATTTTCATTGTTGCCTCCATACTTCCCTTAGCACCTCTGATAGGACTCTGAAAGAGATTCAGATTCCTAATCTCCATCTTCAAGTTCATCTGGGCTGTTCTACATGTTTTCTCTAAAACTCTGTGCTGGGTTTGTCTGGGATAACGTTAATTTTCTTCATAGGAGTTAGTATGGGTTTATTTTTTGGATTTGCACTGGAAACAGTGTTGATAATATAGAGATGTTTTTGTTACATAGAGATGTTTTTGTTACCCCTGAGCAGCCTTTTCTATACAGAGCTGAGGCCTTTTCTACTTCTCACACCACTCCACCAGTGAGAAGGATGAGGGTGCACAAGAACTTGGTAGGGGACACAGCTTGGACAGCTGGCCCCAACTGACCCAACGAATATTCCGTACCATATGACATCATGCTCAGTATATAAAGCTGGGGGAAGAAG
>VWZZ01004448.1:20230-36772 GCA_013399095.1 Psophia crepitans | reverse complement strand
CATCATCCATCCACCTGGTTACATCCTCACAGAAGGCTATCAGGTTGGTTAAGCATGACTTTCCCTTGGTAAAACTATGCTGACTGTTCCCAATGACCTTCTTATCCTTGATGTGCCTGGTGACAGTGCCAAGGACAAGTTGTGCCATCACCTTTCCTGGGATGGAGGTGAGGTTGACTGGTCTGTAGTTACCCAGGTCGTCCTTCTTGCCCTTTTTGTAGACTGGAGTGACATTTGCCTTCCTCCAGCCCTCAGACACCTCTCCCCCCGCCGCCCCCAGTTTTATATACTGGGCGTGGTACGGAATATCTGTTGGGTCAGTTGGGGCCAGCTGTCCCAGCTGTGTTCCCTCCCAAGTTCTTGTGCATCCTCATCCTCCTCATTGGTGGGTTGGTGTGAGAAGTAGAAAAGGCCTCGGCACTGTGTAAGCACTGATCAGGGGTAACAAAAACATCTCTGTATTATCAATGCTGTTTCCAGCACAAATCCAAAAAATAGCCCATACTAGCTATTATGAAGAGAATTAACTTTATGCCAACCAAACCCAGCACAAGGACAAACAAAGGATGTTTATAACTTTTGATGATTATTCTGCACACCAACTGAAGTCACAAGAACTGCTGGATATATTTTCTGGACCTTTCTGCCAAACTCCTTTGGCCTCTCCTTTTCCAGTGACATCTGGGATCTGGTTAGCTTTTGGTACTCCAGGGAGGCAGCCAGGTATGTGACAAGGTGATTTGCCTCATAACTTTCACTTTATCTAGTTTTTTCCTTCCAGGGATGATCTTGCACCTCTGATACCCTAATAAAGCTCAGATAAATAATTTTGGCCATAGGCTTTTGTGGTGTAACTTATTAGCTATAGTGATCTTGAAGTCAGAAAAATGTATATTTTACAGAGAAACTGATTTTTGGTTTTATTTAATCTGCTTAATCTCTATATTGCTTTTATATGCAGCCCTGTTTATTCTTGTGCAGTCTTGCTATCCACCCGTAAGTGTCTCTCCCCAGTAACCTCTGAGTGCGATGAGTAACTTAATATTTGAAAGAAATATAGACGTCTGAAAGATAATATCATTGCTACAAACTTCAAGAACAATTGCCTGCTGTCTGCAAGAGAGGAGACACAAATAAGTCTCTGCTGAAGGAAAGAAAGGCAGAACTCAGCTGTGACATGCTCTGTCAAAAGCTGCTCAGCCAGTCTTGGCTAGTAATAGCATTGTGTCTCTTTCTGAGTTAGGATATAGTAGGGGTTATTATCGGGAAAAGGAAGTAACTATGTTCAGAAAAAGGATCCAATCTACAGGAAATTAAGTTTGATCCTCCTTTCCTTTCCTTTCCTTTCCTTTCCTTTCCTTTCCTTTCCTTTCCTTTCCTTTCCTTTCCTTTCCTTTCCTTTCCTTTCCTTTCCTTTCCTTCTTTGCTTCGCTTTTTTCCCCGTCTCTCTTTGGGGGAGGAAGAAGCTTTGGTTTCTCTAGAACTTTAGCAGCCTTCTGAATTTTATTCTGATACTTAGATGACTGTAAAACATGGGAACATTTTAAATACATCATGGACAAGCTGCCTGAGGTATACAGAGTGATCAGTCTAATATTCTTTTCAATAATATTTTAAAATGGTTAAAATTTTCATAGTATGTGATCAGACCTTCACCAATACCACCCCTTTTCTAGTCTCACTCCTTTCTGTGACTGTGCAGTCATATGCAGAAAGCACAGCTGCAGCAGTAGAGAAAAAAGTAATTTTAGGCTGATGTGCTCCCCTTCCTGAATGTGTCCTGGAAGTGTCAGTCTGTTTAGTTTATGATGTGTTGGGATAAAGTCACAGTATGTTGAAAGAACAATAGGGCATGACAGCGCTGCACTGATTTCTGACTCATCTGAAAGTTGATGTCATTATTCAGTGTTGGCCTGATTATATATAGTACATAAATTCACCATCAAGCGAATCAGTCTAAGTAGGCTGATTGTAAAAGACCTATGGGTTTTTTTTGTGTTGTTTTCCCCCCACTCCCCCAAAATATTGTGATAATCAACCTCTAAGAACTAAAGATTTTTCTAAAATTTATTTTGTTAGGTATGGGTAAATATATTTATCCATGAGACTCCAGAAAAGACCTATGGGTTCTTGAGATCAGACAATTAAGGATCTAAGATGGATGTATGAGCAACACAAAGTAACTGCATAGCCCAAAACATGAAGGAGTGCTGAAATCATATTTTTACAACAGTTTGTTGCTGGTGTCCTGTGATTCTACTAGAATTTCAGTGGTGGCTGTAGAAGAGTTTCAGTAACTCTTGTCCACCACTGACGAACAGGCTCTGTGTCTCACAGGCTGCAGCCATGTTACTGAATTTTTGTATGTTATTTCACTTGTGTGCATTATGGATGCATATTCACTTTCTTAACGTATTCTAGCAAATTCTTTAACAGAGAAGAACATTCATGGAGGGTGCAAAGTTTCTGTAAATGCTGAATATTTTCAAAAAATGTATTTTCAATTCCAACAAGTTTTTGTGTCAGATATATGCATAAGCACAACCAGAATCATATACTTGGACTATGGGTGAATTACAGTTTTCATCCAGTAGTTCTATTAAAATCCTATAAGTGCAAATTATGTCAGGACAGTCCACTACAATCTAAACTATGCTCCTAGGCATGATAGCCAGCTGTAGCCACGCCTACTTCAAATATTTAAAAATATACAGTCATAATGGTAGGAAAAGAATCATCAAAAATGTGCATGGCCCATTTATTTACTTTTTTATATATATAGTCACAGTGTCTAACATATATGCTTTTCAATGAACACACGATAATTTTTAGTACCTAGGTTTTAAGATAAGGACCATCACAAAACTTAAGACAAAAACATTATCCTTACACTTCACAATATTGCCATTAAATATGTATTACAATTACAATATTGTATTACAATATGGCTGAAGTTTGCACTTGTTACGGTTCTTCTAAACATGGCTATGCCTTTACAAGTCTGAATTTAATTGTTTCCTGAAACATAGTCCTCAAAAAAGGGCAATGAAGCTCCAAGGTGCCATAACTTAAAATTCTGCCGATGCAAATAATTTTATCAGTTTAGCCATTTCCTATCATATAGTGTTGCTTGTATACTAAATAAGATAGAAAAAGGGAGATGGGATAAAACAGAAAAATCCAATAAGGTAAAGCAGTACTTTTTTCTACTGCAAAAATAGTTAAAAATAGTTTCATGACATTTTGAAATAAGTAACAAAACAAAACAAACCAAAACTAACAAACAAAAAAAAGGCAAGTTACCCAAACCTATTTGCTTTCTAGGACTTTGGTAGGTGGGGAGAAGACAAGGGAGTAATTTTTTGGTCTCTGCTCTCCACAGCAGTCAGAGCAGCTGTGCCATCCTGATCAGCATCACAGAGAAAGAGTCTCTAAATGTTGAAATTTGTGACCTTCTTAGCAGAATGCTGTTAAGAAGCTCTCTGTAACTTCAGGTTATTTCCAGTTCATTTCTCCTTGGATATGAGCTTTTCATGACATTTAATAGACTCAGTTCTAAATACAGAAGTCAGGTTAGTGTTCAGCACGACATGGTCACTCTCTTGAAGGGATAATTGCCGAAGAAGGATGGTGATCCCTGTAGCACCAGATGATGAAATGGAGCTTCATCCTTCTTTAATGTAGTTCTAGTCATAGCATTCAATGCCTTGCACTTGGTTTATGTTCTCCCTGACTGGAGATCTTTTCATTCCGTAAAATCCACATCACTAAAGCAGTTGTTCATTGATGCAATCATGAAGAAAAAGTCAAGTGTAAACACCCCAGAACATTGTTTCCAGCTCAGTGACCCAACATTGGTTAACTGAGTATAACTTGACAAGTCATGTTTTTGATGCTCAACCAAATACTTCTACAGAAAATACAGTTCCACACAAAACACTCAAAAAGTTGTTTTCTGTGTCTCAAATGTGCAATTTCATTCCTCAGCAAAGATAAATATGCGTATTTCAGCCCCAATAACTCTCAGAATATGTCCCGAGGAATTGAACATCATTCCTGATGCAAAACACTTTCAAAAATGTAATTTTTGTACTTACTTAATTTTAGAGAGATTCTAAAAATAACAAATATCATCAGGAAATTATGCTCTGTTGAAAGATAAGACCCTCCATGGGAACCTCTGGGGAGCTGTTCCACTAAATAACACTGGCTGTAGCAATTGGGCTGCCCTTGTAGGTGTAGGTGCAATACTTCATTTATGGCTTGCAGACAGGGTTCAGAGATAAGAAGGAGCAATAACATTCCGGAAGAGAAGGGAGATGAGAATATTTCTGTGAACTGCTCAGATGATACTTTAGTTCGGTTCCAAATGAACTTCAGTATAATTCATCGAGGTCTGATGCGAGTGGCATGTAGAAAGCAATTAAGTAGACAGTTTTGTTACTAATTTCTTAACATTAATCGACTGCAAAATCTAATGCAATAAACAATTTGGTTAACAAAACACTTTCTCTGGCAACTTCAATGCATTTAGTTATTTGCATGGAGACCACTGACATTCACGTAAAGTTGTCGTTCTGCAGGGGTCTAGTTTTCTACATGCATGCCAAATTTCCAGAGAAATAGAAATCAGTATTACTGCTGATTTATCAAAAGAGCCTGAAAAGCTGTGCAACAATGTCTGATTTATCTTTCAATGGTGCAACAACAAATAAAACATTGGAATGAATAAGGAATGCTGCTGTTAATGTACAATATGGTAGAATTTCCGATATGTCAGTTATGCTTTCTTGTAATTAAATTAATTACTTCCCCAAACACTAAAATTACTTTTAAATGGGGTATTGTAGAACACATCAAATAATTAATCACATTCCCAGTCCCATAGCCCTTTCGCACTCATTTCCCCTTGATGTTAATGGGAGTTTTTTTTAGAGAGGGAACACAGGAGCAGGCAGTTAATGTGCTATTAAGTAGCGTTTTGAAATGGCACTGTGAATTCTTCTGTGGTGTGGAATGCTAACGAAAATCTCTTATAACAGTTCTAGAGGGTCTTTGAAATAGATACGACCTGAGGTTTACAACAAAGAAATAACATTTCAGAAAAATGAGAAAATATCTAATTATTAAATGATTCACACTTTCTGTTTGTTTGTTCTATTCTTGTTCATAGCTAGGAATGAACCTTGGAGCAAGAAGTCTTCTTCAAAGTACTTCTGCAAAATGATAGACAAGCTTTCCGTGTTTAGGCAGATTTTCTTTGAAATATGGTAGAATATCAACTGTGTATACTATATTTTTACATAACTTTCACAAGTAGACCAAAGATAGAAGTGATAAATTCAAGTCTTAACTAAAATCTGAAAATTAATGCTTGGGATCATTAGCTAACTGGTGTATGTTTTGTAGGTGTAATGAAGATATTTAAGCTAAATTTACAAAAAACCCACCATGGATATGTCAATAATTTCTTACTGCTTTCTCTCTTGATCATTGCTTCAATATATAGATTTAGTCCTTCTGCTAAACAGGTCATGCCAGAAAACATGTCATACCTGGAAGACTTTGTGCCAATCCATGATGCGTGTTAATGGTGTTAAAAATAGTAATTAAACTGATCTCTGAGGAAAAGACTCAGTTTATAAGACTTTCATTCCAGATACAGCTTGATTTAACATATCTTTTATACATATATTTTCCATTGAAGTGTTATTGGAAAGAAATAATTGAATTTGAAGTACTTTTCAGCTAATAGCTCTGATTGAGACTCAACGACAGAGACTTTTGGAACTATATCAAGAGTGAGAAACTGCTTAAGAGGATCACATATTGCAGAACATATCCCTGTGCACACCTCCACAAAACAAAGTTTTCCTATGTACTTAGATTGAAAGTTTGCATGATAACTTAAAACAGTTTAGATTAATGGACTGAAAAGAGATATTTCCCCTGTGAAATAAGAGTTAACTTAATACGCATCAATTATTAATTCACACTAACTTTCTCAACTCCGAACGCAGTGATTTACAAGGAACTATGTTTCAGACAGAACGGAAGATTAGAATGTGCTTCCAAAAGGTCAGGTCTGACTCCCTTGATAGCATAAAGAAATTAGTTGCCAACCAGTCCTACTATCTGAAGTAAGACTATTGTACGTTTAGGTTGCATCCTCAAAGATAATTGGTGTCGAGCAAACTTCACATGCCTCATTCCAAATCATCGCTACATTCTTTGCATCCCCAGTTACTAACAAGTCACTAGGAATTGATAATGCTGCTTGGAAATTGTGTCCTCTGTTCAGTTGCCTGAAATTTCCCAGTACTCCAATGAGAATATGTTGTAACGGTGGCTGAGAAGTTAAAGCATCTTAAACAGGTACATATTGTTGTGGCCATAAATGTAAATGTAAAGTGCACGCTCATCTTGGAAGCAGGTGTATATTTATTTTTACGTGATGTCCTTCTGTATATCTGTGACAATAAACCAGTCTCAGGACAGGTGGTTTTTGCCACCTGTGTGCTTATCTAATGATTTTAGATGGATGCAGTGGGAGCTAAGGAAATTCTACTGTTAGAGTTGATAATCCGAAATAAAAAATCAATAAAATTTCTTATTTTTTCACATTTTCAATGAATTTCATTATTGATATTTTTTATAAGCATTAAATTTTGAAAAAAAAAAGCAAACACTTCCCCCAAGCTAAAGGATGACCACATTAACGTGAAAATGTATCTTTTAAAAAATGAAACCACCAGACAGAAGTCAGCTTCACAGTCAGAAATTTTGGTGGTACATGCTCTTAGAGATGAAAGTTCTATAAAAATTAAATTCAAATTCAGTATTAGTTAAAATCTGTGAGCAATGAAGTCATGTTAAAGGAAAAAAAAGAACACAAAACCAACACAGACTATTATTCTAATGCCAGTGAACTCCAGTCATGGGGTCTAACATATCTACAAATATAATGAAACCATTATGAGGCTGAGTCCTGGGGCTCAGTCATGTATGAACAACTCAAGAGCCCAGTCCAAAACACATTGTTCCAGTAATGTCACAAGAGCTCAGTCCAAAACACATTGTTCCAGTAATGTCACTAGAAGATGAAGAGCAGAAGGTTTGATTTTGCAGTGCTGAAGCAAATGGGAGCTCTGCCTTTGAGTGACATGGATAGACTCACATACTGCTCTCTTGCAGGTAAGAGATGTGTCCCAAACATCAAATGATGCCGAGCCTCAGCTGTTCCATACCATGTGCCATCATGCTCCCCATAAAAGGGGGCTGGCTGGGGGGGTGTGGTGGACGCTGCTCCAGGACGGTCTGGCTGTGGGCTGAGGTCTGGTCTGTGGAGTCGGTCATTGATTGGTAAAGTGCTCTCTTTGTTATTGCCTTTGTTTCCATCCCGCTATAACTACTGGTGCTTTGTTGTTGCTTCCCTGGCCCTTTGCTAGCTCATTGAACGGGTCGGTCGCTATCTCAACTCCAGGGGCTTCCTCTGTGTTGTTCCCATTCTCCTCCCCATCCCANTTCCGATTCTCTCCCCCTTTTCCAATGAGGGGGACTGACCGGGCGTTTATGTGGTGCCCAGCCAACGGCTGGAGTAAAACCACGACACCCACCAACGAGAGGAGTGAGCGAGCGGCTGTGTGGGGCTCAGCTGCTGGCTGGGGCTGAACCACCACAAAATCTTTCTGTAAAAGTTCATTGAAACTGTGGGGAACTGAGAACACACTGACTCTTGTGAGAAGTTCTGGATATTTTGCAGAACTAACCATGGAAGTCTTCGTTGGATTAATTTACTCTGAAGGCATTTGGGTGTGGAGGAATAGAGGCAATTCTTCTATTCCAGTCTGAAATTAAAAAATATCTTCAGGCAGTTTCATATGAAGAAAATTAGCATTGGAAAACAATATTTTTTTGGTTTTGCATGGCTGAGCAGATTTTTTTTGATTGCTGTTGGCCTCAGTTACATGCGTGTTGTTTTTAAAATAATTTTCTTAATCTTTAGGTTTGAAAAGCACTGCAGTGCTTACTTTGCTCATAATGACAAGATCTGTTTTGCTTCTTTCTGCTCCTCAAACTCCTTTTCATCTTTGCCTGAGCTGTTGCTTTGCGCCTTCCCTATGCAAACATTGTCAGCCCAGTTTTAAATAGATGCTTGTAAAAGTATACCTCTATTTGCAGGTGAACAAGAATTTGTCACTCATGCTCTGAATGGTGCTTTCACTGTAGAAATTTTGCATATACATGTTGGACCTGAGGAAAAACACATGCAGTTTTAGCTGATCAGTAATTTTGATATTCCTTTATAATTTCAATTAGTTTTTTCATGTCTCAAAAAAACAACTAATCACATGTTGTACTTGAAAAAAGAAAACAAATGGTACTTTCCTTGATGATTGTTAACCAGGGATAATGCAAATTAAAAAATATATTTATTTATATATTATTTGTGAATAGACGATCGAGTATGCAGTTGGTAAAACTATTGTAAATGCGGATTATATTCTTTCACATCAAGGGTCTTCTCATTGGTGTGAATTAGGTCTAAATGGAAAAGGAACAAAGTTTGTTATCATCAAAACCACTGACATAGACGGGGTTGAGATATTTGCATTTAAGTGTGTGGATATAATCACAACCTCAGATTTCATTTTCTAGCCATCTGACTGTGTAACTTGACCACATGACTTAGGCACGACCACAATTGCTCCCCAGGCAGTGAGCTATTTATGAGTCTTAATGCATCTTAATTCAGTTGAAGACTTTCCTTCCCATGCTGTTGCGGAAACACAAGAGAAGGCCTGATTCACATGTAATGCTTGGGAAATACAGAGATAGAGCAGTACTAAGGAAAATAATAATATTTGCTTTTTCTAATATATTTCTAAACTAATCATATCAAACTCCATACAACTTGGTAAGCTTTAGATCCATGATCAGAAATTACTGGCTACAATAACCAGATGGCATAGGGCAGAAATAAACATATATACTAAATTGTTTTAATGGAATACGTAATGTAAGAATTGCAAAACCTAATCCAGATGTTTGAATGAGTAATAAAACTGAAAAATTTTGGGAAATAATCATTCTGTGGCAGCTACTGATGACAAATATTGTATGTTTTATCACTTAATTATTGAAGCATATATATTAAAATACATAGTCCATACAAATAGGCTACTCTAGGAGAAATAAAACGCAAAACACCAGCAGTAAATGATTGCTGTGGTTGCACAAAACGGTCGTGTTCATCTTGGGGCTCCATCTGGAGCCCCAACATGCGTTTTACCAGCTAAGATGATGTTATGTGTCAGTTATTGATTTTTCCATTTTAAAAAAAGTTTAATAATATGACCTTTTTACAGAATAAATATAGCAATTCATAAATCTTATGTGTTCGGTTTTTGTATACACTTCTTTTCTCTTTCTCTCCTCAGATTCAATAACAAAATGTTGTAAACTTCCAGGGGAAAGTGAGCTTTTCCTGATCTGAACTGCCTAATGGGGCAAATCTGTGTTAACTGAAATATAAATAAATTGACTATTAGTTTTCGGTTCCCTGACTCCTATATCACCCAGGTGTGTATACCTAGATTGTCACAGAGTCATGCTAGTTCATACATTCAGGTACATTGCTGTTCTTTAATGAAAGACACGCTTTTCACCATTTTTGAATGCGAATGATATCCTACAGCAGTTCTTCTACTTGTATTGAGAGAAAAGGGTGTTTCACCCTAGGTACATTATTTATACACATCTGTCATGGTGTGGTGCTTACTCATTCTTAAAGGAACCATGAAGTACAGACTAATGCAGAAGCGAATGGTGATACTTTTCTAATTCCATTTCACCGCCTTCAGCTCACAACTTCCAAGTCCGTGTTCATCGCAGTTTTGGATGTCAACCCACATCAGTTTTACATCATTTCTACCTCTTCACATTTATAACTGCAGGCAGACTGAATCTAGCTGTGAGTTTTGGTGTTGTTTCTGAACTGCATCTTGAAGAGACCTGAGTTCACGTGTCTGTGGCTTCCTGACTGCTATCTGCATGGCCATGATGTAATACAAATATTTGGAAAATAGTTTCATGAAGATGAATTTGACTGAGAGACAAAAAAAAATCCACATAAGGTGGCTTTGCTTCTCCAAAGGCTGAACAGAAGACTGAGTGACACACCTTGGGTTTAATTCACACTATAAATAAAGAGAGGTATATATAAATGGCATTGCCTTGTGCCTAAAAAGAATTCACTCTAAAGGAAATACAGTTGATGTTTTTACTGCACTGCCAATATCCACTGACTGTCCTTACTGGTGCTCACTTTCTGCTAAACCACTGAGAAGACCTACAGCATTTGGGAGGACGCCTACTATCCTACTGCCCCCAGTTACATGAGTAGCGAAGTAAATTGGACTGAAAGATGCACCCCGCGGGTTACACTGGCATCAAGCAGCTCTGTGATCTGATCAGGATGAGACTGTGCGAACTTACCCCCTTCTCTAATCTCAGTCTATCCCTCTCATTTCCACTAATGTAAATTTCATTCTAGGATTCTCACTGCCTTAATGTTTTCCCTTTTTTACTTTGAATTCATATACACATCTCAGAAAATGTAATTTTTCTCATGTGCTACAAATGAAGGCTGTGTCGGCACAAGTCTGCAGAACTGCTTAATGCCACCACCACTCCACAATGAGTAGGATCTCTCTGCAAAAGAACCTCAAGAGATCCATTTGTGACATTAGCTACTCCTTAGTTTAAATAAAGTTTGCAAATCCAAGAGTGTGTCCAGATTTAATTTCCTCCCTAGAAATTAGAGTTCAGTGATTTCAAGTGACTGAGCAGAGTAGGCAGCTAAGAACTGGGAAAGTCTGAACTCTAAATTCACTTTTGGTATCAAAATTCCTCTACGACACTCATATGTCCTTTCAGAAATTTTGCCTCACTTTTCCTTGTCTGCATGGCAGAGGAAGAGACATGAAATACTGGCCTCCCATGTTATCAGCCTTGAGTTGAATACAACCTGGTTGGGCAGCACATTAGCCTTTACACTTGAGAAAATCATCCTGTCCCTATATTTCTGATTTGACCAATATATTTTCACTTCCTTGCCTTTTGCTGTTTTACATCCACTGGTGTTACAGCAATAGAGTCCAGATGGTGTTATCATACCCCATGTGATAATGAAGATTTGGAAATAACATCTCTATTATCTCCAGATAACTGACCTTACCTGTGCTGGGCTAATTTATGGCACAAACCTCTCTTACAAACTCTCCAACTATCTTTCTTAAATTTGCATTTTGGAAAAAATAAGTAAACGCATGAAGAGGTTGTTAATAATAACAACAGTAATAACAGTAATTCATGTCACAAGACTGTTGGGCAGAATTAAATATTTATAAAGCTCTTAGAAGGTGAAACAAACTAAATAGTGCTACACACTTGAATTCAAGGAACTTTGTGGGTGTTTTTTCTCCTCTCTTGGAATAGTTTATAATGCTGAAAAAAACGATTGCTGATTTTATTTACCCAAAGCTTTAAGCATCTTTATCAATATTTTATAGATTGTTTTTAAAATCTTGACTTAGTTTTATGAGCTATGACACCTGTCACTGTGTCACTTTGCTTCCCTAGGAGGGTTTCTCACACCCACCAGAAATGCTAGTGGGACCAAACAAGGCAGTAAGACTGTGGGCTCTTTTATTCAACTGACCTCTTGCAAGAAAGTCTGCTTAAAAACCGACATAATGATATGGACTGTTGTTTTGTCCTTTCTCATTACTAAAGCAATTACTCCCCAAATACATACTGATTCATTATGGTCACTCCATGGAGCTAAACACCAACTCTGTAATACTCAGATACAGAATCTGAGAGCGAAGTCAGGCTAATTAAATTGGCCCAGCCACTTTAGCGAGCAAATTGGGCCAAGTTAATTGGCATAGAGTGAGATAAGGAAATTCAGGCACTATTCTATGAAATACCATTTTAATTATATCTAAAGAAGAACATTGCCCTTAATTTAAAATTTCTTAGTTAGGAACATGAATAAGTAGCAATAATAATCTTTGCAGTCTACAAATACAAGAACGTCGTATGAAGTTTATTTGGCCAAGCCTGTTAACCAGTGAGCAAAGATGACTATAACAATTATTAGCTATATTTGTCTTACTTGCAGACCTATGGCCCCAGAGAAAAGGTTAATAGGGTGGGTATGCATCAAAAGGAAGATAAATCTGACATAAACAGTGTCAGAAACACTGTAGTGGAAGGATTTATTTGCAGTAAGGTATTTTAACACCCAGAAAAAATAACATATATACCACAAGCGACGCGTTTTTCAATGCAAGGCTTTTGGTTCTGGTTCAGGTTCGTATCCAAACACTTCAAAATACTGTTTCAGGTTTAATTTTGGTTTAAGAAAAAAAAAGCCAAAAACAGTTCAGAGCAGTTTCAGTTAATTGCCTTTGATTATAACAAAGGTTGGAGCAGCTGGTGTAACTGTAAAAAGTCAATAGTTCTGTCACGGTTTTTGTCAGCTGAAGAGCTGATCGGTTTTTCTTCAGTATTGCTTGGTTTTGAAAGGAGCTGACTACAATGCCAGTGCTCACAATATTCATCATACAAATACAATCAAATAATTTACACCTCCCACTTTAGGAAAAATAGTATTAATAACTTTACACTCTACTCTGTGGTACATGCCAAGAAATCCTGGGGAACTGTAAGGAAAAACTTTTTCACTGTGAGGGTGACAGAGCACTGGAACAGGCTGCCCAGAGAGGCTGTGGAGTCTCCTTCTCTGGAGACATTCAAAACCCAACTGGACACGTTCCTGAGTGATGTGCTCTAGGTGGCCCTGCCTTGGCAGTGGAGGTTGGACTAGATGATCTTTCGAGGTCCCTTCCAACCTCTACGATTCTGTGATTCTGTGATTTTTAGTCTGTTCATGTCATGCCTTACACTGAGACTGATTTCTGTATTAATAGGTGTTAAGGCTTTTCTTGTCAGGGAATTTGTGGTTTCGTGAACTTGTGCCTTTACTGGCAAAACAACCAATTACTGACGGTGTGGGCCAGAAACAGGTGAGTGAAACCGGTGCTGAGCACCTAGCTGCAAGTGTAGGGCAAGATCAAAGTAGGTTCGGTACAATTCAGAAGCAGAGCGCTTTTAAACTTCTCCAGTAATTATTCTCTATCTCTTAAACTGAATACTAAGAAGCTGTGCATTGAAAGGGTGTCAAGGATATGGAAGTGAACAAGATAAGAGTGTTACAACTAATGTAAGTGCGAAAATAGTCCATATGCTCTCCCTGTCCCAGAAGCTTAAAAAAAATAAGACCATATTCTACAACAGCTCCAATTAAAGTACACCCCATTGGGGAAAAAGGCTGAAGGATTATACATATTTCATTTTTTGATAAACAAAACCATATCCAATTTTTTATGAAGCTGACTTGGTCTAAATAGATTCAAGTATGGACTATCAAGGCAAATTCATGATCAGAAAAGGCATCTAACCAGTCTCACAAGTCAGGCTATGTATAACACATAAACACATGCAATAAATAAATTTGTTGAAAAACATTGGAGAAATGTTTAATTAAAAAAAAAATCATGTGCAATCCTGTAAACCTTAAACAAATGAACTACTTGTTTTTGTATCACATTAAGCAAAGCAAAGGAATGAATACAGCACTATGACTGTGCTTCAAATACTGCATCTTCAGGCAGTTGAAACCTGTCAGGGAAACACATTTCTACGTCTTGTTCACTGGAAGAAGTACTAAGCAAGAGTTTGAGGAATAATGGCTCGCGTCCTAGCAAAACTCATAGTAAGGCTGCACTCAGCATTCTGTAGAAGAGGACATCTGAATGCAGCTGAAAACCTGCGGACATAGCTGTGGTTTACTAATCTTCTTCCTGCCTGGGTGCTGCAAAATGGGGGAATGCCAACAGCCAGACCCATCTCCTTGGATCTTTAGCACAATGTAAGGGGTTGTGGGGACAATTTCCAGGAGACAACTTCTGTTAATAACATTAAAACAATCTGTCTCTTCTCTCTGTTTGACTCCTCTCCCTGCTCCTTCACAGAGGCAGAGCTGGTCATGGCTGGAGATTACTCCTTTGCTAAGAATACGGCTTTGGTGTTATTAGCAGCACAAGATGAGACAAGTAGAGAGGAGAAGTTGAATCAAATATTTTGGAGTGATATCAACACTAGCATATGTATATATTTATGTATGTATTCATATATGGGGGGACTGTGTGTATATGTATACATAAAAGGAGTTTAAACTCAAGTATATAAATATAATACACATTTAAATGCATTTACACACGCACACATGCACATGTGCGCACACACACAAACTTATATCTAAATGTTCTTTATTTTTTGCACCCAGATCAGAAAAAATGAATACTGTGGGTATTTTCAGACTTTTGTGAAAACAATATAACTTTGACTTTACTAGCAAATTTCAGTTTGGAACACAATACAAATCATGGCTATAAAATCCAGAGAAAGAGGGCTTTATGATGTAATTCTAATACAACTTTCACTGCAATGTTGTGAAAGCAATGTTATAATATCAGTTCTATATACAGGCAGATAAAAAAGGAATTATTTTTAAGTTATCTCCAAAGTCAATTTGAGAACAATACTATGTGTATAAATGCCTGTAAGAAAAGAATCTAACTTTATTTTAGTGGAACAATGTTTTGATGCTACAGTGAAGTCATGGAAACTGAAGCACCATAACATGGGCTTTCGCTAAAACGTGTCTTCAATGTACTTTGGAAAGTTGTTGCTATTCTTTTTAAGTGCTGCTTACAGGAATAGGATGAAATTGAGTGCGGAGAAGCTGTAATAATTTTAAATGCTAACATAATATATTAGTTTTTAAAATTATAAACATATATTTAGTTAAATGCTTGATTTGTTAATATAGTTAATAAATATTTGTCTTAATTATGACAGTATTCTGGTTAAAATTTATGCTTTCAAGGTACAATGGATGCAAGTTGATTTTATATCTATTGCAATAGAAGCTATTATGTTTTTAATTACATGTTAGTAAAAAGCCTCGCAATTTAACTCCTTTCAAAGAAAAGGAGGCTGAACAGCTAACTGCCAGAGACAGTCTGGCTGTTCTGCGGGCACATCCTGCCTCAGCGGACAGGAAGGGAAAAGACTGCCATTTCGAGTCGCATCCATCTTCCTCTCATTTGCTTCTCTGCAGCGGGATCTGTAGCTTGGGAACCTGTACAGATGGACCAAAATCAACATTTTAAAACCCAACTTTGAAAATTAGTATGGTATTTAAAAAAGGATCTCTACCCTCTGTCCTCCTCTAATTACGCCCCTTAGAAAGATCTCTTCTTTGTAAAAAGAGGTACTTCTCAGGTATATAGAAAACACAGATTTCCATGTGAAGGGTTGTTTTTTTTTCACACACGGTAAGTAACTCTGGGGAGCTGCTTAGACGTGAGGCTTTTTAAAGACCAATAGCAATGTAGCGCTGTTTTACAAGTACATAAACACAATTTAACACATAGTAATCTAAACTCCAGGTGTTTTGTGGCTGCTGACAATTTTTCTGAACTCAGGAAATAAGAGGCAATAAATTTGGTCACAGTGGTTAAAACGTGTACTGCTAATTTTGTGGGGGTTTTCTCCCGGTCTTATGCTTTTCCTCAGTAATGTGTCTAATTTCCTTGGATAATGTTCTAATGGCACTAACATCCACAGTAGATTTACTTTATTTCCCCACTTTTTGCTGAGACTTTTATGGTGTAATGAAAGCATTTATTTCAGTGTCCCCAGAGACCTGCTTTAAATTGACCTGCTAGCCAGAGCTTTATTACGGACAAAGGCTAAATGAGTATAATCTAGAAATCCTTATTCATTACTATTGCTTTAGCTTCACGTTCAGCTGGAGAGCCACATAATTATCATAATTTATATATATCTGGAATAAGACACGGAACACGTTTTGAAGAATATTCTCTTTCTGCTCACTTTAATCTAGGCAGCACCCTGGCTCTGGAAAGCTGAATACAGACCCTATGACCGTAAAATTATGTGGGGCCCTCTCTACCACACACAAGGCTTGCTCTTCTGAGCAAGAGGGCTTAGCAGGCTCTGAACGGCCCCATGGGATGCAGGTCTGAAAACAGGACTCAGTTTCCCCCGTGCTGCAGTGTGCATGAGAATAGGGAAGAAATTTTCTCATGTTAAGCCGTGACAGCATGTTCATGTCCTCTGAAGGACAACATTTTCCTCTCTCAGCTCCACTTGTATTGTAGCTAGAAACCAAAGCTACCCAGAACCGTGTCCACAGATGCAACTACTCAGGTAAAGGGCTCTGATGGCTGTAGATGAGGGTGCACAGACAGAATTCCTTTAAAATAAGAATAGAATAGAATAGAATAGAATAGAATAGAATAGAATAGAATAGAATAGAATAGAATGGAATCATTAAGGTTGGAAGAGACCTCAAGGATCATCTAGTTCAACCATCCCCCCACC
>VWZZ01004448.1:0-20127 GCA_013399095.1 Psophia crepitans | reverse complement strand
GTAGTTGTAGAGGGCAATAAGGTCTCCCCTGAGCCTCCTCTTCTCCAGACTAAACAAACCCAGTTCCTTCAGCCGCTCCTCATAAGACCTGTGCTCCAGCCCCTTCACCAGTTTCGTTGCCCTTCTCTGGACACGCTCCAGGGCCTCGATGTCTTTCTTGTGGTGAGGGGCCCAAAACTGGACACAGTACTCGAGGTGCGGCCTCACCAGGGCTGAGTACAGGGGGTCGGTCACCTCGCTGCTCCTGCTGGCCACACTATTCCTGATACAGGCCAGGATGCCTGTAGACAAGAATCTAACCCTCCTCTGCCTGCAGACACAGTGTGACCCCTGGTATGCCACCTGCCACTGCTGGCTGAAACCGGGAATTTCTGTTCTGTTCCTCCTCCCCAAACTGTGAAATAACCTGTTTCCTGTTAAGTTTCAAAACATTTGTTGGAAAAGAACAGTGAAAAGATAAAAATGTTTCACAAAACGGTACGAATATTTGCTAGAGAGATTCACCAAAGCTGAAACACTTTCATGAAGTATTCAATCAGTATAGGCCAATAAAATATTGACCTCAGTAACCCCTGTTAGTTTTCTGTCATCTTCAGTAGTCCCGCCATGATATCTCCCATCTATCCCTCTCCCATTAATTTTGTTTCAGCACCAGTTGCTTTACAGTACTGTCTTTCTCACGCTGTGACTGAAGAAAATATTTCCAAACTGAGACAGGGAGGGAGCCTTTCCCACCTGCCCTGCCCTGCCCAGGGAGTGCTCTGCAGGATGAGGAGGAGGAAGCTTTACTCACCGCTTGCAGCCTTGTTTAGAAGCGACATTTTGGCTGGCAGAAACAGAGTCAGCAGGGGCCAATGCCTGACTGTCACTCCAGATGAACAACACTTGGTTGGTCTGTGAGTGAGAAGAGCCTCTCAAGCCTCGATTATTACAACACCCACGCACAGTCCAACTGTGCTGGCAGCTCTGAAACTCTCCAGGCTAACCCTCTGGTGCCCAAACACAGACAGCAGGACGTCATCAGTAAGATGAAGACCTGCTGCTCAAACACAGAGTCATTAGCCTTTTCCAGTTCAGCTGGTTTTATGTAATGTATCCAGAACCTGGTATCATCTGAGAAACCAGTATTGCTTAGATCACGAAGCTCAGGATCTGTTTCCCAAAGGAAACGCCATGGACTGTGCACAGTGCTCCAGATATAAACACTGCTCAAACACAACGGTGTCCATAATTGGCTCTAGTTCCAGGTAATACCACTGGCACAGAAATGAGAACAAGAATGCTGGAATGAGGTTTTTTCCACCTTTGTATTTTTAACTCACAAAGCAGAGCCTTTAGTAGTGCTTGGATGGAGTCAACCATCAAAACCTTACTCTAACCTCAGGAATGCCTCCAGAAGAGAGCCTTGCACTGAGTTTTGAACGGCTAATTCTTAGCTTAGGAAAACATTGCCACCTGGGAAATCTTTGAGGAAATGAAGCCAAATTATACCAAACGACTTGGAAGGAAAAAAACCTCCCTGAAAATAAGGCACCATAACATGAGAATGGAACGAATACAACTTTGACAATTTCTGGGAAAACACAGTTGCACATTACTTGTACTTTATTTCTGAAACATTTTTAATTTAGCACCATGCTTGTAAAGCAGATCACAGAAGCATACTTCAGTTTTAACTAGAATGCTCTTACATTGAAACACTTGGAGAAGAGGTAGGAAAGAGTAATGTGTGCCATTGTCCAGTTTACTCCCTGTTAGTACCTTCCCACAGCATCTACTATTTGCCTTTAGTGATTTGCAAACTGTATTTGTTTAAACACTAAAGAAATATCTTATCTCTTCCCACTAAGTTGCAACACATATAATACATGGTTTTGTATTCTTTGCAGATAATTTACTGTCTGCTTTATCCTAATATTCATGAAAACAGAAAAAAAAACCAGAAAGCATTTAGTATTAACCATGTTTCTCAGCTACATTAATTTTTATCTGTTGTTTTAATTGAACTAGGATAAAGCCCCAAGAAATATAGGAAAATATTTCGGTGGTGGTGGTGTTTTTATAGTTCTAACTTTTCTTCTTAGCTCATCCAACACAATATGAGATATCTTTCTCTTTGAATAGTTTTATTATGGAAACTGTTTCTTAATTCTAGGGGATCAGTATAAAATCTACATTCATGGAAAAACTGAAGTACGTTGTTTTGGGTTTTTTTTCCCCAAATGGTCTTTTGTTGCAGCAAGACATCTAATTAGGAATTGTATGTTGGCAAGTAAGAAGCAAACGGTCCTCTTCAGATCCACCTGTACTTGTTTTCAGAGCAACAACATATTTTGCCGTTCTTTTTTTTTTTTCTCTTTTGAACAAGAACAAAGAAAAGATTAAAAAAAGATATCTAGAGCTTGAAAATTGCTCAACTAACAGAAAATGATAAAAGGCTGATGAATGAAGGAGCTGATTTAGAGTTCAAAATATTAGGAAGAGGTGTGAATACAGGTAACGAGGGAAGAAGTCATGTTTCTGTGATAATATTGAGTGAGTAACTATCTATATGCTTTTTGGACACGCTCACATAGCACGGTTTCTGTCACAACAGAATACCACACTGCTACGGAGAGGGTTCACTGGCCGTGAAAGAATCACAGACGTTGTTAATGCGAGTAGGTGTGCCACTCGCTCTTTTTGGGACTGAGGGCAGAACTGATTAAGTACCTTTATCTAATGAAATATCTGTAGGTGGTAAAGGATTGCCACTGGAGGCATTGAAACAAATGTTCGGGCCTGTGCAGGAGTAATTCGGATAAAATCAAATCATTAAAAGCATGTTTTATTGAAATATGCGAATTAGTGTTGGAAAGGCAGGAGACTGAGTTATGAAAGAGATTTTGAAGGGAGACAGAGACAGTTTCTCAAGTACTGAATGTATTGCACAGGCCTACAAGAGACTGATGATTAGGAAAATGTCCATTTTGCTTACTTTCCACCATATTCAAGAAAACCAAACTTTGCCTACACCTCTTGTGAATGAACAAAATCAGATCAAGAGCACGCCAGACTTTTATCCGAAGGAAACTGAGTTCATGCAGTAACCACTGATTCAGCACTTAAATGAAAAAAAAATGCAACAACATTTTTCTTAGAAAACCTATAGCTGTCCCAGAAGCATACAGCTTAGATCCAGAAGCTAAGTTTAAATAATGCCTGGATCCATTTATTTTTGAATAATTTCCCCCTGTGGACTTTAGACAAATATGAGGGAATAAATAGGTATCTGCTCTTTTCAGACTCTTCCCTTTATTGTGGTATTTAACTGCGTCTGCTTTAGAAATGGCAGAAGTAAAAGAATAAAAGCAAAAATAGTTTAGCTCTATTTTTCATTGCAATATCTCATTGGAGATCATTTTCCCCACAATAAATGTTCTTAAAATATGTTGATGCATTTGGGTTCAAATTAGACAATTTAATATTTTTTGTTTCTTTTTTCTCTCCAGGTGGGAAATTGTACCTGTCATCCCAGAAAGGTTACATTCTCAAATTGTGCTTGCTCTGGTAAGCTGCAGTTATGAGGAAAAAGAAGCATAAAGAAGGAATCAATCCTAGGTGTAGGCTGGACATTTACATCCTGGACAAGACCCAGGAAGTAAAAAGTCAAGCACCCCTAGTCACAGAACCGCACAAGAGGTAGCTATTTTCTAAATGTTCTTTATGCATTTCTGTTTTCTTTCCTTACTCTTGCAACCTTGAGGTATAGAAGAGAAAAAAACCTGTCAAGCAGATGAACTGGAAATGGAAGAATTAGGAACAGCTAACATATTTCCACAGTTCTTTTGCTGCATGTTCACTTTCCTGCGCTGATTACCAGCTTTCTCTGAACATCAGCCAAATCCTGTCTCTACTGTTGTGCTACCTGCCTTCTTCCTCCTTTTTTCTTCTTGTCTTGTACCTCTTATTTCTTCATACCTTTCTCCTCCTCTCTTTGCTAGTCTGATAAACATCATCCACCATAACACAAAAATAAATTAAGTTTGTTAAAACAAAATATGGTACTGCCATAGCGCTTGCCAGCTATGTCTGTTCTTTCAGCTTGCATGAGTGAGTCTTTTTCCACAGTATTCTGTCTTGCTTATTTATATTATATGCTTTCTGGGGCAGGGATAGCCTAACTTCTCAGTTAGACTAACTTTTTGAAGTACTTAGCAGATGGTTCCCTTCTCAGTTGTTTTTTTTCTTTTTTAATTTTTTTTTTTTGTTCCCAAAGCACTTATCTAAGTGATCTAAGTGATATTATGTTCTACTCTATGTTCAAGGCTGAACTTAAAAGTATCATTTTACTATATCTGGAGTTTAATTCAGCAAAGCACTGAAGCACTGACTGTAAGCGTGACTAACCACCCTGAATACCATAGGAATACTCATATAAGTAAATCTTTAGTTCTGTAAGAATCCTTTAGTAAATGGGGGTCCTATGGTCTATGTTCTTAAACCCCTCACTGTTTCCAGGAAAGCCATCCTAGTAACAAGAACATTTCTAGCTATTTGGCAGCATGATATGAAAAAAAAATGCACTTATTGTCATGGTCTGGAATGAAAAGGTAATCTGTGGTACAACAAATACAAAATTTCAAATTTTATGTTATCTTTAAAATTAATATTTTTCAAAACAAAAATAATTTATGCAAAATAAATAATTGATGAATATAAAAAGGTGAAAATTAATAATTGATAAAAATATTTTCAAAACATTATCACTTGTATTATATCCTTACCTTTTCCAGACCTATGTTATTTCCTGATAATTGAACTTTGTTCAATTCAAAATTGCCCCTTTTCTATGTATTGATAATTATCGAAAGGATAAAATCCACTTCTTGTAGGAGAAGAGCCAGACTGAGACAGTGAAATACGTAACGTCTTTGCTCTGTGAATAATGATTGCATTTTGTGGTCTTTTGAGTCCCGTCAAGTTTTCAGTAATTATTTGCTACTAAGTGAAATGGCCTTCTTTTTATGAAGAGGTGAAAATTTGCACAAATATTAATAGTCAATTTTAGAATTTTGCAAAGAATTATCTTCTCTGAGGTAACTTACTAAATTGTTCATGATTTTTTGAAGAATACTTTTAAAATTATTTGAAAATTTTTGTAAAAACATAGACAAAGGAATACCAACCTGTAAATCTTTCTGATGTGAAGTATAGACTGAAGAGGAAAACCATCCATCTGAAGATATTTTTGTCTTTAATGGAAGCTAGTAAAACAGTGGACGTGGTTAGAATATCTAATGGAATGACTACATAGTAGTAGGAAAAATTGTGTGGGTAAAAAAAGAGGTGAATTAAGATGCTTTAAAATGCAACTATTGCTGATTCAATTATTAGTTTGTACTGAATCGTTCCTGAATTTCTGAATATTTGTAAAAATTAATCAAGATATGGTAGCAGTCATTGATGGCTACCAATTATGATGTCCTACATGAGAGCAGGATCATTAGTTCCTTAAGTACCTGTCTCTTAGGTTTGCATTAGGCATTATCATCAAAAAGTGTCGCCTGAGTGGCAGACGGTTGCATTGTTACACTGCAGAGCTTTCTGAACATTATTGGCATTACTACAGAAGCTATTTAACAAATTAAAGTGTTGCGTATAATCATAAATCTTATTTGGACAAAGAAGTTATTGATAAGGAAACTAATCAAGAAATATTTGTATAGGTATCAGCAGTCATGGTTTGTTATGTTTATTATGCATGAACAACTATGTCCTTTACACAAATCCACACTTAAGCTGAAAGCTTGAATTGGTCTAATGTCACAGATCTGTGAAGAATTCCGATCCATATTAGTTATCAGTAGAAATGTGAATGATAAATAAGAAATGTTTAAAAATATTAACCAGATCTTCCCAAACCTGCTGTACTGAGAAAGAAGTCACAAAGAAAAAAGCAGTCTTTCTCAGCTTTCATCCCCGAGTCTGGGTCTTTGTGGTACGAACACTGCAGCAGAGCCCCAACATGTCTCAGTTCACCCTGATGTGGGAAAGTTAAGGTGAAAAACAAAGAGAATTGCAAGTGAGAGCTGTAGATCTGTGGCTGAGCCTCCAGCTCAGACAAGAGAGTTGAGCAAAACTCTGCCCTGATTACTTGGGGATTAGAAGTGCTAACAGAGTAAGCAGAGAAACAACAGCTAGCATATAAAAGGATTAAATTGCTGAAGCCTCCTGCTTTACAGTTGAGACCTTTTTTTTATACAGGGCTAATGCCCCCACGTTTTACAAAATGTGTGTAGAGCAGTATAGAGAGAATACTGTCAGGGAAAAGGTTGGAGGGTGAGGACAGAGGGAGGGAGGCCTTCACTGCAGATGTGAGGTCTCATGGTAGGTGTGTTGAGACATGGGAAACAACTGAAACTGGGGGTTATAATATATCCAGGATCCATATGTTATTCTCCTAAAATTGACTGCAATTCTGGTTTGCTGTTTGTTCAGATAAATAAATAAACTTAGTTTCCTATTATGACAAGGTCACCCATCTAGTTGACCAAGGGAAGCCAGCTGATGTAATTTTTTTAGATTTAAGTAGAGCTTTTGATACTGTCTCTCACAGTATCCTTCTGGACAAAATGTCCAGTAAACAGTTTGACAAAAAAATAAGGCGATGAGTGAGCAACTGGCTGATGGGTCGGGCCCAAAGAGTTTGGTAAACGGGGTTACATCAAACTGGTGGCCAGTCAGTAGTGGGGTTCTCAGGGTTCCATTTTAGGGTGAGTTCTTTTTAATGTTTTCATAAACAACCTGGAAGTAGGACTAGAAGGTGTTGTGAGCAAGTTTGCAGATGACACTAAAGTGGGAGGAGCTGTTGATTCCATTGAGGGTGGAGAGGCCTTGCAGAGAGAACTGGACAAATTAGAGAACTGGTCAATCACCAACCACATGAAGTTTAACAAGAGCAAGTGCCAGATTCTGCACCTGGGAAAGGGCAGCCCTGGCTGTACATACAGACTGGGCAATGAGACGCTGGAGACCAGCCATGCTGAGAGGGATTTGGGGGTCTTGGTCGACAGCAAGTTGAACATTAGTCAACAGTGTGCCCAGGCTGCCAGGAAGGCCAAACGTATCCTGGGGTGCATCAAGCACGGCATTGCCAGCCGCTCTAGGGATGTGATTCCCACTCTACACTGCATTCATGCGGCCTCACCTCGAGTACTGTGTGCAGTTTTGGGGGCCACAGTAAAACTATAAAACTATTGGAGAGTGTCCAAAGGAGGACAACAAAGACAGTGAAAGGTCTAGAGGGGAAGACATATGAGGAGAGGCTGAAGTCCCTTGGTTTGTTCAGCCTAGAGAACAGGAGACTGAGGGGAGACCTCATCACGGCCTACAGCTTCCTCACAAGGGGGAGCGAAGGGACAGGCACTGATCTCCTCCCTCTGGTGACCAGCGATAGAACCCACGGGAATGGCACGAAGCTGTGTCAGGGGAGGTTTAGGTTGGAGATCAGGAAAAGGTTCTTCACCAAGAGGGGGGTCGGGCACAGGACCAGCCTTCCCATGGAAGTGGTCACCACATTGAGCCTGACCGAGTTCAGGAAGCGTCTGGACAATGCTCTCAGTTATCTGCACTGATTGGACTGGTCCTGTGTGGAACCAGGAGTTGCACTTAATGATCCTTAAGGGTCTCTTCCAGCTCAGGATATTCTATGATTCTGTGATTCTAAATATGATATATATCAAATGACAAAACAGGGCCAATATTAACAATAACTACAAAATGGAAACTAAGAAAGGTAGAAACTTCATAGAGAAGCAAAAAGACATAAGAAAAGCTTACAACTTACAACATGAAAGACATTTTTAACCACACTAAGAACAAAAGAAATTCTAATATTTCTTTTCCCTTACTAGATTGAAATAATACATCACAAATAATGTATCATTCCATTTTCTGTTGAATAAATATTTCTGCTCTCTATTTGAAAAAAATGAAATAAACACAGTCATTTCACAGGCTGCTGATGAAATACTTTTCACACCTACAGCAAACCAGAAGCTGCAGCTCCTGTAGCTAGCTAGCTTTAAAGCAACAGATCTGGCCAACATCGTGTCCCAAAGAGTGAACAATTAAAAGGGTCAGAAGCTTCCTACTTTCTCCGTGTTGCTTTCTAGCAACTTAAAACTATTAGAAAACTCCAGACCATTGAAAACAGAAAGCTAATAGAGTGTTTTCCTTAAAAAAAAGATACAAATGTGATGACTCCATTAATGATATAATTCTCACATTGATTTTGTGTAAGCTAATCAAATAGTTTAAGTAGGACTTGATTTATGGAAGCTGATAAAGAGAAAATGAAAAAATTACCTCCAATTAACATTAGTTTCTGGAAACCAAATATTGCCTAAAATAAAATTATCTTTTTGTGAGTTTACAAGTTAGACTGTTGGAGGGATCAGTGTTGCTTTATTATTTAACATTGCTGAAAACAGTTTTCACATATACAGTTAAGAAACAGCCGTAAAATCTGGAGGGATTTCAGAACAATGTTATAAAGTTTTGAAAAGAGGTAGTAGTATAATATGGTGCTCCAGGCATCTAGGACATCAAAGAGAAGAGTTGGGACTGACAGTCATGGAGTACATGAAGAACAGATATAAGATAAGCAGAGGACTCAGATACAGCAGACAAAATTTCAGATGTTTGGAAATTAAGGAGTAAACGGTAAAAGGCTGTGGTTAGTTCTCTGACACTGGAGAGAGAATTCAGAGAAATTCTATAACCTGGATTTTGTGTGTGTATATATATATATGTGTGTGTATAGTAACAACAGTCCTAACATAAAAAAGAAAAGAAAAAAGGTTAACCAACTTGTTCAGTGTGGGAACTCTGGGAACTGGGCAGGTTGATCAATTAATTAGTATTATCATGTGATAGTAAAAATATACATCAATTTGCTACATGTTAGTAAACCCATGGGATCCTTCTACTCGCTTCAGTAAATTCAATATCAGACTACACAACTACCCACCTACTGTGAGAAAGAAACAGTTCATTGACTGTTTATGGTCTGGTTTCATAAGACTGCATTATTACTATTTCTTAGAAATTTAAATCAGAAGGGACTATGCAATCATTTAGATCTAATTCTTTTCTCTGATAGATGCTGTAGAGGATCAGACATCCTTCACCAAGTCTGTATTATATTTTTTCAAACTCAAATAGTCAAATAAGGAATGGCAAATAATTAACAAAGAGGATTTCCACATCAATTTTTAGTCAAAGATCTATGCAAACATTTCTAGAAGAGTGGGGGTTTTCAAGTGAATATAGCAATACCATGAGCCACAGAACTTAACAGAGCACTTTTATGTGAGAAAGCTGAGCAGTTATAGCATTGTGCACATATTTGACTTGTTTATTTGATAGGTTAATAGATTTTTAAAAAGCAAAATCATTTGGGGTTTAAGGACAGGAAACTCTAAGTATCCTCAGCCCATAAATTTATAAGGAAGAATGCCAACAAAGAACAAAATGTAGATGCCAGAAGGGAAGGCAGAGTCACCAGTAGTAGAGTATGGCCAGACAAACCTGTGACCAAGTGAGAATGGTTGAAGGAGTTTAGCCCAGATCAGAAATTAAGAAGTAATGGGCTCCAAACCAGCTGTAATGAGACTGAATTAGTCAGTTGGATTAGTTCAAAACACCACTTAATGGTAACATAAAGTATCCCAATGACTTCCTATGAGGAGTAAATCCTTAGGAGTTAATCATTATTAGGATTATACTCAAGGCCAGTTGCCAGTTCTCAGCAAAGGGCCAGGGACTTCCAGGTGCAGAATAAAGTCCTCTGAAAGAGCTCTTTCATGTGCACTCATCCATCCACACACTCGGATCACTGGAGCAAGGCTTAAATTCAGCATTCTGGTAATCGTTTGTTTCCAAGATGTATTAGAAGCCGTTTTACACAGTTAGAATAGCCTCCTCGAACAATGTAGAACCCATCATGGGGCATGAAAAATCATCTTGATATACCTTAGTCAGTCCAACAGTTGCTGCTGCTGTCCCTGGTGGCTTTTCTTTTTCTTTTAGCACAAATCAAGATGTTACTTTATTATAAAAATTGTCACCAGAATGTTGCTTTCAATTTTCCAAGAGGAGTACATGAATTTACTGTGGGCTGAAAGGACATCCACCAACTTTTGTATACTGACTTGTAAGTTTTCGGACTGACGAGAGATTAGCTGGTCTCTGCTATTTCTTGTCATTTAAAATGAAGCATTTCTGGAGTTAGCTTTAAAGTTGATATGAAAAATGTATCTGAGGAAAATGGTCGCCTAATAGCCAGAATGTCTCACAGTTTAGAGATGCAGCAAATCTACGCTGAATAGGCTTTTTGTGTAATGAAAAGCCAGATTTGAATTTAATTGCATGTTTTTACCAAAACAGCACTTTATTGTATTACCAAAGGTTATAAGTTAACCTTTTACTGTTTACTGCTTTGTCTTCTAAACACTCTGGCTTGATTGCAGGCTGCTTTGTGCTGTCACTCTAAGACAAACACTTTGAGCTTGTTTATTCCTATTGACAACAGGTTTAAAGAGGTTGGCATAGCTATACTGTGATCAAAGTAGTAATCATTTGCGGAATGACAATGCACAGAACATTCGCCTTATGCATTGTGTTTTTACAGGTGCTGCACATTAAATGGAATATTGCACTTGGAGGAGACCGTTCAGAATCAGAAATCGAGAATCATAATGTAATTTGCACTGTTTGACTGTCTATCAGGAAATTATATGAATGATACGGAAACTGGCATTATAACACTGATGTAAGCCTTAGTCAAGACATCTATCAAGTGTACCTTTCTGATTGCATATTGAAATCTAGGGAACAGTGAACCTCCTGAAGTAGAAACACTGACAAGAGGAGCACTTGATAAAACAGAGATCGTTTAAGAGTATGGATGTCTAATTGTTTATTTCCAGCTATTAACAGTGTGCTTTTTATAATTGTACATATACATTAGTATAGAACAATTCTCAAGAAGAATAAAATGAAATTAAAATATTTGAAATGTACACAAAAAGGTATGAATTAACATTGCAGCCTAAAAGGGACTAGGAAGCAGCATTCATAATAAACCAAGGGGAAAATAAACACATATAGTAGTGGAAAAGAAACCACACCCTGAATCTAAGTGATGCAAAAGCCATCTCATTCTATTTTATTCAGGTGTCAATCATTCCTAATGTTTCAGTTTGCTCCCCTTTTCTAATCTCACCATTTTAACAGTCAGGAGGCTGTTAAAATAGAACGGCCTTAGAGCAACTTGGAAGAAACTTAGTTGAGAATCTTCAATCTCCCTGCCTGGGTAGTGGGAAGGAAGACGCTCCTCTGGGGGCATCAGACCTAATCATAACTTCTGAAGGTATCTGCATACTCTGTAAGTCTAGGAAGTCAAGTTAACTGCCTGAGGTTGGAAATACTTTCCTCAGGGTGTCCAGACTAACGTGATGTAATTTGAAAGGACTTGCAACTTTACTTCTATGTGTGCCTCGGTACATCTTTAGAAAGAGGTCTGGATGTGACCTTCTTTCTGATTGATGTCCCTGAAGTGTCTGAGAGAGATGAACTGGTGCTAAGGTTAGCTTTCTTAAGGTGAAGAGAGTAGAAGCATGAAAGACAATGATTTTGTGAAGCATTGAAGTGAAAAGGACCAGTTTGCATGAAAGACCTCTGAGTGCCAAAGAGTTCAGTAATTCCTAAGTTTTCCAGAGAAACCACCTAAAGAAAGAGCTAGGACATTTGGACTGAAATGTCCTCTTCCAATCCACTGCCCCGAAGTGCATGAAACATGTTCACCTTGGGGTTCCACAGCCAATATGCTCTGAATTTCCTCTCATAGCAAAAAGTTGTGTTTGAGCAAACACATCAGTATAATGCAAAGAGAGAAAGTGTCACATGGGATTAGACCAATCATCAATCTAGGCAGGTATACTGTAGTGGCCAACAACAGATGTTTCAGAGGGAGATATGAAACTTCTGTAGTGAGAAATTCTATAGTGCAGTGCAAGGGTTTCTTTCTATCCAGGGCATGAAATCTGAAAACACATTGCAAATTTCTTATCAAAATTGTAATGAAATGAACATTTTGCCTTGTCTGAGGTAGGAGTGGCATACACGGTGAAAAGCATTGCATCTTCATTCCCTTTTTTTCATTTAGAAGATGTTAGAAGCATTTGAATGCCATTATAAAATAAAAATTGACTCTATATTTATACTAACCTGGGACTTTTGTATGCTGAGTTAGGTCAGACTAATGGGAAGCTTAAAACAAGCTCTCTGGGAAGGTCACAGAAAAGGATGTAAAGGTGAAATAAGATGGTCTTTATTGGGGCACTAAGTCTGACTCTTCATTTCTTCAAACTAGTACAAGAGAGAAACATAGCCCATAACCAATATTCCTATTTGCCCTTTTGGATGTCGTGCATTAGGTCTATCTTACTGTCTGACAGCAATCTACGGAAGGAAATGATGCTTCCTTAGATGAAGCTATTACCTCTTTATTACTAAAACCTCAGCTGCAATTATGAGAAGCAAGTAAGCAGTATTTTCATGGGATGAAGCTTAAATCTTCAGTTTAATGGGAAATACAGAATATTTTGGCCATTTTTTACACTCTTTTAAATTGCTACATCTTAGTGTAATCTACACTACTTTGCTGCGGTAACTAGAGGTGAGCCAATCCTATGAGTTCAGCAAATTTGGGTTGTAGCCAAACTTCTGAATAGTTGGAGGGCATTTTGCCTATCTTACACTGAATAAAAGGTAGAGGCTTTAAAAAGAGTCCTAATTCACTTAAAATACTGTTCTTCTTGACATATTTGATTTAAATACATGTAAGCACTGTATTTGTTTACAGTCCTTATTAACCTTCCATTGAAATTATCAAGCAAGCTAATATGCCATCAACTTACTGTACATCTTAAGTTTACTAGTAAAAAGTATATAAATCCTTAGATATTAAAGAAACCTGAATCCATTCCAAAATTATCAGGAGTTGTTGGGGCTGCTGCCAAAATAAAATAAAAAAAATATTTTAAAAAAAAGTGATAGACATAAAGAAAAACATTCTGTTCTTGCCTTCCTAGTTACACAGAGAAAGATTTCACAAACAGCACATCAGGAAAAAACAGAAGCTCCATCCTTGCAGAAACATAAAAGGAGCCTGAAGGTCATATGCTCAGTGTATCTGCTATGACACTGTTTCCTGGGCTGGATTTTGCATCCTTGATCGGCACCATTTACATATGGCATTAAGAAGAACTCAGATACAGAAGGAAATACATTTTAGTATAGCTTTACTGCAAGAATTTTCTATTTTATGTTTTAAGGTCACATGTGAATCAGCAATACTGCTTGCTGTACTTTGCTCTCTGAAATGAGAGACTTCATTTCAAAAGCATTGGAAAGAGGGATGCCCAAGGTGGCTTCCAATTATTCTCGATTTTATGTAACCCTTTGAAACCACTGGCCTTTATTAATAGAGCAGAACCTTTAGGAGACGCTTGGTTGCTCACAGTCTGTAAAGGGAGGGGCTGGAACTGTGATTCACCAGATTTGAAAATGTTTGCAAATCCGTTGGCCTTCAAGCTTGTACAAATTCCCTTGTGATCTGCAGCTTAAGACAAAGTATGTATTACACACTGTTTTCTAATTGTACTTCTTGAATTGCATTTGATGTGCAGGGACATCAAATAAGTGCAGATTAAGCTACTCTAGTTTTCGTCTATTCTGTCTTAATTACCCTGCTGACTTGTACATTTCCCAGTTGTAAATAAGCTTGGCTTGTGGCACATATTGCAACTTTGTTATGCAGATGTTTTACGTTGTGGTATTGAACCTTGTTGGACTAAAGAGGGAGGGAATAAAATCATGTATATAAACATATGAAACTGGTTAACTGAGGAACTTCAGCACATCCCTAATAATTAGTTTGCAAGGCTTAAGCAAATAATGAATGCTTTGAGCAGGTCCACTGATTTGGGTCTGAATGTATGCATAGTGTAGAGGCTATTTGGAAAAGATCAGAAATTTCCAGAAACAAGTGTGCTAGTTATTGAATATTCCCAGTAGCCACTCATGAATGATACCTTTCTAAATGGCCACGCTATGTGTGAGGTAGCAATCTCCACTATTTCTCCTCTGCTCCCTTTCAGGCACAAGTGCAGTCACAGGGACAGTCCAAGAACTAAGCTAGTCAAAGATCAATGAGAGGAGGATGTTTAAAACGTAAGGATAAGAAGAAAACCTGCAGAAAATGAGTGTAGAACTTAACAGCATCTGCTCTAATAATTGCCTGTATATAATCTGAGCTGTGTATCTGGCATGCCCCCAAACCTGTATCACTTTGAATACACATAACATATCTCTGTTTTAGCAAAACTGGGGAGTCCAGTCATCTAGTAACCAAAATAGTTAATGTTGTACTGTGGAGACCTCAGCCTGTTTAATTGCATCCCTCTGATGTATTTGGAAATGGATGAAATACTGCCGAGTTCTGAGAAGACACTCCTTGTATATCAGGAGGTCTTCTGTAAAGGATGAGATACCGTCTCTGAACAAAGACAGTCAGCATCAATTTCAAATACATGCATTAAAGTATACAGTGATAAACGTTAATCTAAAATCTTACATATTAACAAGAAGTGGGTAAGTTTGTATGATGAATTCCAGAGGACCTAGTTACAATTAATTTTCTTATGATTTATCCACAGTACATAAAAAATGAAAAGCCTGTTTATTTTAAAGTATAATTCGAGTGTTCTCTGTATGTACTGAATGTTTTGTTTATCAAGGAGAGTTTTATATATTAGATTTTGCTGTCTGGGAGGACAGTTCGGTTAAAAATTTGGTTCATCTGACTTCCTGAAAAGTGGAGAAATGTGTCAAAACTGACATCGACCACAAATAGATGAATATTTTTGTGCACACACATGCAGTACATATGTAATCTGTAAACACATTTTAAAGAAACACTCCCTAGTAGATTAAGCCTGTTTCATTCTTACAGTCTCCAAAGAGTCCGCTAAAGCTACAGCAGGGTTAGCCACCTTTAATTATAAGGGAAATTAAGGCTATTGAAGAGTACACACAGAACATTAAAGTATTAATGGATTATAAAGCTTCTGGGTATGAAATAAAGACAAGAAGTAACATTCAGTACTTAATATAGTTAGCTGAATTACTTTGTTTTACTGGTCAAAATATGTCTGTGGAGATTACAAAAGTTGTTCAATGTACTATCTGTTTATTTATGTGCGTGTATACATGTACCTATACATGCATATGTAGGTACCAAGTCCTCTTGTCCTCTTCATGTCCTTTTATGACATTCTCTCTGTTTTCATCTTTCTAATCAAGAACAGAACCTTTAGTTTTGCTGAAATTCATATTTTGCTGTTACTGAAGACTGCCTTGAGTCTAGTGTGGACCTGGGTGAAACAGATGGAAAAAGTGCCATACTGCCCTGGAAATTACACTATCTGCTGGCAGGTGCTTATTGTCTTTCAGGATGGCTGATACAGCTCTAAGTCTCTTCAGGAGCTGGGAAATATTTTCTGCCATGATGTAAGGGTCAGGTTGAGGGTAGACAGAAACTTTTTTCGATTCGAGGAAAAATTCTTATGAGCAGATGTAGACCAAAACCTGACTGCTAAACGACGAGAATAGACAGAGTTCACTATATTAGGTATTTTTTTCACCAGCTTTCTCTGTTTCTGGACCATTATAGACAATTTCGAGGGCAAAGGACTAACACCCAAGCCTGATCTGAGGAACTGAAGAAAACCTCTGGTGTCTCCCATGAGTTTAGCAACAGGTATCAATATCTAATGACAAAGCATCCTTTCTGTAGTCTTAGTGGAAAATATCTACCCTCACGACTGACTCTTATGGCATATATATTCCTTTCCCCATGCAGGACAGGAGACTTGGGTGACAGAAGGCACTCCACCTATACCTGCTTAGTGAGAAGAAGCAACTGAGGTTACATGAGCTTTTTTTCTTTTTTTTCTTTTGTGCTAGTGAACAAAGGACCTGTCCTTTTTTGTTTTCCTGAACATTCAGTTTGTGCTTGTTATCTGAGTGCATCAATCAAAGCAAGGTGATAGGCAGCTTTTAAGAAAAGTGTAGTTCATGTAAAACCAAAGAATAACAAAAAAAAGAGAGAGGGAAAGCAAAAGAAAAATGCAGCTCATTCTACTTCTCTACTTTGCAAGGCTGGAGGAAACCAGGCAGGCAAATATTTTTTCCTGTAATTAACAATCGTAGCTAGACACTTGCATGTAAGATGTTACCTTCTCTGCTTTCAGATTTGCACACCCTATTCTTGCACTTCATACTTCATAGGTCTCATTCTCTACACAAAAACGTACAATATTGGTCCTGCCAGGAGCCTGCTCCAGTGAGGGCTTCCCATGGGGTCACAGCCCCCTTTGGGCATCCACCTGCTCCAGCATGGAGTCCTCCATGGGCTGCAGGTGGATATTTGCTCCATCACCAACTTCCATGCACTGCAGGACAGCCTGCCTCACTGTGGTCTTCTTCATGGGCTGTGAGAGAATCTGTGCTCTGGCACCTGAAGCACCTCTTCCCTCTCCTTCTTCACTGTCTTTGGCGGCTGCAGAATTGTTCTTCTCATATCTTCTCACTCCTCTCTCCAGCTGCAATTGGTTTTGGCGTGGCACAGATATTTTTCCCCCTTCTTAAATACATTATCCTAGAAGTGCTACCACTGTCACTGCTGGGCTCAGCCTTGGCCAGCAGCGAGTCTGTCTTGGAGCTGGCTGGCATTAACTCCATCGAACATAGGAGAAGCTTCTAGAAAGTTCTCACAGAAGCTGTCTCTGTAGCCCACCCAGTACCAAAACCTTGCCATGCAAACCCAATACAGAGTGTTATGAAGTGTGGCCTTCGTGTTTAAGTAATGGCACCCTGGGAACTTTTGTTTCTGAAGGAAAAATGGTAGGGTTTTTTTTGCTATTACATTGCACAGTACTTATACAATATCTTGTGTTCCTAAGTTTAGGAGCTCCTGGATGCAGCAGAAAATTAATAGCTCCCAAATTCAATGACAGTTCTTCACCTGCTGCTAACAATTCCCCTAAGGGTGGCCAACTGGCTGTACCTCTTCCTTCAGGACCATTAGGTCAGCCAAGACAGAGGAAGAGCCCCTCAGCACTTAGAACAGACTGAGACCTGTCAAGAGGTGCTACCACACAGAGGGCTTTACTGGTGAAATAAGTCTGCTCCAATGGAGTAGCTCTAGATGTGTCACAATCCTGCAAAACATCTTGATCAAAGAGTCTGATTGCCTGGTCATGGCTGGATGGACAAGCTCTTCATGACACTGCCAGAAGTGTTTAGTCTAGCCATCTGTTCCTAATTCAAGAATTGTGGTCCAGAGATACCTTCCCAAAAATGTGGGTATTAAATGAAAGAGATTAAACTCGATGTACTAGCCTGTGTTTGCACAAAATACAGAAGATGGTACTGGTGACTCTACAGACAAAATACTTAAGGGATTTTTTTTTTTAAGAGAAAAAGTGGTTATTGCAATGATCTTGTTTGATAAAATATGAGATGTTTTTACTTTTCTTCATAAACTGCCCAGTAGAAAAAGGCCAATGATTTCACGTTATGTCTCTTACACTCAATAAAGATAAAATGCGTTAGCTTCTTTTCTGATAGTTCAGTTTCAGTTTTCATGGCTACTGTATTTTCTACATCTCCTCCAATGAGCTGGTATACTCAATAGCATAAAGCTGAGCTTTTCCTAAGCACTTTGCTTCGGTATTCAGAAATAACAGTTCTTTGCAATGTTTAGTCACCTAAATAACAATATTTCAGTCTTCAGAAGTGCTTAACATATACAACTCATGTTGGCTCTGATGGGACTGGCAGAAACTCCATCATCTTAAGAAATGTTTTATATTTAGTCAAATGTATGTATATACTGCATGCAAGCCCTGTTGATCTAATTCATATCTATATATGTATAAATATGTACAAGCATATATCTATACATATATATCTATACACATATGTGTACAAAAATGGCATTTACAAATTTTTACTCAGTTTGGGAACACAATGAATATGAAATCCTGAAGGAAAACAGATCTAAGTTCTATAACTTTTTTTTTTTCCCTGTGAAAGTTAAAGCAATATTTGGTCAGACAATACATCTGTTGTGATGCTGGGTTTTTTATGTGGCAATACTGGCTGATCTCACCATGTTTGGCACATTTGGAACTGGGGAATTGAGTCCCCACTGTGTAGTAGCATTTTCAGTAGTCTGTTGTGATATTTAGATTACTGAAGACTATTTAAGGGATACTAGAAGCCATGGGAAACCAAACCTAACTGTGTGCTATAAGGAATCCTTGATGTAGTTTTGCCTTTTGAGTATGTCAGCACATGCCAAGAGCTAGAAAAATCTCATTTATGCCTGAGGAGCATCCCTGAGTACAGCGGTCTTGGGATCAGGAAAGTGATCCATCAGTTTTCTACATCCCTCATCCCTCATCCCTCAACTCTTGTCTGATATCTCATATCCTCCAAGATTTCTTTCTTCCTTTGTAACATATTTGTAAAATATCGGGTAGGAAAATTTTGCTGTGCGAATGTGTAGACATTCAAATGTGCATAATGTACATCCAAATAATATATCCCTATATACAATCTTTAAAAATTGTAGGCTTGTAGTCAGAGTGTACTAATTGAAATATGAAGGCACTAAACACCTACTGAGAACACAATTTTTTAAAATGTTACTGTGGTAGCAGTGTGTCCCTTGTAATTCTAGATAATATGTTTCTGATTACCAGTTTCCTTCTGAGCTCCATAATATGAGAATAAATGTAAATGTAAGCCTCTATCTATTCTTATGGTCATATGTCATCCAAGGCAATTGGGCAATAAAACAGCAGGACCAGGCTGCTGTTAAATAATACAAAATTTGATGCATGAATATGGAGGTAAATGTGTGCTTTTATAAGTTATGTCTATCCAATATTCTGCTTTGCTTTTCTGAGGTAAAAGACAAATTTAACAAATGGAATAAGCAGGTCCACATTTGGTATAAGTCAGCATTCTCAGTGACATTCTAAATTTATCAACAGTTGCTCTGTGTCTTCAAGAATTGACTTAAATGTTTGCCAGATTAGTGGTTTTAAGATAGACATTGTGGCTGACTTTGATAAATCAGGCAAAATGTGATAAAGTCAGAGCTATCACAGAATTTGTCAATATTTTATTATGTATATGTAAATATACAAAGTACATGCATATACACACATGGAAAGCTATATAGGCATATCTGAAGATAGCATAGGGGCAATTTTCCTAAATTTCAGCATCATAGTAGCTACTAATATTTCTAAAAATTATTCTAGTCTATAATAAACAAGAAATTTTCAGGAATATCTTAATATAATACCTGAACGAGAGAGCTTAATAGTTTTCAGAAAAATAAAGAGGTCACACCTACAACCTCTTCATTATAGTATATTCAAAAGCAGCAGAATTTTCTGTTTGACCTGAGTTTGATAGCACTCTGATAGATAAATATAATAGTTAAAAAACCCTACAGTACTGACAACTTTGTTCTAATCAAACATATTTATCAAACATGTTTTCATATAGCATAGAATCACAGAATCATTGAACAGTTTGGGTTGGAAGGGACCTCAAAGACCACCTAGTCCCAACCCCTCTGCCATGGGCAGGGACACCCTCCACTAGACTAGGTTGCCCAAAGCCTCATCCAACCTGGCCTTAAACACTGCCAGGGATGGGACCTCCACAGCTTCTCTGGGCAACCTGTCCCACTGCCTCACCACTCTCACAGTAAAGAATTTCTTCCTGATGTCAATCTAAGCCTAAAAATATATGTTTTATATATATGTTAGGACCCCAATCTTTATATGACTTTAACTATAAGCTAAGTGTAAATTAAGACCACTTAAAAGATGCCTTCTAATTTTCTCAATGACTGTTGAAATGAGGATAGAGAAAGGGAACTCTTTTCAAAATTTTCAATGTACAAACTTACTCCCTGACATTTGCTGGAAGGCC